>BMAU01002569.1:0-342625 GCA_019973935.1 Trichonephila clavipes | reverse complement strand
TCTACTCAGGTGAATCGCAGGCGAAAGTGAGTTGCAGTAAGCGGAACACATCTGACAGGCCTACGGCATATAGACCAATGTGCCCTAAGCGTCTGTACACGGTCTGCCTTGAAACTATCGTACCGGTAGCTGAAGAGAGCTGACGGAAAAGGTCGGATGCTATCCGTCTGTTTCTTTTGGAAGTAACTGCAAAACACCGGTCCTCATTCGGCGTTGTAACTCGGGGGCAACCTGTGCTGTAACATCTACTCATTACCATCATCCTGAAATCGTTGCAAAAACCAGGAGATGACACTCTGGGCGATTCCAAGTTCCTCGGATACTTCAGCTGGGTACGTCCACATCCCAGTCATCAATAATTCTACCGCAAAAATCATCCAAATGCTTCCTTTGTGCCATAACTAAGCGGGTATTGCTGAAAGGCTTTAAAGCGCTTGTGAACAATTTTGCTTCTTTGCCACCATTCCTTATATACCCCTCTCTTACACTCTCGTCATTGTGACGTACTATCCGCGCCATCTGGTGGTTTTCTGTAATTTGCATACTTTTCCTCAAGATGTGTGTGATAATTCTACAAGTGCTATTTTTATTTTAGAGTTCAATCTCTGTGTGATTCTGAATTATCCATAATTTATGGATATGCGTGTATAACGTATCAGGAAGATATGAACCAACCAGTCTCTAAATGTCAAAGACATCTTTGAGCTCTTAAAATTTTGCGTCGAGGGACTAGTCAACCTGATGTATCATATAAGGTAGCACTTCATACCATCACCTAAGGGATTATAGTTTCCCACCACTGTAAAAAAGGTAGATTAGGCTGCTGGATTCGTCTTCTGCATACAGGGATCCGAAAATCATCTGCTGAAAAACTCTATTCAAGAAATAGCATTCTCCACCAAAAACTATCTTAAGATTGTTGGTTGGCTGCCATAACGATTAACCATGGCACTAGATGACTCTGCCAAATATCTGAAGTTAACGCCTTAAAGACCTATAACGTAACTTCATCAAAATCAAACGACTCGAGATATTGGGAATTCTATGGGTAGTACAGCAAAGGCTGTAACATATTGGATAGTATAATACGATTACCTTTGGATAGTTTAAGCTTTTCGCCCAATCATTCGAATTGGTCTCGCGTTCTGACTGTTTGACTTTTCAATTTATTCTACTGATGAGATCATTTTGAACTAACCATTATTACTAGAACTGTGATCTCCCTTTCTGTTGGTACCATCTCTTCATATACGCTACCTAGATTTGTGGGAGGAAAGGATTGATCACCAAGATAGCCGTAATAAATTCAATTTATAATTGTCTTAATATATTGAACAACACAAGTCTTACTATAGGACGGCAAACAGGAGTAATCTAACGTATTCCTAAATTCTTAGTAAATAGGCACCTGGAATTCTAACCACTTATCTTTAAGCAAAGTTATCATATGAATCTTTATCTTTCTTAAGTTCTTTAACACTTAAAGCCCGTTCTATAATTACACTTCTAAGTTTAATGTCTTGTGATCAGCTTACGGCGCTGAGCAACTCAGCTTCCTTTCTCCTTCTTTCTTCGAGATTACAAAACCTTCACTATATATCTACTAACTAATCTGAATATCGCGGTTTCTTCTTGAGAGGATTGGTTGGGAATTAACTCAATGCTGGCCCCAAAGATTCCCCGAGAGGATTAATAGGAAAAACGTGGTAAAGCGGCGTCACAGAACTTTTGTACAGTTTAATCAGTAAAGAGCAAACTTCAATTTATTGTTAAATATAATCAACCTGGCTCATGTATCCTAACTTCATGACAACATTCAAAATCATCCTGTACCTATGAGTGAGTGTTAGCTTTCGTCGAACAATAAAAGAACACTGGGGATATTGGAAACGAACTTCGTAATATTGAACCATGGTAAGGTAATGAGGAAGATTTCTAAACTGTCACTCTCTCCTACCTTCCACAACCCGCCAACGGGAAGACTTGGAGTCTCAACAGATTTAACATGCATCAGCCCTTCTTCCCAACTGGTTTTCAGGGCACCAGGGCTCGAACTCATGACATTCTAGCCACAAGTCCGTGAGCAGGACCACTAAGTTACCGAGGTCATTCGGTATGCATGATATTTTTCAAAAGATCGTAATGGGGTATTATTGCTTGATGTGTTTAAAAAGTGAGAGAAGTGTATTGTCGCTAATGAGAAAAGACGCACCATCTGCTATTGTTACTTGTTTAATATAAGACTAACTGCTTAGTGTATAAATACGTGTAATTACTGAAATTAACTATCTTTCTCTGGGAAATATGTAAGATTTTACACTGGAAATTTCTAGATATTAAAATTATTCTTAAAAAATCGTATTTTTTTCTCTATCTCTCACTCTTAGTGTGTGTGTGCAAAAGAGTGGATTAACATTTTTTTCTTTATCTTCTTAAATAATCCATTATCTTACGATTAGTTTTTAAATTGTACATTGCACACACTAACCTTGGAAATAATCTCTTAACTCAGAATTAAATTAGACAAAACTTGCTACAGTACTCAATGATAAAAAGTGGTTTCTTAAAAAAGAAGTCATTTTTTTCCCTTTTCAAAAAGTCAAATTAAAAATATTTCGTCTCGTATGAAAAAAATGGTAAATACTTAAAACTGCACCACTTAAACTGAATTATCTTAAGAAATGTTGAAAAAATGTTCTTTGATATTTATGTTCTTTCACAACATCAAGTGTAATTACCGACTTTTAATGTCTTTAACTACTAATAATCTTTTGGTATGAGATTTTGTTCAAAGATTTTATTTCATTCTACAATTTAATTACGTATAATTAAGTTGGGAAAAGAAGATGCCGGGGGAATTTTTAACTTAGAACAGTTTCTTGAACGCTAAATAGAGTGTTTCTTTGTTAAAGCTTTCTTTCAAACGGTTTATTCCGTAGTATTTTTTTATTTTATTTTCCTGTGTGCCTTCTTGTTTTTAACGACTTGCATACTTTGTATTTGGGCTTGAATTTGTAGAAAGAATGAACTGAAAACGACCCAAAGTTTAAAATGGCTTAAATAATTCAAAGCTTTTCCCGAGCTGAGCTCGGGAAGGTGAAACGTACCATCCTGGCTCCTTCCGAGTATGACTCGGGCACTATGAAAATACACTCCGTGCAATCGATCTTTCCCGAATTATTTCCCATCAGCTTTTTTGATTTCGAATAATTGAAAAGAACCCCTCGGTGGAATTTTCCATAAAAAAGGAATGTTCTTCTATTGAGAACCCCCCTTCACGCTTGTCTGAAAGACATTTTGTGGGTTACATTACCCTACAGAGAAGACTAATGTAACACTACATAGTATTATTTACTGCTCAAAGAGAGACAGTAAACGGAAGAAGGTAAGAAAAGTAATGGCCAGATTTCGATGTCGAGTTAAGTACAGTACCGTGTTTTCGAATTAATCATACATGATCAAATTTTGATTAATAATTTCATAATCATTTACAATAGATGTAAATAAAAATTGTTATTTAAGTTAAAAGCTAGGTATTCTAAGCTTTATATTTATAGTTAGAGTGAATTGACTTCAAAGTATAATGATTTCTGCCATACAGAAAGCCCATTCTACAGGCAAATTACTCATTTAGGAGGCGAGGAAAATGTAGAACATGTAATCGTTCTGTGTTCCAAGTATGTCAGAGAGAGAAAGATCATAATACTGGCGTTCAAGAGACTCAACATTAATTGGCCACCGAATTTTAACCAAATTTTTCCACCAGAAGTGCTTTAAAAAATTTCTGTAAATTTGTTGTAACTTTGTAATCCTTCTTAACTTCATTTTTTTAAATTGTTTATTTCCCTTGAATGTGTGTTTAATACTTACTTCTGTAAGCCCCGTGTGATACTTTGTGGTGCACGGGGATTTTATAATTGTTTTCAATAAAAAAAAATTACTCATTTATTTAAATCAGTGGTTCTCAAACTTTCACTACTGGCACCCCTTTCAATCACAATTTTATCGCGGCCCCCTTATACATTAATAATGTACTGAATGCAATAATAATGCACTTTGACGCTAAAGCGACAATACGATTCATAATTATAAACCGTACAAATTTACAAGATAAGTATTAAATTTTGTATATCTTACTTTTTTATATATATATATATATATATATATATATATATATATATATATATATATTTTGCTTTTAGTTCGATTCACTATAAAAGCGTGTATTTTTAGTTTGAATAAAACCATAATTTATTTTATAGTTATTTTTTACTATACACTATAAAAATCACAATTCCAGTGAATAATTTAATTAAGAAAAATATACTTATCCCTACTTTTAAGGACTTTTCAATTTTTCAAAATTTGAGAAAAATCCAATAAAACTAAAGAAAATGTTCCAAATAAATAAAGCCCTTATTAAAGGACATAAAAACAGACACTTTTCGCTAACAACACAGGAACGTTATTTTCCAGCTAAACTCAAATCAACTCAAACGTTTCATGTCTCACGCTTTCTGATATTTACTTTTCGCTATATATATATATATATATATATATATATATATATATATATATATATATATATATATATATATATATATATATATATTTATATATATATATATATATATATATATATCTTGATTAATATGCATTATTTCAGTAGGTTCTTCAATTGCTTGATCAGTTTCAACTTTTAGTAGGGATCACAGATGCCCATTTTTTTTAATATTCTGCTTATTTACATTTATAAACTATAATAAGTCGTACAACACAGCAATCAAAACTACAAAATTGTTCATGGGGAAAGTGTAGCATGTTCTAAAAAATAATTGTGTAAAACGTTTTTCATTATGCATTATATGTTTCAGAATACTCATGCTTATCCATATATCATAAAACTCTTTCACGTGGAAAAAAAGATGAAACAAATATATTATATATATTTACAATTTCCCTTAAAAAAAAGACGGATATAACCATACCAGTAAGTTCGAAAGTCAGCTTAAGTAATATTTTAGGTTAAAAGAAACGTAATAAAAAATCTCTCATCGTTTGATATCGTTAAAAGAAACGTAAAAAAAATCTCTCATCCTTCTCATATTGGCCGCAAAGCAAACAAAATATTTGTTTAATTTGGTTATAGGATCAAAGATGGCTAATGAGTGTTTGAAGTGGAATCTTTTATTTTTGATGATCACCAGATGATAAAAATAAATTATATCAGTGTAAATGTGTATTTTTTATTATGTCAGAAAGCATCTTGTTTTACTTCATTCCAAAAGATTATTTTTTAAACCTTTCATTTTCAATATGCTCGCGCCCCCCTGGCAGGGTTACCGCGCCCCCAGGGGGGCGCGCCCCACAGTTTGAGAAACACTGATTTAAATAGATTTTTTTGCGTTAATTTTTAGGAAATTTTGCATGCGAATGGGGCTATTATGCTTAAGAAGATATGTATGTTTTAAGACATGCATTAAAAAATTGACATTTTTTTATCCATAACCCAGAAATAAAATAACCTTGGAAAAGTTTAATATCTTGACAAAATTAAAGTCGGTTTATAAAATATAATTCAGTTTCAAGACTTTTATGTATAACTTTTATCACTTATGATTTTGCATTGCTTTTATATGATTGAACTGAAAAAACACGATGTTTTTGATACTGTTTTCCTTTATAAATTTTTATTTTCATTCTTTTTAAATAACAAGGAATACATTTCAAATATTAGTTTCAGTCTCGAGTACTGGTTTTTTTGTTAGTTTTTGGAAACATTTTTAATTGCTCTACTAAGTATTATGTATCCAAACACTATATGTATCCCACTAAGAAACTTAATATAGTTATTGTTTAAAACACTTCTTATATATAAATCCTTTTCAATTAAATTTTTATTGTAGTTTTTTCATGTGTTATGTACTTTAATGTTCTGAATTATTTCCCTATAAAATTTCTCATAGCCAAAAGTAAACTGCGTCGTGAAGAATGTGGGCTGCAATGTAGAATACTCATTTATTAAAAAAAATCATACAAAAGGTATTTTCTGATTTAATTGCAATTAAATTATGCTTGTTTTTATTGAGTAGAAAATAATGTGTTTCTTAGCTATCATTAAATTGCAAGGCTGATACAAACTATCATGTGTGTTTTGTCCTTTATTTCTAATGTAAATTGCGCATAGTCAATGAAACATAACTGATGACGCTGGTTTGCAAGAAAAGTATAAAAGTTTGAAAAGTTGGCTATAGTATTTTAAAACATACTTTTCATTGTCTGTACATTTTATCTGATTTGTAAAAAGTTTGGATCACTGGTTTTCATGCCTAGAGCGGCAATATCGGAAAATTTACAGTCTAGGAACTGTTCATGAGCTGCTGTAGGAAAAGTGCTTCACGTGCCATTTGCATGAAAATAGAACATCAGTTGTAACAATGTAAGAGAAGACATCCAACAATTTAATAACTAATATGTTAAACATCTAAAGTATTTCCAGATGTATGTTTAAGACGAACAGCTTACTGAATCCTGCTACAATGAGATCCCGAAGCAGTCGGATAGTCACTGCAACTTCTCTGATAAAGTTAAATCGAAGGAAAAAATGCTTCAATTATCGCAGGAATTGCTGTTATTTGTCAACAGGTTACCGTCTACATTAAATCTTATTTTCCATACTTCCAAACGGATAGGCATTCACATTTAATAGTAAAGTAAGTACCACTGATAGTAAATTAAATGTTCAAGCTCTGAACATGCACATGATTCAAAGCAGTCATGTGCAAAAGAAAAGAAAATTCCCAATTTAAATGAGAGTTTTTCTTCTTTTGGTGATAGCGTAGATATTTTAAATGCAATCATGAATTTCAATATTCTAGCTTTTGTTTTCAAGAATGAAGTTCACTGTAAAATGTGCAACAGTGGTTTAGACATGCAAGTTTTAAAAGGTAAGTCTGGACTGGCTATTACGTTTGTCCTGAAATGTTTTGCTTGTCCATATCGTGTAGAATTCTCTTCTTCAAATTTTCATGAAGGAACACAAATTGCTACAATAAATACCAGGTTTGTGTATGCTATGTGTTCAATTGGAAAAGGTGCAGAATCAGGGAAAATGTTCTGCGGCGTAATGAATCTTCCGCAACCACCTACAAGAATTTCTCCTTACGGTAAGCGAATTTTAAATGCTGCTAAACTTGTTTATGAGGATTCAATTCAAAATGCTGCGAAGGAAGTTATTTGTGAAAATGAAGGTAACAAAAATATAGCAGTAGCTGTAGATGGGACATGGCAGAAGCGTGGTTACACATCCTTGAATGGTGTAGTTACTGTGACCAGCATTGATACAGGTAACGTGATAGATGTTGATATTCTTTCGAAATATTGCGCTTGTAAAAACTTGCCTTTTCATGAAAAGGATTGTAAAAGGAACTACGTTGGATCTAGTGGAGCGATGGAAACTCAGGTGCGTCTAAAATTTTCAACGGTCATTATCTTTGCATAATACCCGATATATTACGTACTTAAGAGATGGGGATTGCAAAGCATTTGATGCGGTAAAAAGAAAAACATTTATGGAAATGAATATCCAATTGAAAAATTGGAGTGTATTGGCCATGTAATGAAGCGCATGGGAACAAGATTACGCCGATTAAAAGCTCAATTGAAAGGGCAAATCTTGTCAGACGATAAGTGTTTAAATGGGAAAATCGTTTGACTGAACATGAAATTGATAACTTGCAGTCATACTATGGATCAGCTATTCGGAGAAATCACAGCAGTGTTCAGAATATGCGGCAAGCTATCTGGGCCATTTTTCTGCATAATTTATCAACTGATGAATATCCTCAACATGGTTTTTGTCCCATCGGGGAAGATTCATGGTGTGGATTTAAAAGGCTGAAGCATCAGGTAAGTCTTACAAACATAAAAACAGTCTTCCGGTCGCTGTTGTTGAAGCAATGCGCGTCCTATATTTAGAGATCTTTCCCATCCTGATCTGTTGAAAAAATGTTTGCATGGAAAAACACAAAACCCGAATGAAAGTTTTCATGTCATTTGGTCACGTGTTCCCAAAGCAACATTTGTACAGATTGAAACACTTTCCCTTGGTGTATGATGCTGTTTGTTCCTTTAATGATGGTAATGTATCGAAATTAAAAATGCGCGTAGAACCAGGGGAATTTTCAGTAAGTGCCATGAAACTTCCTCGATAGGGAAAGACTAATGAAAGCAATTTATGCTTTTTCTGGACGCTCGAAGAAAAATTGAAAAGATTAAAGAAGAAAAAATAGAAAGAAGATAATATTAAGAAAAAAAATAAGGTAAAAAAACGGCTATACTGCAGGATCTTTTTGACGAGGTAAAAAATTTATACAAAAGCTACTGTGTTTTCTAATTAATATATTTTTCAAGAAGTCTGTTCTTTTTTCTTTAAATCTACTGTATGTATGAACTGGAGGCTTTTACTATATATTTTGTTGTGTGTGTTCTTATATATATTGTTGTGTGTTCTTATTCTTTATGCAAATTTTTTAAATATTTCTTTGACATTTTTCACTAATGAACACATGTCGTAACACAGAAAATGACGATTTTTATTAAATTGTGTATTCTTTTTTATAAATCTACCGTATGCATGAACTGGAAATTTTTACTATATTTTCATATGTATTGTGTATTTTTATTCTTTATGCAAATTTTTTTAAATATTTCTTTGACATTTTTCACTAATGAACACATGTCGTAACACAGAAAATGACGATTTTTATTAAATTGTGTATTCTTTTTTTCTATAAATCTACCGTATGCATGAACTGGAAATTTTTACTATATTTTTCATTTGTATTGTGTATTTTTATTCTTTATGCAAAATTTTTTTTTAAATATTTCTTTGACATTTTTCACTAATGAACACATGTCGTAACACAGAAAATGACGATTTTTATTAAATTGTGTATTCTTTTTTCTATAAATCTACCGTATGCATGAACTGGAAATTTTTACTATATATTTCATATGTATTGTGTATTTATACAAATTTTTAAGCTTTGGTGTTCAATAGTTTCTTAGTAAAAGGTTTATAAATATCTAAAAATGCAATGCCTTTTTTCGTTGCACATAGCTTGTTACATATATAAAAATACATAAATTTCATGTTCAAGAAATCTGTTTTTATGTTTTTGTTGTTTTGAATATCATTTACCAAATATTTAAAGAAAATTTTTATTTATGCTGCTGTAAAACATTGTGTTAACAGGTGAATATATAAAACACTAATGAAACTTTTCGAAATAGTATATAATCATGTATTACCAAAGCCATATTTTCATGTATTGACACATTTTCACATGGTATTTATGATGCTTTATAGTCAAAATTTGATGAAAGTAATGTATCAGAACTGAAAATTCCTCAAAAACTGATACATAATTTGAGTAAAATAATCAAACGCTAAAAAATACATCGATAGCTTAAAAGTGAAAAATGCTATAAATGTATTTTCTGAGAAATCTAAGTATATAAGAAAAAACTAAAAAGCCTTAAAAGTAATAGAGAATAAGCTAATATTTAATAAAATAGGGCAAATACATGTTGTAATTCATTATTTTTGTGATCAAGTGCTTTTTTACACTAAAAATGCAATTATCTCAAAATGGTTGTTTTCAAACCACGTGTACAGTTTTCTCAGAATCTACAGAATGAGTGCTCATGCAATTTTTACTGCACATAAATAATATGTAACTCTATATACTAAGCTTATTTTTTGGAGATTTTCCTGAAATATTTTGCTGAAAAGCAGTTATCGTAAAATTTGACAGTTTTCAAAATTTCAAAGTGATACTTTTACGATGAATTTTTTTGAAAAAAGTAAACAATATATTTTAAATATATTTACCAGTATTTAAATAAAAAAGCCTAATTAATATACAGACAAAATTTGAAAATGTTTATATATTTAACAGTTTCTGAGAAACTGGTACCTAAAATGGCTCAATTTAACATTGTCGGTATAGGCCCTACCGACTTCCATTAATAGTATTCTTACGTGGATAATACTTACCTTTGCGTTTCTTGAAAACTTTTTGCAATCTTGGCACTTCAAAATTTCAGAAATTTTAAGTATCGATAAACGACAAGTGCTCAATCAAAACGTGTTCGAAAGCGCCAAAAATAGGTAAACAACCCTAACAGTTACACTTGCAGTTATTCTACAGTTAATTTCTTGGGAATAAATAAAACAGATAATGGCTTTGCAAGAGTATCCCAGTTTTAAAAGACCAATGTTTACATTTCTATCTGTCAAAGTAGGCGTGGCAAATCAGTTGATTATTTTTTAAAAAACATTTTAAAATACTTTTAATTCAAAAATTGACTAGTATGTTATATCATTGGAAGGGAATTAATTTGGAGATTTGAGAAATATCAAAATCTCAAAATCGATTTCTGGAAGGTGTTTACCATACCGACTACCCTTAAGATGAGAAACGCCGGAGAACAAACCTTTTGCAACACAATATGCTGACACAGTGTTATTAGGAATGCACATTGAACAAATTGGGTTATACATTCATTATTGCCGTTCATGCACACTCATTCATGTTGATTGTGCTTTTACAGAAGGATGTGGTCTTTCAACAGAATATTGTTGTGTGTCTTACTTCCAGAATTACACAGAATTGTTTGGAGAAGCAGAAGGAAATCTATCAGCTACCTCTCTGGTCTCTTAATTCAACAGATTTCAACACAACAAACCCTCTTGGGATCCTCTTAATGTTTGTAATGTTACCACTCCATAACCCAAACTTTCACTTTTGTCGAATGTATTGCAGTCCATATGGCTTAAACTTAAAAGAAATTACTTTAGTTTTAAATGAGGTTATATTACTATTTATATTTTATAACTATTAATTTAGCCATCAATATTATATTCAACACTCTTCAATACATTGTTTATACACTCCTTTAATCTCGTCGTGAGGGAACTGAATTTCTTTTTAATCTGCATATTTTTAAAACTAAACATATAGGAGAAAACGTGTGTATTCTTTAAATTCCAACGGTTTGAAACTTCTTTTTTATTTTCTCTTATTGTTCCAGTAATAGTTTTTTTTTCAAAAGTTCATCTGAAAGTGGATAATATGTGTACCATTTGTCTCCTGTAAACTTAAGGTCTTTCCAAATGTTTTCGTGTGTGTCTCTGCATGTAAAACATTTATTTTCAACAGCATCTCCCTCTTCTAATTCTGGATCAATTTCAGTGGAGGAATCATACTTGCTGTTATACTCTTCATCATTTGATTCTTTCTCATCATGACCGCAAAGATAATTTCTTCATCCAAAAATACTGTTGTACTTCACACACGCACACACACACACATCTATTAAATACTGTATCTATTAAATTACTTAAACATCACATTTCATCATCGTAACTACAATAATACGCCATAGCATAAAAAAACGTGATTAAAGCGTGCTCATACATTCAGAACTTACTTACTTACTCCAGAGAATCGAGCTCACCCAAAGGGTTTAGAGCTACATCCGACCCTCTGAGAAGTATTTTATTTTCAAATTAAACACACAAAAAACATGTACAAAAAGGTACCTGCCCCAAAATTCTTGAGAATTGGGGGAAGAATACAGAAAAAACACTTAACAATTACAATGAAAATACAAAAAAAACAGAAGAAAAAACACAGACAAGATCACACACAGGTGCTATCTTCTAAGGAGAAGAAAAGATCGTGAAACAGACATAGGGCACGAGGTGTGTAAAAGAGAAAAAATAAACAGGAAACAAAAAATATATATTTTTGAACCATAATTCCAGTTGGCGCCAACACTTCCTGTTGTCGTTAGATTTTTTAAAAAAAAAGCACTGGAAAGATGATTTTTTTTTAGATTCCCTCCTCCAATTATATTTTTAAGACACGAAAAAGAGAAAGAGGGGGAAAAGGAGGGGGAAACAGATAAGTTATTGAATTTTATTAAAGATACCATTTTTGCTAAAAGAGAGATAAAAAAAACAAGAAATTAATCTTAAAGTAAACCCAGAATGATGACTAAGGGTTAAAACAGGAAGCTGCAATAAATTATGGGAGGGGAGCAAAAAAGATTTAAAGGAATAGCAAGAACCGAAGAGGGAAAAGGGAAAGTTAAGCCAAATTATCACATATAGATTTGGAAATAGCAAAGCAGGAAATTAATTTATTGTGAACAGCACGATTATTAATAATAGAGTTGACCCAAGGATAGAGAGCGTTCGGGATGGGGTTAACAAGATGGTGATCAGAAGTGAAAGGGCAGTGGAATACGTAATGGTCGGCGTCTCCAGGCGACACACACAGGCAATTTGGAGAGGGAAGGATATTGAACCTGTGCAAGTAAGCGGGGAAAGGCCCATGATTAGTTAGAAAATGGACCGGATATTTTGAAATGGGAAGAATGTTTAATTTAGGATTATTGAAAAAGCGCTTGACCCTTAATCCAGTATTGCAATCATTCCAAGAGGAGGTCCAAGACTCTAGGATAAATTTATTTAATGAACTGGAGAGGAAGGAGTGGGGAGCGGGAACCGAAAACACTTCGCCATCATATACAGCCTGTTTAAAATAAAAATCGGCGTAATCATTATAAAGGTTATTGTTATGAGCTTTGACCCAGTAAAGATTGTAGTAGCTCCTGAATTGAAGCAATTTGAATTTAATGGAATTGAGATAACTGGATTTACTTGTAAGATTATTAAGAAAGAGAATAGAGGAGAGACTGTCAGTATAAATATGAATTTTAGTATTATGATGAACTGCCCAACAGACAGAGAGACAGATGGCAGAGAACTCTGCCTGAAAGACCGAGTTAAAATCCTGAATTTTAAAGAGATATGTTTTAAAGGGAGAGCCCCGAAAAAAAATACACACGGCGAAACCAACATTGCAATCGATTTTGGATCCGTCAGTATACACTTCCCACGATTCACGCGCAGGGTATGACATACCCGAAGAGGTGGTATCCAAAGATATATATTTAGAGTTCACCTACAAGCTAAGGCCCCTCAATGGATATGACCTTAAAGTCAGCTACACGAGAAACTATCCATTTTCCAACAAAGGCTTAGAAGGAAACCTTCTGCAATTTTATTGATTCTCTCCCATACGATCTAGCAGCTACCCATATAGTAAATGGTGGTTATTCCAAGTATTAGCAGCATAATACGAGTAGCATAATGATGGCCTCGATCCTGTATTTAAAAGAAATATATCAAAACTGTTATATCCATTCAAATTATTCTTAAGATTCTGTGTTTAAATCACAAATTTCTTCGTCCCTTAAGGGGTCATATACCTTTTAAAATTTCCTGAAAATCGATGTTTTTATTATTATTTTATTTTATAGAGTAAACCTTTCTGAGTGTTCTAAAAGAAACCACATGCAGATATTCCCAATAGAACGGACGTTATTAAGAAAATAAAAAGAGTAGAAAAGGCGATTTACATATTGTTTACATTTTGGCTCCAGGGTGACAGCTGTCATGTCGCTGGTGACAGCTGCGTTTCTCTGTTTCTAATATTTTCATTCTAATTATTATCAAATGCTTGAATCTAAGCCTCAAATATTATTTTTGTTGTTCTGAATATTAACTACAACTTCTACTAACTTTATAAACTTCTACTTCTACTTTGTTTTGATAAAGTGAATCTTGAATTTATACTCGCTCGTTTTTGATTTTCATACCGTATCTTATTCTAAGATAAGTTTTAGGAAAAGTATTATTTTTTTATAAACTTTTGAAGGATGAATTCGACTGAATCTGCTAAAGACCATCTGGTAAACGTCCTAAGAAAAGGAAGTTTACTGGTAATATGCATACGAGATGCAAAGCTGTACACAGTGTGGATGAATCACTAAACAACAGTGCATCTGGAAAAAGATTCGGCTGCAAGATGTTGATTCATCTTTTATTGAACATGATGACTGTTTTGATGGCTATAGAGTGTTTGATAAAACTATCATGTTTACAAACATTCAAAACTTTGCTTCTTGCCAAAAATGTGGTGGTGATATTAAACTTTCAGAAAAATGTGTTAGAGGTTTGTCTAGTGTTTTTTCGATTGAATGCAAGAACTGTAAAGACTTGTGTTCGTTTAGAAATTCAAAAATGCTGGGTAAAAGAAAAATATTCCAGAAATAAACAGACGTTTTGTATACGCAATGAGGACAATTGGACAGGGTCATGCAGCAATGACAACTTTCTGTGGTGTCATGGACTTTCCTCCTCCAGTTGCTGAAAAGTCCTATAATAACATTATATAAACAAACTACAATTGTGTAGTAAAGAAGTCGCAGAAGCTTCAATGCAAAGTGCAGCTTTGGAAGAGGTAACTTTGACAAATTCTTCCGATATAATAATTAGTGGAGATGGAACATGGAAAACCCGTGGCTATTCTTCTCGTGTTGGTGTGTGTGCTGTTATAGGAGACAAAACAGGAAAGTGTATTGATGCGGAAGTGATGTCTTCTTTCTGCAAAGGATGTGATTCTTGGAAACGAAGAAAGGGGTCACCTGCTTACAAAAAGTGGAAAATTCTTCACGTTAAAGAATGTTTGAAAAACCACAATGGTTCAGCTGGCATGATGGAGACTGTGGGAATGGTTCGTATATTTCAGCGTTCATTAAGTCATCGTTCTGTGAGATATACATCTTACATCGGGATGGCGATTCCAAAACATTCTCATCTATTACTGCATCCAATCCGTATGGAGAAGATATCACAGTTTCAAAATTGAATGTGTTGGACATGTTCAAAAAAGAATGGGAACTCGTTTACGAAAATTAAAACAAATGAGCTCCAAACTCAGTGATGGGAAGTCGATTGGGGGAAAGGGAAGGTTGACCGACAGAATGATCGACTTAATTACAACGTACTATGGAAATGCAATCCGACAAAATAAAACATGCCTGTCAGATATGCGAAAAGCTGTTTGGGCTGTATATTTCCATATACGTTCAAGCGACGAAGAACCATTGCACAGTTTTTGTCCCGTAGGTCCTAACTCTTGGTGTAAATATCAAAATCAAGTAGTAGAGGGCAGTGTGGAAACTTTTAGACACAGTAACAAATTGCCAGTGGCAGTAATGGATGCCATAAAACCTGTGTTTAATGATCTATCACAACCTAAACTTCTACAAAATGTCTAGGGGTAAAACCCAAAATAATAATGAATCCATTAACTCATTAATATGGAAATTATGCCCAAAAATTTTAGGTTGTGGTAGAAAGATTGTTGATATATCTACAAATGAGGCAATTGTCATTTTTAATGATGGCAATCAAGGCAGACTAAAAATTATGCAATCCCTTGGTCTGACTGTTGGTCAATTTGCACATACATTTGTTACACTTGTAGATATAAAAAGAATTCAGACTGCAGAAGTACATTTTAATCTCCGCACAAAAGAAATAGGACAGGCTAAAAGAATGCAATTTAAAACTACTTGTAAGAAATTAACTGAAAAAGAGGGAACATCATATGCATGTGGCGAATTTTAGCATTTTAGAATCATAGTAATACACTGCATTCATATCACAAATTGTTTAATATTTATAATAAGTAGTTGTTAATTAAGGTATTGATTGTTTTTAAGTAATATTTATAAATTTTTAACTTTATTTTGGAGAAATGAATCACTTTGTTGCATTTTGATTATTTTGTAGCTTTTGATATCGTTTCGATGCTTGTACTGCATTGGTATAATATATGTTTTTAGTTATAATAATTTTAATAAATTGAAGTTTATTGACTAAAAAAACTTCACATTAGTTTTAATTTAAATTTAGTTGTTGTTTGAGTAACCAGAATAATATATATATAAAACTGTGGTAAAATTTAGGTTTGATGTCAATTTTCTCAGAACGTCATTTTTACTCATTACGCGCATGATATTTTCAAAACCGTGCCATGGAAAATGATAAAATTTTTACCGTAGATTCTGATCATATCTGTACTTAAAATAACGAACCAGTTTGAATTTTTAATGAAAAAATTTAAAATTACAAATATAAAATAGCAAAAAATTTTTAAAAATTTTATAGTTAAATTTTAAATTGTTATAGTTTACTAAAAATTTTAAATTAGTATTTCATGCTTCGTCATTTTAAAGATAACACAATTTCCAACGCTGAGCAAAAATTTCATCAAAAAATATTGGTAACTTTTTTTATAAAGCTGCGCGTAATGCATATCACTTGCGAAAAGAAAACAAAAATTTCTTTTTGTAATTATCTAATTAAAAATTTATCCTAATTAGCACTGTGTTTGTTGGTTATGTTTTAAGTAAAATAATATCTATTTATTTATTCCTCCAAAATTTACATTCCAGGAAACAATAATAAAAAAATTATAGAGCTTTAAAGAGCTCACTATTTTTAACCATTTTCAACTTTTTAAAAGGTATGTGACCCCTTAAATGAATTTATTGCAAATTGACTTTTTCACCTCTTTGCTGCAACATTTTTTTGCTTCAAAAAAGATAAAAACAGTTATATATTTTTTATCATTAAAAAAAACTAAGCCTTTCCGAATGTTTTTTTTAATTTAATGCAAATTTAATAAACTAAATCTTAATAAGTAATTTTTACGGTAATGATAATTACATGTTTTTTTAACATTAATCTAATAGCTGTTAATTAACAATTAAAAATCTTCATTGCAAATTACAGTGATTAGATAAGGGTGTTTAAATGTCAAAAAAATCAGGTGTTTTTATGGTTACTATTTTTGTAATACTTTTTTTGGAGTTTTTAATGTTTTCAACAAAATATATATTATTTAACATTTCCCTCTTACGAAACATTTAATAGTATCTTTTTTTTCCTTCTGACGAATTTAGTTTTATTTTATTTGTAATCATTGATGCATTTTTTCGAAAAACTTATTCTATGATGGGTTTGAAATAGCCAGTCTTCAAATTGAATCGTTGTTTTTTAAAGCTTAACTTACAAGTATTAAATTCATCCAAAAGTTTCAGAGTATTGTAATTTAAAAATGTAAAATTTAGAAATCCACGTATATCCAGATTTGTGATACACACTAACCAATTCAGGGATACACACATTATTATAATTTAAACCTCAGACAAATATTTAAACATGTGAAATTAATATTAACTCCACTTTTATTTAACATTTCAATAAATACATACAGCTCGTGAAATCCAAGCTTGTGTATTTGTGATTTAAATTACAGAAAATATCATAGTTAGAATATCTGTCAATAACTGAGAAACTAAAAAAACATATTGAACTTTAATTTACTACTAATTCAAATAAATTATATTTAATACACGCATGCAATTGTTACTCACCAACTAACTATTTATTCAACAGAATCTACTCAAACGTTAATCAAAAACTTTATATTATAATTTTGAAAGGTGCATATATAGTAAATACCCATATTTTTTAATTAGGTTTAGTCGAAATGTATGTCAAATTATATTTAGCTCAGTTTGACTTGCCACAGTATGGCTCAAAACAAAACGTAGTCTTATATTGCTCACACACACACAATGCCAATAACTGTAATATAAATATACTATTTAGATAATCACTTTTAAAATTAGATTATTACTTTTGATAATTATCGAACACATGAGATAAACTTCGTAGAAATTTTGAAACAAGATATTATTTTTAAAATGTGTAATCAGTGGTAAAAAGATCAATAGAGTTAAACTAGAATATCAAAAGAACAAATGTTTCGATATTTGACATATAATATTTCAGAAAATGCATCTGTTTATTGATTCGAAATAGGAACAGGAAATATAGATAAATTCTAAGTAGGGTATTTAAAAAATATATCAAGTATTATATGGATTGATAGGAAAAATTCAAAAATGTAAAGCTGTAGCTCACAAACCATAGAACAACATTCAGAAACATGAAAACA
Source organism: Trichonephila clavipes (assembly GCA_019973935.1). NCBI lineage: Eukaryota > Metazoa > Arthropoda > Arachnida > Araneae > Nephilidae > Trichonephila > Trichonephila clavipes. The sequence goes on along the minus strand of BMAU01002569.1, from coordinate 324,674 downwards.
AAAAAAAAATCAAACTATATTATATGTTACGTACTATTTAAGCATTGTAATTAAAAATACATTTTTAAGGATTTAAGAATAATGTTTGAAACAATTTCATGGATTTTTTTATTCAGTTTTTCTTCTTGAGTAATAGTGAAAATAATATCAAAAATTATTATTCATTACGCTAGTAAGTATTTTATAAGGTCAGTATATATATATAGTTCAAGGATTCCTTCAATTCAACATTTCATACATTTTTTGTCATAAAATTAAATTATATGCTTAGCAGTTTGCGTAGATGTCGTTGGATTTTCCCGTCTTACAAATCTGTCATTAGATTACATTGCATTAATTACTTTGATACAACTAAATAGGTATAAATTTGTAAGGAAAGATATAAATATTATATGTTATAAAGAAATCACAATAACGTTATCAAAAATAGATGCAATTCATCAATCATTTTATGTAAACAGTGACGAATTCCCGTCGTTGATATGAGAGACGTATTTACACAATATTATTTATATACGAGGGGGGTCTGAGAAGTTTCCGACCTAACAAAAATACAAGAATTTTTTCCTGAAAATGCTTTTTTTTATTTTTCAACATAGTCTCCTTGTAACTCTACACACTTCTCCCAGCGATGCTCCCATCTCTGTAACCCGTCCAAATACTGCTCGGCGTTTTTCTCTGCAAAATAATGGTTCACGAAGATGATTGTTTCTTTATTTGATGAAACTCTCTGTCCTCCGAGTGCAAATTTTAAAAGAGGGAATAAACAGAAGTCGATTGGGGCTAGATCTAGCGAGTAAGCCGGATGGCCAAGAAATTCAATCTGTAATTCGTGGATTTCCGCCATGGCAACAGCTGAGGTACGTTGTCTCGTTGGAACAGGATTGTCTTTCTCACCATATGTGGCCGTTTTTTCCGCAAGTTCTGCCTTCAGTTGGTCAAGTAATTAAGAGAAGTATGCTCCTGTAATGGTTTTTCCTTTTTAAGGATAATCGATTAAAATAACTCCATGATTATCCCAAAAGTAGTCGCCATCACTTTCCCAGTTTTTTTTGCCGGTTCCTCATTTCCAGTCCACTGTTTGGACTTTATTTTGGTCTCGGTCGCATAATGGTGTATCCAAGTTTCATCTACAGTAATTAATCGGCACCAAATTTCGGATTTATTGCTCCTAAACTACGCTAACAGAGCGTTGGAAATGTTCATTCGAACACGTTTTTGGTCTAATGTGAGCAAACGCGGCACCCAACGCGCGGACAGCTTTCTCATGCCTAAATATTGATTTAATATGTGACAAACACGTTCTTTTGACATGTTCATAACCTCTGCTATCTCTCTCACTTTAATTCGGTGGTCGTCTAGCACCATTTGGTGCATTTCGGTGATATTCCGTCGGTAGTTGCACTATTTGGACGTCTCGAACGTTCCTCGTCTCCCAAACTCTTACGGCCACATTTAAATTCAGCTGTACAAACTCTTACTGTGGTAAATGATGGTGCAGAGTCCCCATACACAGAATCCAACTCATCTTTAATTTGAGTAGGCGTATTGCCTTTCAAAAACAAATATTTAATGACAGCTCGATACTCGATTTTGTCCCTTTTTACATAAACACTCGCATAAACTCACTCAAATGACTGCTACAAAACAACTGCGAGCCCAAAATGGCTGAAACTTTGGTGAGTAACTGTCAACAGATGAACAACAAAATTCACTAGTTTTTATTGACAAGTGCTGCCATCTTCACGTTGAGGTCGGAAACTTTTTAGACCACCCTCACGTATATATATATATATATATATATATATATATATATATATATATATATATATATATATATATATATATACATAGTCAGATAGTATAGCCTGCATAACGAGTCAAGATGGTAAGAAATATTAGCCACAGTAGTACAATAGCAAACTCCTGGCTTTAGGAACCAAAACTACAGGTTTAAACAAGCTTTGCAACTATCCAACCTTCACATGCAATTTGCCTATACTCTAGGCCCGGGGTGGGCATTAAGTCGATCACGATCGACCGGTAGACCACTAAGACATTTTGGGATGAACGACTTCACATAAAATCTTAGATGCGCATACTAAAAGAAACACAGGTGGTTACCAAGATAATGAAAACACCCGTGAATAAAACTCCAAACAAAATTTGAGAGACGTTTTCAAGAATTTACTAGACTAGAACCCCCCAAAAGTTGCATTCAAGGGTTATTCATTTGGCAATGTCGATGTAAAAAATATAACTAAATATAAACTAGCTAGAAAAGTCTGCGTTCACAAACTATTGCTTAGATGACCAATGAGAAAAAGTTTAAAAACTGCAATTTAAAAAACAAATTTTAATTAGATTTTATTTAGTTAATTTTAAATATATATATATATATATATTCAGAATAACATAAGTAAATTTGGTTTGCCTTCATAAATTTAAAAAAAAAAGACAGGTTTGTAACGATAATAACAAAAATCAAGTAGAAAAAGTATGCGTTCACTGTTTTATAGTGTAGTAACTATAAAAATTACTTAAAAAAAGAGAATAATGAGCTATTTAGTAACTGGTTGGTTAATCTCACCATTTGTGAACCTCCTGAAGTCGTTTCGGCATTGAACTAAAATCATGTCCATAAATTAAGGATAATGAAATTCAGGCAAAAAAAAGAGACAGAAGCAAAACAAATTTGACTTTTTTCTGAAGTCTATTTATTAAACAAAAGGTAAAGAGCAAAAAAGATGATATATGTTTGGCATAATTAATAAAAATTGAGATTTTTACTCCTTGGAACTAATTTCAAAAAAGAACCTATTTACAAAAAACAGTATAACATGGTTAGTATGATGGTTAATACGGCTTTTGTCTCCTGGACTATGCAATACAGGCCTTACAACGCCTAGGCATGCTGAATATCAAATTATCAATCTGATCTTGGGGAAAATTACACCACTCAGCAAGCAATACCCTCCGAAGTTCCGGTAGATAGGTGGGAGGGGGTTGCCAAGCATATCCCACAAATGCTCTATTGGATTTAAGTTCGGTGAGTATGCTGACCAATCCATACGAGTGATATCCTCCGATTGAAAGCATTCGTCTACAATGTTTGCACGGTGAGGACGGGTGTTGTCATCCATAAAAAGAAATTCAGCACCCATGGCGCCAAGAAACAAACGTACATGTTGTTCCAGAATGACATCCTGATAGATGTGGCCTGTCATCGTTACACTCTAAACATGTAGGTCAGTTCTGGAACCACGAATAATTCCCTCCAAACGAGCCATCCTGTACCACCGTAACGGCGTCGTTCAATGGTGTTCTCTTGGTGGTAACGGGTACCTGGTGCTCTCTATATTAAAGTCCGGCCAGAATCAGACTGCAAACTAAACCTGGACTCGTTGGAAAATATCACACAAGACCACTGTTGTGATATCCACAATGCATGCTCTCTACTCCAGGTTAATCGCAGGCGACAGTGAGTTGCGGTAAGTGGAACACATCTGACAGGCCTACGAGCATATAGACCAATGTGCCCTAAGCGTCTGTACACGGTCTGCCTTGAAACTGTCGTACCGGTAGTTGAAGAGAGCTGACGAGACAGGCCTGATGCTGCGCTTCGTCTGTTTCTTTTGGCAGTAGCTGCCAAATATACCTGTCGTCATTCGGCATTATAACTGGTTTCAACCTGTGCTGTAACGTCTACTCACATTACCATCATCTTGGAATCGTTGGCAAAGCCTGGAGATGACACTCTGGGGATCCCAAGTTCCTCGGATACTTCCAGCTGGGTACGTCCACATTCCAGTCGTCCAATACTTCTACCACGTAAAAATCATCCAAATGCTTCCTTTGTGCCATAATTATGCGATTATTGCGCTGAAAGACTTTTAAAGTGCTTGTGAACAATTTTGCTTCTTTGCCACCATTCCTTATATACCCTATACCCCTGTCTTACACTCTCGTCACTGTGACGTACTATCCGTGCCATCTGGTGGCTTCCTTTAATTTGCATATTCTTCTTCAAGATATGTGTGATAATTCTACAGGTGCAATTTTTATTTTACAGTTCAATTTCAGTGTGATTCTGAATTATCCTTAATTTATGGACATGAGTGTAATTAATCTTGGGGTTTCTTCAGCACTTATCTTTTCCCATTGGTCCTTAAGAACATTCTTCAGTATACCCTTGTCAGATACATTGTGTTGACGAATCCTGCGTTCCAACAAATCTCATAGGTGTTCTGTCGGATTCAGATCAGATGACTGTGGGGTCATGTACAGTTGATTTGGGACATTATACAAGAGCCAAAGTTTCACAATCCCAGCGGTGTGCTTATAATCGTTGTCGTGTTGAAAACGAAACGATTATCCTAAGCCGAGTTTGGTGGCACTTTCCTATAAATTGTTTTTTAGGACATCAAAGTAATCGTATTTGTTCATAATTGATTATATATACTACAACTTGCCAACATCATTGCTCGCCATGCACGCCCACGTCATGACTCCCCCGCCGACGTGCTTTACCGTTGGTACTAAATACTCTTTTTGAAACGCTGTGCAAGTTTTTCTCCAGACTAATTTATAACCTTTTATGCCGGAGATACAAAATTTGCTCTCAACAGAGAATATCACAGTCCTCTAGAAATCAAGAGGCTTATGTATATGATCTTTTTCAAAAGATATCCGCTTAAGCCGATTGGTCATTGAAATATAAGGCTTTCTGCGAACCACTCGACTATGGTATCCGGCCTTTTTCAAGATTTTTCTTGCAGTATTCGCCCAAATATTTTTGTTAAACTGCTCGTGAATGACTAATGCTATTTAAGTTGCAGACAAACACGGATTTTTTTTCGCCATAGATGTCATACTTCGTTTTTCTCTGATTGTGAGTTTAAATAGACAACTTAAAAGAGGCTTGGATGTGTAAACACTTGTAGATTTTAAGTTATAAATAACATGCTGGATAGATGAATACTGTCTTCCAACGGATCTGGCTATATCCGGACGACTTTTTCCATCTTTTCACATTTTCACATTGATTTTACGCTCACTGGTACTAATTTCCTTCTTTTTATTGTCCATGTCCTTGAATTGTTTCGTATCTCACAAAAACGTAACAATTATTGCATCACAATTTTTCTTAAGCTATTTTACTTGATAAGTAAATGCAAAAACTCTGTTGCTACAAATTCCAAGGACCAAGAATATTCAAATAGTGAACGCAGACTCTTTCTGCCTACTATTTGTGTATTTTGCTACAAAAACTCCAGTTATCCTAAGTAGTTTTAATTCAAAAGTGACGAATCCTTGCATGCTCAATGTTTAAATAATAGTAAACAATTTCGTGAAATTTTGTTAGAAAAAAGAATATATTTGTATTAAATTTTATCTTTGCTATATGATTTCTTATGGGTGAACGCAGAATTTTTCTAGCAAGTGTATGTTACATGCTTTCTTTATCTCTCGAGGAAAACGAAGCTTTTCTCTTTCAAAAGGACTTAATTTGTAAAAAATAACTTTTGAAATCTATTGGTCGAAGTAAAGTATCCCAATTTTAAATAAGCTGCAATTCATTTAACATCATTCTTTTGATCTACCTACCTGTGAGAATCTACATTTCAACGAAGAATATAATTAAGACAACATATTCTCGTTTCACGGACAACCACTTAGAATCCAGTGTAAGATTAGCAGTTAGTAATAATATACCGAAGGTATTCAAGATTGGGGCAGATAATACGAAGACTAAGTCGTCTTTTGAGACTATAGCTATAAAAACTAATTTTAAGGGAAAATTACTATTTTGTAATATATTGTGAATTGTTTGAACATGCATCATTTGATATTAACTTTATAGGTATAATTATTATGTTTGTATTTTGCGTTTTACTTAAAACGTAGTTTTAAAAGAGTAAGTTTTGTTTTTCTGCTGTAGTTATGTAGGTACATATACACATTCTGTATTTATTACTGTTGTAATACAAATATTGTGTTAAGCTTTTTTTATCACACTAACGTCACATGGTGGACCACGACACATTGAATAAATTAAAAGAAGACCGTGCTATGTAAAGGTCTGCCCACCCCTGCTCTAGACCATAGGGAAAGAAAGGAAAATTAAGAGAATTTTAAATACATTACAAATAAAATACACAATACTATTAACATACAATGATAAAATTATAGCCAACTAGTATTTACTAGTATAGAGTTAAAATTGATGCAATAAAACTAGATGATATAACTTCGTCAGTATAGCAAGTAGTTAGGTTTCCCGATAGATATAAAGAAATATAGTAGTATATATATATATACACTGCTGGCCACCGTAAATGCAACACCAAGAAAGACAAGAGATAGCACAACAAAATTTATTTTGTAGGTAACATGTTGACGAAGTATCAAATGATTAAATTTATAGACTTCTATCAAGTGTGGTTCCTTCCAGAATCAGTAGCCAGAGTAGCCGCCATTGTTGGAGATCACCGCTGCCACACGACGCGGCATTAATTCAAAGAGACTTTGGATGTGTTCTTGGGGTACAGCAAACCAAGCAGCTTCCAAACGTTGCTAAAGTTGATCTGGTGTGGCAGCTGGGGGTGTAATCTGGGTCAATCGTTGAGAAACCATAGACCATATGTTTTCTATCGGCGAAAGATCAGAAGAGCGAGCTGGCCAGAGAAGCAATTCAATTTGGTGATTGACGAAGAACCTTTGGACAATGCGTGCCACGTGCGGTCACGCATTATCCTGTTGAAATTTGGTTATAGCCAAGACCTGAAAATAAGGAAGGACAACTGGCTCCAACACCTCGTAGATGTAGCGCTGGCTGTTTAAAGTACCGGCAATGCGTACTAGAGGAGTGCGAGAGTGATGTCCAATACCACCCGATACCATAATACTCGGTGCAGGACCAGTGTGGCGGTGCATAACGCAGCTGTTCAGCATCTTATCTCCACGGTGTCTCCAGACTCGAATCCGACCATCGTGGTGTTGTAGACAGATGCGTGACTCGTCAGTAAAGATAACTTCATTCCATACTGCCACCCACATCCTTCTTTTATCGCACCATCGGAGGCGAAGACGTCTGTGGTTCTGCGTCAATGGTAGACCACGCAATGGACGTCTAGCGGACAGACCACTCTACTGTAAACGGCGTCGAATGGTACGCGGACACTGAATGATGCGTTACAGACTCAATGTGCTGCGCTACGGTTCGTTATGTGACTGAGCAATCCATCACTGCTATGCGCAGAATTTACCTGTCCTCACGTGAAGTGGTGCACTGAGGTGGATGCGATCGACTACGTCGGTCCGTCGTACCCTTCTGCATCCAACGGTCCCATATCCGTATTACATTTGTTTAGTTTCGTCCAACACGACTACCGATTTTCCTGAAAGATAATCCACAATATATCTCGGTAGGCCACTATCCTTCCTCTGTTGAACTCGGATACTTGATCAAAAGCTGATCACTGTTTTCTACGAGACATAACTGATCGTTTTTGAAAAACCTCAAGAAAAACACAATTGCCGAACTTGAAATCGTCAAAATCTTCAAGCCTTAAATAGTGCTTTGAGTTGGCTCCACAGGCGTTTTGATGATTGTCTGCGCTGAAATTCTAATCACTTGCATATCTCACCTCCGCTAATGCATGTCATAAATTTCATGTTATTTGCAGGTTTCCTTCAGAGTGTTGCATTTACGGTGCCCAGCAGTATATATATATATACACTGCTGGACAATTGCTAAGGACGGATCATAAATTGCTATGTAGCATAACATTAAGCGAGACATGAGGCCTAGTAGGATAAAATATAGTTGCCACACTGTTCAGACAGTAGAATAAAGATTATTTATTGTTCTGGAAAGTACAAAAGCTGTGAAACATCTGAAAGAAAAAAAATGTTCATTTGATTTGCGTACGGAGAAATGGAACAATACATCTAAAAGTCAGCAGGTACCCTAAAGAAAGGTATCAGTACGGGATATGTCCTCCGTGGAGTGTGATGCAACATTCCACACGTCATACCATACTTTGTACAACATTATCCAGCAGCTGTTGAGGCAATTTATCCCATTCCTCTGTGAGTGCACGGATGAGGGTGTTCTTGTTTGTCGGAGGATAGTTTCGACCAGCAACTTGCCTCCTCAAAGCATCCCACACATTTTAAATGGGGTTTAGATCTGGAGAACGTGCTGGCCATACGAGACGTTGAATACCCTCGCTGTCTAGACAATCCAGAACAGCGAGTGTTCGATGACATGTTGCGTTGTCGTCCATAAAAACAAATTTATCACAGACAGCACCACGGAAAAGACGAACATGAGGAATTAGACCTTCATCAATGTATCGTTGGCCCGTCATAGTCCCATTCTCAACCACATGTAGGCGCATGCGGCCATTGATCATGATGCCGACCCACACCATGATACTGCATGTCGGATATCGGTCCTTTTCCTGGATATTTTCTGGACGATAAGCAGTACCACTCTCGCGCCAGATCAGTTGGCGTCTACAATCCGATGACAGACTGAACCTACTCTCTTCTGAGAATAGTACGCATGCCCAGTCCTGTTCAGTCCAATTGTGATGCTCACGACACCATTGCAAACGGGCAGTACGGTTCTGTCTGGTCAATGGGACATACACAACAGGTCTGCGTGCGTATAGTCCTCCTCCCCTCAAACGTCTGGCAACAGTTTTTCGGGAGATCTGCTTTCCTGAGGCAGCAAGAAACTGATTTGCCACCTGCTGAGCTGTGGTGCGCCTGTTCCTTTTTGTTGATAGGACGATATATCTGTCTTCTGCAGGCGTCGTACTTCTAACACGACCTCCCCCGTGCCGTTTTTTACACATTCCAGTAGTTTTAAATGACTTCCACAGCCGTGAAACAACGCTGTGAGCAATGTCGAACTCCCTGGCAACATCTGTTATTTTTCGCCCTTCTTCGATCTTTCCAATAATTCGGCCACGCATAAAATCATCTATGTGATTTCGGGACGACATGCCAAAAATTTTAAGTTCGTCTATTAAATCTTTCCTGTAAAACTTTGACTTGAAACAACAACTGTCCACACGCGTCAAAACCTTTAAAGCTCTTATGAACGCTATCACGTGATGAACAGACGTGGAAAAAAAATTGCATACTCATACTTCTTACTAATATCCCGCACTTATTCTAATTTTCCACATTTTGCTTCCTTTCATTTTGTGGTTGCTATGGATGATAGTGTTATCCGTCCTTAGCAATTGTCCAGCAGTGTATATATATATATATATATATATATATATATATATATATATATACTGCTTGTTTTTGATATATAATACATATTTGTTTTATATATATAATATATATTTCTTTCATATATATATATATATATATATGTCTTATATAAACAATAATCAAAAGGAATTAAATGTGTGGGGCTGCTTACTTAACTTGACTCTAACTAATAAGTCTAATTAGTATAACAGCTTATCTTGCGAATTCATGGGTTAAAAGAGAAGGTTTCTATACTGGCCTACCAGAGCTTTTCTACTGACGAACCTTCTTTGGTTGCTTTAAGTTTCTTGTTGCAGTTACTCCCAAATCTCGGTGGTTTTTCTCTGACTCACTCTCACTTCTTTATCTCTCTCTCTCTCTCTCTTCCTTCCCATTTACTACCATTCTTCCTATACAGTAAGACTCATTTGCATATATCATGGTTCTTTCATAAGGCTTACTATTATATTACAGTTACTCATAATAAATATAGTACAAAAACAACCCTAATTAAGGCACACGCGTTAGAACCTTTTACAAAAGGAATTGCATACAATTTATACAAATTGGTTTGAGGTAAACCATTGTCCTCAGTGAAAACAATAAAGTGTAATTTGAATGGTTGCTTTTGTGTATTTACAATTGATTAATGAGATTTGTCTGATCTTTAGATTATTTCGACCGATACTGAATCATTTCTACAATTTTCCTCGGTTCATGGAAAAAATTTTGTATTAATTTAACTGAACACCATCGACATTTAAAAGCGCTTTTGGTAGTTATGACTATTGTTTTGAGGTATTATTATCAAATTGTAAATTTACATAAGTTGCCATAATATGGGGAAATAGATTCCAAAAAATAATATTTCCTGGAAGATCCATCTCAAAGGAAAAGTCCATTTAGAATAGATTGAATTAAAGATTTTTCAAACTTTTTGTCAGGTGTTTAGCAATCTTCAAATTAAATTCTTTACAATAGTTTTGTTCGTACAAACTATTTTTTTTTCCTGTAAGAGATTCATCTCGAAGTAAAAGTACAATGAACCGAAGAAATGTTTTCTTGTACTAAGCATAAAAATCATCATAATATTTTTTAAATTGCTAAAACTGAGTTAGAACTTGTCTTATTCAGGAAAGAACGATATACGAATAAAAAACACACAATAAGAACAACAATAAAATTATTCTTTTCTTCTTCACACGAAATATCTCTCGTCTGTTACTATTTTCCTTCTTGTGAATGATTGCAAAGAAGATCCAAATGGTTATCAGCATTTGCAAATTTAATTGTACTTTTTAAAGGGTAAATAATTGCTCCAATCAATAATATCTCAAAACATTAATATAATTTTGCTTTTGAATTTATAAGCATTTTTTCATGTCCGATTGATAAATAATTCCAAAATACGAGTACACCAGCTCTTCTGACTTTCGCTTTCAAATTTGAATCGAACATTGCTGATTAGCGTGATTTAATATTTTATTGAAATTTTAAAACTTAAAAAATAGACTACACTTTTTTGCAACACACCATTGAATTAGCCCCTTTGCACAGCGGGTTTTCAGTGACACCTAGGCTCACTCAAAACTAGTCACCGTCTGCCATGAATACGTAACTATAGCCACTGGAATGCATCGGCTACAGAGAAAAGGATTACTTTCTAACAAGGTCTAAGAAAAGCCTTGAAATTAATAACTGTATTTTTTTATAATTAATTACTAGCATTTATACTGTCACAAGGTCATGAATAACACTCAAAGAATACAAAAGTCAAACTAGTGTAACAGGTCAGCTGAAACTGTAACAACTTTGTTATGCTTTGTTGTTGTTGCTTATGCCACCTGATCGGCAGTAACATCAGATCAAGATGCACAAAATCCATCGTGTAAAGGGGCTAAATTGACGTCTATCGTTAGGACGTAGCTTTGAGCAACATACAGGTGAAAGTGGGATTTGACTCGGTTCCACCCCAATTTTGTGAGATTACACCTTGAGGGTGGGCCTTACACCTCTCATCCCCTTCCCTCAACCTCACGAGAGGATTTGCGGCTTACCGATTACTTGGAGTACCTCCATGCCGCAAAGATACTGTACATTTGCAAATATGGATGCCTTCTCCGGGATTCAAGCTCAGGTCCAACGGCACAGCAGCCAAAACCTCCAACCTCCATACAGGATGGGCGGCTTGTTAAGCATTAACTAGATACCACACAAATTTGGTTGTCTTTTATAGAAAATAAGAAAATCGCTTGAAATCATTAAAGTTTAATTTATTGCATTCTTATTATTTTCTCTTACTAATAGCTAGTAAAAGTAACTTACAACAAAATATTATGAATGTTCTTTAAGATTTAATTGATTACTAAATAATCATCTGATTTTTTCAGTTAAATTTCTCATCCATTCGTTAAAAAAAATATAAATTAGTTTTAAAATTTATTTCAGTTTGAATGAAACATGTATTTTCATTACTTTTGTAAAGGAAACATTTACAAATTTCCCTTCTTATTTTCATTTTCTGGTATATATCTATAATTTCTGTCTGTATGTTTCTGTTATCAGTATGATGAGCATATTATTTAGACATCACAATTAGTCACTAATTAATGTTTTAATTTAAAATGCGAACTTCCCCACATATGACATAAAATGATTGTTATCCCTCTTAGAGCTCGATTAATTTTGGCTATATCCATGCTATAGTAAAAGGAAAAATTCCATTAATAATCACATATTAATATCAATTTTCTTGCAAATTAAATCTAAAGCATTCAAAATAGCTGTTAATTAGGCAAAAGATAAGATGAAAATTTCTTTAAAAATACTTTTCTAGTGAATATTTTAAAGTCTAATCAAATATTTAAATATGCTTAAGAATTTTTTAAATGCATTATTACGTGCGTTACATTAGACTCATTTGTTTGTTTTGAAATATATTCGCAATTAAAAAAAAACATGATACTACCTTGGAATAATCAGTAATACATTTTAAACTGCTTATCTTTCATTATTTATCTTTTCATTTTCAGGCAAATTATTTTCAAATGAATATGAATGAAGCTTATATTTTTCACGAATATTAATCTTCGTGTCAAATTATTCCTTGACAAACTCTTTTATTTTATTTATAGTAAACGACGTATATCTCACAGTACGTAAGATGTAGTGTTTTATTATAATTAATAATGAATCTTTCTTTCTTACAGATCTTGGCAGCTGTTTAACAGTTTGCAGCATTTTTCATTTCTACAATGAACAAAAAAATGTGTATTTATTTTTAAAGAAGTTCTATTCTACAACGACATGCTTCCAACATTTTGAATGAATGAGGATTATTGAGAAAAGACTAAAACAATAAAACACAATTTAATTATATTTAGAATTATAAAACAAGATTATCTGATACGTAAAAAAAATACATGCAGAAAATGAAATATGAATATTTAAGATGTAATAAATTCTTAATGCTTGTGATTATCAAGTAGTGTTTGTTTTTCGAAAGTTGAAAATAATCCAAAATTATTTTAATCAAAATTAAATTATTTCTGCAAAATGCGAATATATTAAAAATACTATAGGTTCTTAAAAAATTTCCAGTTAATTTATATTTTTTGTAACTAATTTTGGTTTTGAAAAAGAAATGTATATGTGTCATGTTTTTATGTTTCGAAATATTTTTCTATTATCAAGAGATATGAATAATTAACTTAGTGTAATGCAATTTATTTTTGCTATTTATGTAAAGCGAATAAATACAATTTTATTCATTCCTTTCAGGAAACATATATAATAAAGTTTTTTTTCTCTAATTCTAAAGAAAAATTGAATTAAGCCTTCTATTTTTAAAAATATTTTCTAGTTAATTTTAAAAAATGTTATTTTGTACAATTATGTAATAGAACTATCTCAAATTAATATGATTTTTCTAAAAAATTTTAATTTCTTATCTGGTTACCGTATTTTTGTTTTTAATACTTAGTTTATGAAATTCTTGATTTATTGAACATGAAAAATCTTTCTATATATATATATTTAAATATATAAAAACAATCACAATTATCAATTGAAAAATTGAAATATATATATATATATATATATATATATATAGTTACGAATTTAGCCTTATTCTAATTGTTTCTACTCATTTGTGTTCATTTTTTACAGTTTAATTTGTCGTATCTAATGTGATTTCAACCCTGTTTACCTGTAATATCATTTCCACTGCATTGCACGGCCCCCATGCTTTAACATTGGTTTAAATGGTAAACTCGCCAAATATTGCAGCTAGCGCCAAGTTGGCGACGGATTTGGCGACTTAATTTTTGGCGCCAAATTTGGCGATATATCGCCAAATGTGGGCGATAAGCTTGGCGACCATGGCAACCCTGCTCCTAATAACCCTGTCTGGCAACCCTATCGTGGTATTGTAACACTATTGTATTGAATGTATTACTGTATTGAGCTTTTCTCGTACGTTCCGGATTTTGCTAGACCTTTCTATTTCTCGATTATTCTGGCAAGTGCAAGAGGTTTCTGACCGAAAGATATAAAAAGGCCCGGGCCGGCTAGTCAGTTAGTCAGATCTCAGCTTTCATGCAAGGGATACCTCTCTGTGCTTGAGACAGAGAGAGACGATTGCATAGTGCGTGTGTTATTGCTATTATTGAGTTATTATTTTTGTGCTGAGTGTTTACTATTGCTTTTGTTAGTGTATTACATCTGTGTTATCAGTATTTTCATCGATTTTGTACGTGACTTTCTCGAACTGTTCTACAATTTGTGGAGGACTGTTTTGGCCAAGAATAAAATTGTTTTGGATCCCGCTCTTCGGCTTCAATCATTTCGAACCCCCGAAAACGCAACAATTGGTGTCAGAAATGGGATTGAATGCCAACAACAAGAGCGATGGAGGCCCAGTTCCAGACTCTTCTAGAAAAATTGACCGCCAGCATGAATGCCAATATGGGCGAAATGAAATCGGACTTGACCGCCAGCATGAATGCCAACATGGGCGAAATGAAATCGGAGTTGACTGAAATGAAATCGGAGTTGACCACCAATATCGCAGAAGTGAATACCAAGCTTACTAACGTAAACGAGCAGATCAGCGCCAACAAGGATGAGTTGAAAAGTGATCTGAAGGACATTGGCGAAAAATTGACGACTATGGACAAGAAATTTGAAGAAATGGAAGGAAGAATCGAGTCGGTGGAAAATAAATTCGAAAACAAATTTGTGGATATAGAGAACAAATTTGAAAATAAATTCGAAGATATGGAGAGCAAACTAGAGGCGAAAATTTTCGAAAAGGTAGAAGATGTTTCCATCTCGTTCAGGAGTGACCTAGAGAAATTGAAGCAGAAAGTCATGACTGGTCAAGGGGATGAATTTAAGTTTCAAGCTCCTTATTCCAAGCCTTCCATCAAGCTTTCTACATATGACGGAAAGTTCTCTTGGCAGGTGTATAAGACCCAATTCTCCATAGTGGCGGATGCAAACCAGTGGGACTCCCAGACCAAGGCCTGCCAGTTAGCTGCTTCTCTTCGAGCCGACGCTGCTGACATTTTGCAAACTTTGCCGGAAACACAGCGGCTGGATTTCGACGCTCTCGTTAATGCTCTGGAGTTACGCTTCGGAGAGAAATGTGTGAAGGATTACAGCAGACTCCAGCTGAAGTCACGGCAGCAGAAAGTGTCCGAAACGCTCCAGAACTGGCGACGGACGTCGAGAGGCTTTCACTTGGCGTTTTCTGACTGTCCGACTGAAGTAAGAGAAGTCCTGGCGCTGCAACACTTCATCGACGGGGTGCGTGATCCGGAAATCCAGAAAGCTCTCCGAATGGCGGATCTCAAGGACTTAAAGGGGGCCTTAGTGTTTGCTATGAAATTCGAGGCAGCCCAGCAAGCAACACGAAAGGACAGACACCCCATACGAGCCGTCAACGAATCGGACACGTCGAACTCAGGTGTGGAGCGGTTAGAGCGACAGATGAGAAGCTTCTTGAATAGAGTTGAGTCTTTGATGTCCCAGAAAGCAGACGGGAAGAAGACCCTTAAATGCTGGACCTGCGGTCGAGAAGGGCATCTGCAGAGAAGCTGCCGGGCACGCCAAGGCGCTGAAACTAATAAGCGCCTCCCAGAAGGAGGTGTCGGAAAACGAATTAATGGCCATCTCGTGGGGCGGAGGTTGCCAGATTTTGGAAAGCCCCACTTTCCAGTGTGTCAAATTTCGACAAAGAGTACCGGTGAGAATGGAATTTTTATAATGGGACATGTTAACGAGCTTCCCTGCAACATGATCATCGATACAGGAGCCAATGTGTCTATCATTCGGAACGATCTGGCTCAGAAATTAAAAGAGAAACTTATCTGGACCCCGCCCCGCGTGGTGCTACAGACCGTGACGGGGAAAAGATTGATATTCACGGAAAATTAAAAGTCAAGATCCAGTTTGGAAACACTACCTACCAACATGCTGTGTATGTCGCAGATATTGCAGACCCTTTCATTCTTGGACTGGACTTTCTAAAGGAGCATGGTTTCACTCTAGACTTCAACAAGAACGAATTACGTTCCATACACGAAGAAGTCACTATATTCAAAATTGAACACAGGACAGAATCTATTCGACAGGTAACCGCTAACGAGAATATTACCATTCCCCCAAGGACTGAAATCATAGTACCTGGATACATCGGTAACGATGTGAGTTTCAACTCTGGCCTAATTGGATCTGCGGAAAATAAAGCGAATGGATTGCTAATAGCTTCGACGCTAGTGGACCTTTCCAGAAAAACTATCCCGGTAAGAATTTGCAACGTAACTGAAAAACCTAGAGTGTTCCAGAAAGGTGAAGTGTTGGCAACCTGCAGTCCAGTAACGTGTGTCTGCAAAGTTCGAGCTTGCTCCTATCCAACTCGCCTCAACAGTTGACTCCCGACCTTCTAGAAAATGCTGAATTGTCCCCCGAACAGAAAAGCTCCGCAGAAAGACTGTTCCAAGAATTTGAAGACGTGTTTTCTAGAAACAGTAGCGATATTGGCCATACTACAGTGACACAACACAGAATTGATACAGCAGACCATCCGCCGATTAAACAGCACCCAAGACGCTTGCCGTTTGCTAAACAGGAAGAGGTCGGAACACTACTACGAGAGATGCAGGAAAATGACATCATAGAACCGTCTTCGAGTCCGTGGGCATCTCCAATCGTCTTGGTTCGTAAGAAAGATGGCTCCACAAGATTTTGCGTGGACTATCGAAAACTTAACGACGTCACCAAGAAGGACAGCTACCCTCTTCCAAGGATAGATGACACCCTGGATACCCTTTCCGGTCATAAATGGTTCTCGACTTTAGATTTAAAGAGCGGATACTGGCAAGTGGAGATCCATCCCGAAGATAGAGAAAAACAGCATTCACTTCCGGCCAAGGACTATGGCAGTTCAAAGTCATGCCGTTCGGGCTCTGCAATGCGCCAGCTACTTTCGAGCGCCTGATGGAGACCGTGCTAAAGGGTCTGACTTTTTGAAGCTTGCCTTATTTACCTGGATGACGTCATAATAGGAGGGCGTACGTTTGAAGAACATCTTCAAAATATCCGGAAGGTGTTATCAAAATTAAGCGACGCTAACTTGAAGCTAAACCCTTCGAAATGCAAGTTCTTCCAGAAAGAAGTCAATTATCTGGGACACATCATCTCTGCAGAAGGTGTTCGTACCGACCCCGAAAAAGTGTCCGCCGTAAAGAATTGGAAACGCCCTGAAAACCTTCGTGAGCTGCGAAGCTTCCTGGGACTATGTACTTATTACCGAAAGTTTGTGAAAGAGTTCTCTAACATCGCAGGACCCTTGCACAAGCTAACAGAAAGTAAACAAAAGTTTCAGTGGACAAAAGAATGTGAAGATTCCTTCCTCCAGCTTAAAGAAGCTTTGACGTCTTCACCGATCTTAATATATCCACAACCGGACAAGCCATTTATCTTGGACACTGATGCCAGTAATGAGAGTGTCGGAGCAGTATTATCTCAGGAAATAGATGGCCAGGAACGAGTCGTAGCTTATTGGAGTAAGTGTTTATCGAAACCGGAAAGAAATTATTGTGTCACTCGAAAAGAGCTACTGGCTATTGTGAAAGCCATCGAGCATTTCCATCACTATCTCTATGGCCAAAAATTTCTTCTACGTACCGATCATGCCTCTTTAACCTGGATAATGAATTTTAGAAATACTGAAGGCCAGGTAGCCAGATGGATACAACGGCTCAACGAGTATTACTTTGACATCAGACATCGTAAAGACTGCTCGCATGGAAATGCTGATGCCCTTTCAAGAAGACCATGCCCAGAAAATTGTCGTCATTGTTCCAGAGTAGAGACCAAATATGACTATGCTATACGCCAGATAACAACTTCAACAGCGACGCCACCCGATCCCTGGAGTGACGAGAAAGTTCGAGAAGACCAGATGGCGGATCCTGATATTAAACCCCTTATAGAGTTTATGGAGTCTTCCAGCAATAAACCAAGTTGGCAGGACATCTCGGCTTATAGTCCTACAACTAAGCAGTATTGGGCCCTCTGGAATTCTCTACATCTCAGGAATGGTGTTCTATACCGAAAATTCCAATCAGAGGATGGAAAGACATTCAGGTGGCAATTAGTACTTCCTCGATCTCGTATCCCAGAGGTACTCAAAGAATTGCATGGCAGCCCAACAGGAGGTCATTTCGGCGTCATGAAAACTTTGCACCGAGTTCGAGAGCGATTCTTCTGGGGTAAAGTGAGAGCTGACGTGGAACAGTGGTGCAAGTCCTGTGATGCCTGTTCAGCTCGGAAGGGGCCAAAGATACGTAGCCGAGGGAAGCTGCATCGCTACAATGTTGGAGCACCATTCGAACGTATCGCTTTCGATATCCTGGGACCTCTGCCAAGGACTGCGTCTGGTAATAAGTACCTACTTGTTGTCATTGACTACTTCACGAAATGGCCCGAAGTGTACCCCATTCCGGATCAGGAAGCCCCCACCGTAGCGGAGGCTGTAGTGCAGCACTGGATATCGAGATATGGGGTACCTCTTCAACTTCATTCCGATCAGGGAAGAAATTTCGTCTCTGCGGTATTGAAGGGGGTCTGTGAACTACTCGGAATTGACAAGACCAAGACCACCTTTGCACCCACAGTCAGATGGCATGGTGGAGAGGTTTAATCGTACCATCCTGAATAACCTCTCACTGATGGTCTCCAAGAACCAACAAGACTGGGACCAGAAAGTTCCTCTCTTTCTGCTAGCGTACCGCAGCGCCGTTCACGAGACTACCGGATATTCACCATCCCAGATGCTTTTTGGCCGAGATCTTCGTCTCCCTTGTGACCTGCTGTTTGGTCGCCCTCCGGATACACCTTCATCGCCTGAGGAGTACGTGCAGAATCTCCAGGCACGTTTTGAAGATGTACACAATTTGGCTCGAGAACGGATCAACCTGAGGACGGAGAAGATGAAGACTCGGTACGACACAAAAGCCACAGGACATCAATTCAAGGAAGGTGACAAGGTGTGGTTCTACAACCCGACTCGACGCAAAGGACTTTCTCCTAAGCTACAATCGCATTGGGACGGTCCTTATACAATTTTAAAGATAATAAACGACGTCGTAATCCGGATCCGTAAGTCAACGAATTCGAAGCCTAGAGTCGTTCATTAAGACAGGCTTGCTCCATATTATGGCCATAATTCTTAGTGTGTCAATTATCGTGTAATTTTTTTTGACCATGGTCTTGTATAAATAAGTTAGTGTGTAAGTAATCTTGTAAATAATTTTGTTTATTGTTTTGTAAGTGTTTATTTTCTACTATGCATTACGTGTTTATTTTGTACTATGCATTAGGTGTTTATTTTGTACTATGTATTACATGTTTATTATTGCATATTCATTTAATTGTTTTTAATCAATTGCTTTATTATTATGTTAACGTCTGATGAAGGGTTGTACTGCCCGGGACGTGCAGTTCTTGAGAGGGGGGCAATGTTACGAATTTAGCCTTATTCTAATTGTTTCTACTCATATGTGTTCATTTTTTACAGTTTAATTTGTCGTATCTAATGTGATTTCAACCCTGTTTACCTGTAATATCATTTCCACTGCATTGCACGGCCCCCATGCTTTAACATTGGTTTAAATGGTAAACTCGCCAAATATTGCAGCTAGCGCCAAGTTGGCGACGGATTTGGCGACTTAATTTTTGGCGCCAAATTTGGCGATATATCGCCAAATGTGGGCGATAAGCTTGGCGACCATGGCAACCCTGCTCCTAATAACCCTGTCTGGCAACCCTATCGTGGTATTGTAACACTATTGTATTGAATGTATTACTGTATTGAGCTTTTCTCGTACGTTCCGGATTTTGCTAGACCTTTCTATTTCTCGATTATTCTGGCAAGTGCAAGAGGTTTCTGACCGAAAGATATAAAAAGGCCCGGGCCGGCTAGTCAGTTAGTCAGATCTCAGCTTTCATGCAAGGGATACCTCTCTGTGCTTGAGACAGAGAGAGACGATTGCATAGTGCGTGTGTTATTGCTATTATTGAGTTATTATTTTTGTGCTGAGTGTTTACTATTGCTTTTGTTAGTGTATTACATCTGTGTTATCAGTATTTTCATCGATTTTGTACGTGACTTTCTCGAACTGTTCTACAATTTGTGGAGGACTGTTTTGGCCAAGAATAAAATTGTTTTGGATCCCGCTCTTCGGCTTCAATCATTTCGAACCCCGAAAACGCAACAATATATATATATATATATATATATATATATATATATATATATATATATATATATATATATATATATATATATATATATATATATTATATATATATATATTATATATATATATATATATATATATATATTATATATATATTCATATATATATATATATATTATATATATTATATATATATATATTATATATATATATATATATATATATATATATGTCTATCTTATCAAAATATCTATCTATCTATGTCTATCTTATCAATGTATATCTATCTATCTATGTCCATCTTATCAATCTATATCTATCCATCTACTAATCAATATATATCTATATCTGTCTATATATCTACATCTATCTTAAACAATATATATCCATATCTGTGTATATATCTATATCTATCTACCAATCTATGTCTCTATTTCTGTCAATCTATACGTATATCTATCTACCTATCAATATATATATACCTATCTACCTATCAATATATCTACATCTATCTACATATTAATATAATATATCTATATATCTATCTAGATACCTACATCTGCCTATTTATTTATTTATCTTTCTCTCTCTTTATATATATATATACTTATGTATTTTTAATTTGTGTGTGTTACTTTTGTTAACTATTTCAAAATCTCAAAAAAAATTGTTGTAAAATATTTTAATATATACAATACACATAATCTCAAATGTGTTAATAAAACAAAAAAAAAAACTGCGAAGTACATTTTATCATTGGTCATATTTTTTTACGAGTTATTCTTTCTATTGTTATTTTTTTCAACACGAGGAAGTAATAAATCAACACAAGAAAAATTACAAAAACACAGAAAATAAACTGAAAAAGTGTCTTTGTACTCTCTGACCAAAAGAAAATTCCAGCGGCTAGATCTAAAACAGGAATTCAAGAATTTTCGATATTGTAAGTGGATTCCTCGCAAAACGAGAAATATCCTTATTTTTACTTCTGTACATTACCTTTTTCTTTCTTTCGCTTCTGAATTTAGCAACAGAAAGGCAAACTTAATTAAATGTCTCTGCTAGTTTTATTTGTTTCTGTAATGTCTTCTAGAAAATATTTTGATTTTACGCCCTCATATTTTGCATGGGAGGCGAATCCTTTTAAATACCCTACTTCAACAATCAGCAAGCAATTCTTAAACGTATATTTACTATTTTTTCCTTTTCTTTTCCTTATAGTATTTATTAATGAAATTTCTTACATACACATAAAATTGTTTATCTTTTTTTTTTAAATATATTTTTTAAATTCTTGGGGGAACCTTTTTCTTCCTTCCTATTTTTACAATTTTACCTTTTTGCGTTACTTAAAAACAATTAACATAAAAAAAAATTAAGTAAATTCCTACTTAGATCAACAAAGAAAAATTTTATTTTAGCTACTTTTTATTAAATAGTTACAATTAATATAAATATGTATATACATATGACAGAATCACGACATTAAGTGGTAATTAATTTAATTAACTATCATTTAAGTATCGTAGTGTCATCCAAAGCAATCGTGCATATAAAATTTCAGTTCAACTGAATGCTTTAAAATGTGGGAAAAAAACTTTTTTAAGTTTTGACACAAATCGCCAAAATGGTCGCTAAGTCACCAAAAATTGATGCCAACGTGGCTGCATTTGTAATTCTTTAAATAATTACTTTTAATCAATTAATACTTATTAATTATAATTAAATTATTGTATTGTCATCCAAAATAATCATGTATATAAAATTTCAGCTCAATTGAGCGCCTTAAAATGTATTCCATTATCAATTGAAAATTCCACCAAGATAAATAAATTAATAGAGAGAGAGAATGTGAGCTAATAGTAGGAATTGAATAAAAGTTTAAAATTTTCTTGTATGTGTATCGCAAATATAGATTGAAATTTCGATTTGAAGTACACTGCTGGCTATCAAAATTGTAACACCATGAAGGAAAGCAAATACAAAGACAAAAGATATTTATTGTATACAAACAGTATGGCATGAAGACAAAATAAATAAATTTGCAAGCAGTTTGGGGGTTTACGGGGTGCGAAATTAGTAGAAACATCTGACACCCTGGCAGCTAAAAGGGTCTTTACCCAGTTAAGTATGAAGTCGAACTGGGTTTGGATGGCAGAAGCTGACAATTCATTCCATGCTCATTCAAGCCTATGACACACTTCATCAACTGTATTAGCCTGAAAGGGGTGTTAGGCCAGTTTCTCAGCAGTATAAGATTAGACGTATTCAATGGGGAATAGATCTATATACCGTACAGGCCAGGTCAACAATCGAATGCCCTGTGTATCAAGAAAGATCAAAGCACGTCATACAACGTAAAGACTTGAATGGTCTTGTTGGTAGAGGTCGTTTGGCAGGCCTTGAAGATAGGGAACAACCGCTAAGTGTAAGATGTCAGAAATGCGCCGATCTGGGTTCAAACTACTGTTTATCCGAACTACAGATGTACTTGTAGTATACCCAATGACTGTTCAAACTATTACACCAGATGCAGCCTGTATCGAATACAAGTAAGTGACGAGCGATCCCCTCGGAGCCTCCAGACACATATGCGGTCATCGGAATACTGCTAGCACAATCGTGAATCTTCTGAAAAGACAACATTGTATCACTCCTGTATCCAGCTTTCTCATTCGGCACACTAGATTCACCGTTTCTCTCGATGCTGCATTGTCAAGGGAAGCCGAAGTAATGGTCGTCGTTCTACAGTCGATACTGCTGCAAACGTTGTTGTAACGTACGAGTGGATACTGAGCGTGTTGAAAATATGCCCGTTTTCTCACTACTGTTCTGTGATGAGGTTGTACGATTTTGCGGGTCTGGCCTCATAATATGTCTGCTCTCTCAGGCGTTAGTTATGGAAAGGCGTGGAAATCCTACATGCTCTTCAGTATGACCCTCAGAAATCCATTGTTTCCATATTTGCATGAGAGTGGTTGATTTTTGATCAGTGCTTTGGGCGATATCACGGAACGATAATCCACACTCTCGACTAATAACGACCCTGCCTTTATCGAATGCTAATACTTGCTGGTAAGTATTTATCATTATTATTTGAGGCATACACTATATACTAACCAAACTCTGAGCTTATAAAGCGCTTCCCGAATGAGTTCAAGAAGCGATAATCCATATTCTGATTAGGCAACAATCCTGCCTTTATAGAACTTCGACACTTGCTGGTAAGCATTTGTCTTCTTATTCGAAGCATTACATGATATTCTGGGCAAACTCTGACCTTTTAAATTGCTTTCCGAATGAGAAATCCACTGCACAATTTTTTTATGCGGCGCTTCAGATGTCGTTTCTCACTCCTGTGTCATCTAAATGCCCTGAAATACTATTCATTTGCAAATCCTAACTTCTCCTTCCCTTCGTGTAATTTTGACATTCAACAGATCATTCCTTCCTGGTATTGCAATTTTAATGAACAACAGTGTATTTATGTAATATTGATGTTAGTAATTGATGTTTTCAATGAATAAATAATTTTGATTATCATTGCACCCTGAAGCTACACACAAGAGCTATGGACGATGGTCCTCGTAATTCTACCTCACAATCAAGTGAAGAAAACAATACCTGAAGTGGCATGCCAATTTTTAAATTTCCACTCCTTAAGATGTTAGAGTGATATCTTTGAGTCTTCACAGATTTACCGTGTTTCAGCCCCCTACACGACGGGTCTTCAGTGGCGCCAGGACTCCAACCAAAGTCTCGACAACACTGGCCACGAGTTACCAATCATGAGTACCCCCCTCCAGAATAGAGAAAAGCGTATAACATTACTGTCCATTATTTATTAATTTTTATTTAACTTCTTTGGGCTTTTATTACAGTAGAATTAATAGACGTACTTTAGATCAGAGGTCCCCAAAGTGGTGGTCCACGGACCACTAGTGGTCTGCAAGAAAATTTTGCTGGTACCCAGAAAAATGTTGAATATACTTACCCATCACGTTAAGTTATGTTTTAAGGTGCATTGAAGCATAATTCGATTCATAACAATAATTTAACACTTAAAAAATCCTATTAGTGGTGCGCGGTATTTAAATTATGAATTTACTGGTCCGTGAGATCAAAAAGTTTGGCAACCGCTGTTTTAGGTATTGAAATCCAGATTGAATAGAGAAACAATCCGTAACGAAATCAGATTATTATTTTTATTTTTAAAAAAACATAAAGACTCACACATACATGGCTTTATCTTAAGAAACTGAAATAGTTTTATAATTTGTGCAGAATTTTAAAAGTTGCAGCACATGCTGCAACAAATCATTTCAACGTCAATTTCATATAATCTATAACAATGATGGCGAACCTATAACCCGTGGCTCAGACACTGACCCACGATTGCTAGGCATCAACTTGTTAGTTGACGCGGGCTTATTTAGATTTTCTAATTTGTATGGATTATTTATATTCCATTTGCACTTGTTCAAGCACTTTAAAAAAGCGAATTAAATGCTATATATCATCTTCAGTTTGATCATTACAGTTCCAAAGTTACGCAAATAACATTAAATGTGTATGAAAGTATGTAGTACTTGAAATAAAGAGAAAAAGTGCTTACAAAATACCAAACAAAAAGTATAATTTTACTCACATTTTGTTTATTGAAAACAAATTGACAAACCGAGGCAAAAAACCATATTTAAAGCATTCTCTTTGGATAAAATGCACCTTTGCATGGTTATGTTCAGTTATGTTTCTAGAAAGCGACTTTCATAGTACCTATTTTTACCCGTTAAGTCAATTGAATTTTAAAGATGTTTAATTTTTAAAAATACTCATTTAAATTTTTTGAACTTAACTCTGGTGCAAATGGTCGCATTAGTGACCCACGAAATAGTAATAAAAAATATGAACAAAACTCGACCCACGTCTCAAAAAGGTTCGCCATCCCTGATCTATAATAAAGTTATATATTCCAAATTATGCAAGTGTTTTCCCAAAACATTCTATGACCATGATAGCCATGTGATCATGGTCGAGAACTTACAGCTGACGTTGTCGTCAGGTGCTACTGAAGAATCATATTGTAAACATAAAGATACACTTTAAATTTGTCGAGATTTAAAGTTCTAACTATTGTGTGGTGTAGAAGTTTCAGGAGTGGGATGCCAAGTCGTGTGTTGCTCTTGCCTCTTGACAGAATTAAGAGTTCTGTTGCCAATAACTCTCGCGTGGCTTCACAGTGTGACATAAAGAAACAAACATTCGGGAAATGTCTGGTTTGCTCTTTTGGCCGTTTCAGGGATCATTAAATGAACAATTGAAAAAATGCCGGTTCTCAACGCTATTAAGGAAATGGTCGTCAAAGCTGTTCAAATTCATTCATTTATCAATATAACAGTTATTCTAAGACAATTAATTGAGTCAATTGATACTATTTTTTTAAATATTCATTTTGGGAATCTTTGAGCTTCCAAGTAGCAATTAATAAAAAGTAATTTGTAAAATTGCTCTAAAATTTCTATATATAGCTCCTAAAGAATCTTATGTAATATAATGCGAGATGAAACTTGTAATGTATTCTTAAGAAAGATTCTTCAAGTTATAAAGTAGTGTAAAAGTTTTAAATTAATGAATGGCAGCACTTGGAATATATTTAAGACTTATAAAACCTTTTTGTAAATGTGTGACTTACTAAATACAAGACTACGAATTTAAGCAGTCATATGAAATATGTAGCTATTATTCTCTTTCAGACGTTTCTCAAAATAATGTAGGACGGTGCAAGTTAAAAGTTAACTTAACCTCACGCTGTATGCAATTTTAAACATACGATGATGTAGTGTTAGGAGGATGAGACACAAAGTCTGGTATCGCTTTTGCCATAAGAATGTGAATTAAAATTGTGGTGTCTCTCATTTATAATCCATTGCGCAGCTTTGGAGAAACTTTCACTTAAAATTTATTCTAAACTAAACTTTTGAGTCAACCCGTTAATCCGGTGTGTTGTTAATCATTATTTTGGTATTACGAGGAACACATTGAAGCAGTTTTTTTGGCTTTTTTGATGGTGCGCAATCATCGATGAAGGGACTAAATTTCTTAATCAAAACTTCTTGACTAGTTCCTCAAGAGTTACTATGAAATTATGTTTCACCAGGTTTTGCTGAACCTGCTGGATCTAATAATGCGAGATTCATCATTTAGACTGCAGTATTCGGCTCAAACTTTCTGCATCCCCAATTGACGTTTATTTATCCGTGTTGCCTGACACATATGTACTGTAGTAATATTTTTTGCCTTTTCTACTGCAGAGCTTTTACCGAGTTCACCCGATCATCCTTTCCTTTCCAGTAATGGGGCTGTATTTCAATAACTTAGCCTTTGCAGACACGACAAGTTTCCAAATGTGAGAGCCATTTCAGGATGGCTCCATCTAGTGGCATCCTCGTTACCAAATTTGGACGTTTTAATTCTTTAATTCAAATTTTCGTCGGATGCCAAATATTGCCGTGATTTAATTTTGCCGAAAGTAACAGAGCCAAACTGATATTCAAGTGATCTTTTACATTCCCATAATCATATGACATGCGTACCTACGATTTTCGAATAAAGAAAATATATCGACTCCGGCCGGGGTTGAATTCCCAACCTTAGGCTTACGAAGCGAGAATAATACCTCTAGGCCACCGGAGCTGAAAGTTTAACCCAATAATATCCAGAACAACAAAACCGCATCTCAGGGTAAAGCACCTCCAGATCACCAAGAAAGGAGGGCACCAAGCAGCACATAATACAAGACAAATACTTTATATATATATATATATATATATATATATATATATATATATATATATATATATATATATATATATATATATTCTAGCTGGTATACCCGTTCTTCGCACGGGTGAACTGAAAAATTAAACAACACAGATTGAAGGAAAAAGAAGTTTTTAATGAGTTAATTTTATGTGAATTGAAAATTAAACAAAAAAAGCTTTTTGCATATCTCAGCTAAATAAAAAAAGAAAGAAAAAAAAACACCTTTGTTAAATTTTAACTATGTAGATCTAATAGCCGATAAAAAGGAATTTTTTTAAATTTATAATTCCTCGTAACACTCTTGAGGGTCGAGTTTTCAAAATACCTCCCTAAGCTGATCTCTGCTCAGCAAAAGTAACACTTTCTTAAGTTTTGCGTAATGAACGCTTAAAGTAGTGTAAATAATTTATATCTGAAAGTGTAATACATTAATATTACTTTCTGTTGTATTTATTTTATTTTAAAAATGTAATATTCGCAAGCAACGCCGTTTCTTAAATTATAATGGCGATTCAATGAAAAACATAGCGAAATGTTAACGATAGAGTCAAGTTAGCAAATTGCTAGCTACTTTTCCTAGCTCCAGCTTTATTAGAGCTTTGTAAGACCCGCCGTGTAGGGGCGCGATGCACGTTAATACTTTAGCCAACCGCATTATGATTTAATGCAGTTTTTTTCATGAAATTTTTTTGGATCACTACATGTACAAATTAAGGGATAATCATAAACAAAATACTCCACTTTGGACAATTTAATCCTTTAGAGCTAATAAATTAATTAAAGATATTCCACTGTAAAATTAATTATGTTCACCGTTCATTTAAAATAAGTAGTCAAATCATTTTCCAAAGTCTTCATTAACAGACAAAACCATAAAACACTTAAATTTTGACATTAACTATTTTTTTGCGACAAAAATAATAATCTTTGCAATCCGCTGAAAACGCAATATCTGCTACAAAACTTTTCGCCTTCCCCACTAAAATACTCATCATAGAACCCTTGCTGCCATATATCTTGGAAGAGTGGATTTCAACGAATATTAAAGCTAAGTATTGGTAGAATATTCCTGCTAAGATGGTGTGGTGTGGTAGCTAGGAGAAGGGGGTGCCAGCTCAAGTGTCGTTCCCGTCACTTGACCATTGTTCAAAATTACATGGTCCGTCTCCAAAAGCCCTCGTGTAGCTGAACAGTTTGACGTTAATATGCACTCACTCACTCACTGCAAAAAACACAGGGCAGTAGTTATAATTAGTTTTATACTTAAAAATGCAATATCTGCATATTCAATTAAAATTACAGCGTTATAATTAACTACTAACCACAAAAAAATTATGAAAGTTTGTCCAAATGATGTAGTGTGAAAGAGAAAGTTTATTTACTTTAAGTACCAGAAGCGATAAAAGTAGTTATTTTGAAAATAGATCAACTTCTTACTACCAAATGTGCATAATAAAATCATAAAAAAACCATTAAAATAAAGAAAGATTTATATAACAACCTCTCCCTTCAAAACTTAGTTTTATTCTGAAATAAAAAATAGGCATTATTCTGATCACAGGAATTAATTAGAAGCGATTCCCTTGCGTAGCCAACACAAAAAGAGTTTTTTCACAAACAAAAGATAGATATATGCTGACGTGGGCTTTTTTGCTTGCAGATGGCATAATTTTTTCCTTCTTACTTGACAAATAGCGTTATATTTTGGACACTTTTTACAAATTTTTATAAATTATAGCCTATGGTATAAATTATAGCCTATGTGTTATTATGATGTATAAGCTATATTACTGTAAAGTTTCATTAAAACCATTAAGTTGTTTTTGCGTGAAAGACCCACAAAGATTTTCACAAACTTTCACATTTATAATATATATATGAGATATATGATATATATATATATATATCGGATATATATATTTCGGATCTCAAATATTTTTTTATTTGAACTTTCGGATCTCAAATATTTATATTTTTTCTACCTATACAACTATTTTAAAGATGGGTGCATCATCTTGGGCGTTTGATGGTTCACTTATATTATACACTAAATTGTTTTTAAATTTTAATATTGTAATATCTTTCAGAATGCGATGGCGAATAGTTTTATTTTTCAAGTATAATGATTTAATTTTAACTTTTTAATTTTTAATTTTTTAAATTTTTTTTTTGAAATTTGGATATTTTCCAATTAACTTACCAAGTTGCAATAGGGGGAAGGTTGGCGCCATCAAACTAGTTTAACCCCACTTATCGGTCCTAAGTCCGAGATTGCACTTCGATATTTTATAAATTTTTATTTTATTTTATAATTTTTTAATTTTGTTTGAAAACGATGGAATATTATCTTTTATATTCGTCATTGATATTCTGAAGTGTTTTGGTATTATAGGATTCATATATTTCAATTTTTCAATTGATAATTGTGATTGTTTTTATATATTTAAATATATATATATATATATATATATATATATATATATATATATATATATATATATATATAGTGGGCGGGATGGTCAGTGATGGCACCACATTCGTCTGTTATTAATTATAATTTAACTTCTCGTAAATATTTACATACAATTCAGTTCGTCATTAAATGTTTTCCGTATTTAATGTTCTTCAACGTCTTATAACAATCACGAAGCGTTATCGCCTTTGCTTCTCGTCTGTACAACATGGTGTCGTCTCTCGTTCAGCAACGTAGTCCGTCTAACAACTGGCAGGCTCCTAAAGCACTGAGAGCGTTCGTGAGCATGCGCAGTAGAGTTAGTAGTGTGGCTTGGAAAGAGCGGCCGGCACCACATATAAATATATATATACAACCTCTGACAATAATGTTCGGTGCATTGTTCTGTTACATCAACGTTGAGGAAACATTAATGAAAGTTACCTTACTGTCCAACGAAATAGTCTCCTCCCATAATTATCACTACTGAGATATGCTATACATGTCCTGGTAACTTTGCAAAAAGTCTTCCTTTGGGATGGAGTTCAAAATCCTCGTCACGTTTTGTAGGATATCAGGAATATCGTTAAATCTCTTTCCTTTCAAAGTGAGTTTGAATCGGGGGAATAGGATTGAGATATGGCAAATATGATGGATGTTCAATTTGCAACCCCCTTGCCAGTAAGTATTTGCGATATTGCCCGTGTGAGGGCAAGCATTGTCGTGAACAAAAAACCAAGAACCCTGTGCTTACTGGGATCGTATCCTGTGTAGATGTTTCTTGAAATAAGTCAAAATTTCAATTTACATTGCCAGCATTCTTCGCAGCTCCCTCAGGTAGAAATTCATTCTGGCTAATGCCTTGATTATAAAAGAAATATATATATATATATATATATATATATATATATATATATATATATATATATATATATTTGAGTATCGTTTTTATGTATGATTTTTTTGCTCTAGCCTTTTTCCGATGAGGTGATGCAGGAGAATGACCTTCCATGATTTTCCTTTTTGTTTCAGGGTCGTATCTGGGACACCAGGATTGATCCTAAGTGACAATACAGTTGAAGAAATTTGGTGTCACATTTGCCCTTTTAACAAAATCCTGTGAAGCCTCTAAACGTTCCTGCTTATGATCGTCAGTCAAGTGATGTGGCACAAAACGACAACACGTTTTTCTGATTCCTAAATTCTGGGTAACAATTTGTCGCGTGGATTCATGGTTAATATGCAATTCATCAGCTGTCATGCACAAAGTTAACTGACGATCTTTCTTGAATAATTTCTCAATGTTTTCGTCACTGACTGAGGTCACCGGTTTTCCACTACGCAGATTGTCAAAAACACTTTCTCGACCTTCTCGAAAACGGGCGAGAGAACCAATCGTAAATACACTTCATGGACAGTACTTGATCTTCTTAAACGCCTACCAGCATCGCAAAAGTTTCTTTCGGTGTCTTGCCAAGCTTTAAACAAAACTTTAAGCTGAAATTTTGCTTGTTCATTTTACTGTTCTCAATTAAGAACCAACGCACTAAACAAGCACTTTGTAAAACAAGCTGTACATGGAACGCAAACGACGCTCAGTTCTGAAGAACGGTGGAAGCAGATGGTCAATACCTGCCGTTATGCATGTGCGGTTCTCCAAGGTTGCCAGATCAGCCGTTCTGACTTAATTCGCCAAACTTTATTGCCAGAGGTTATATATATATATATGTATACACTGAAGAGCCGAAAAATTTGATACAGGCATGCATATGCAAATAACTGATGTACGTAACCAATCAGCATAACATAATCCCGTCCGCAACGCCTACATTAGACAATAGGTGTCTGGTGAAGCTGTTAGATCAGTTTCTGCTTCTGAAATGAACGATTATAGAGATTTAAGGGATTTTAAATGTGTGTGTTATAGTCGGTACGCGAGATATAGAACATAATATCTCTTAGATAGATTTTCACGTACGACCATTTTATGAATGTACCGTGGATATCAGGAATCCGGTGGAACAGCGAATCTGTGACATCAGTGTAGCCTGAAAAAGGAATTGAAAGGATGGAACCATCGATGACTGACGATAATCCTTAAGCGAGATAAACATGTAGCACTTCCGGAAGCTGTCAAAGTTTTCAATGCTGGGAAATCTCAACAAGCTTTCAATGTGTAAACTGTGCAACGAATCAACATTGATGTAGATTTTTGGAGTCCATATCAATACTATGTGTCATTTTTCACCACACGGTACAAAGCTTTGTGCCTTGTTTGGACTCCACAATACTGTCAATTGGTGTGTGTGTGATTTACACAAGAAATTTTTATAATAATGGCACAAAAAATAAGATCGCATAAGGTCTTTTTAAGAGAAAAATTAAAGACAAAAATCAGACCATTACAAAAGAAGTGACTCACAGATCCGAAAGTACAAAGAAAGACAACAGGAATATTTAGTTCAAAAAGTTAAACATGCTCAATATATTATTTTCTATTTACCCTTATATCATTGAAAACTCAAATCTTAAAACCTCTAGCAACGCTCTTCAAAACTTAACCTAGAGATAAGGACAAGATAATTTTTCTATCTATGTTTAATATAGCACAAGATGATGTAGATCTGGCGATGGTAACCTATGGCACGTGTGCCACATGTGGCTCGCGTAGAGCAACTTTCAGTGGAACTTTGCAAAGTTATGAGATCAAATTAAGTCTGTGTCTCTCTTCTTATGCTTGAAGCATAAAGACTATTTCTTACTTTCAGTTCTTTGCCGTAGAATGATTCTGCTGGGTCTGCTTGCGTGTAGTTTATGTAATTAATATAAAAAGAAAACTATTTTTAAATGTGATTCACCACTCTTAGCGTTAAATATTCAATTAAAATTAAAACAATTACTTAACACTTGTAAAATTAAACATCGCTCATCGCTACGGATTTATAAAAGATCTTCAAAGTTATTGAAAGCAAAATTTACAATAATTATAAAAAGATCTATATATGGAAGATAACTCTATCTATAAATCAACAATTATTTATAATTGCTGTATGTGATTGTCGGAGCGATTTGATTGTTTGAAGAAAATTGCATGTGCCTTGCTTTCCGATTTTGGTTCTACATATATACGTGAACAATTTTTTTCTCGTGTGAAATATATTTTCAGTTCACAAAATTGTTTGACAAATGGACATTCAGAATCATGTGTCAAATTGAAAGTCACAAATTATACCCCTGATATTGCGATATCAAGTAGAGTTTTTAAGGGATAATGTTCGCATTAAAATTTTAATTTTTTATTTCACTCTATTGTAGGAATACTTATACTTTATTTTTATTTCTTATTATAAGAAATATTCTTAAAAAATACAAAATATATGTAAAATTTTAATTTTTTTATATGAAAGAATAGTTTATATTTTACATATGTTGATTATTTTTATGTTAATAAATATCTTTAAATGATGCACACAAATGATATATAACAAAACTCTAAGTCTGTATTTTTTACCTCTTTTTCATAATTCTGGATGCATTACCGTGGGAATCGAATAGTTTCAAAGATTCCCAACTGCATGTCACACTGAATTATGCTGGTATATTGGTTTGGCACACCACAGCTGTAAGGTTGCAACCCCTGACGTAGATTATTTTCCCCTTTTCTTTTGAACATTTAGTTCGAGCTATAGAAAAAAATAACATTATTTGTGAGGTAACCCAATACATAATAACTATCTGAGTTGCTTTTTCTTTTCGAAACTACAAAGTTTTTCTAGAATGCATCAAATTATGCCAGTGTATTTTCCTCGAGAACTTATACATATTTCTTTTTGACGCTAATTAAGGCTAATGCAAAAAGAACAATGTGCTTATTTTTTTCAATGCTCAAATGAAGGCTAATAAAAAATTCTAAAAATCTAAAATTTTCAATGAGGGGGAGTTGCATTACAGGATGTGTTGCAATCAAAGGCTCCCAAGCATTCTAAACTTCTGATATTTTTGTTGTTTCCAACTTATTGTAACCTACTTTGAGATTATTCCATTCCTATTGAATATGCCTGAGTGACAAATATTGTAATCCTTTCATTGTGTTCCCTAATATAATAATATATTAAACATGAATTTAAAATATTAAGTTTCTTTTTTGATTCGTTATTTCGGTACTCGACACAAATAAAAATCAATAACATTTCAGAATAAAAAGGAAAGTTAATGCAATTTTTTAAAAAAGAATATTTTTAATATGAGCGTTGTATTAATTCAACTTAAGCGATATAATATAATTAAGTCTTTATAAATAAATGCGACACTGAGGTTAAAATCAAAAGACATAATTATAGATAACTTCGGGAAGATAAATAGAATGACATAGATTCTGGCATTCCCTATTTAAAGACCACACTCTCAAGTAATAGAAGCTATTATTTTAACAAAATATCTTTCGTGAGTTTAGAGATTAAAGTCATATTTCACGAAAGGTATTAGATGTACTTATTCTGATGAATTATCTGTACTTTAAGCTATATTTAATATTAGTTACATAATTGGAAATATATCTGGTATAAATTAGGGAATAATTATAATTGTAACTTTTCAGACAATAATCATGAGTTATGTTACATTTACTTACAGTTGAACACAATTCAAATTATAGAATATATCGTTAACGAATATACCCTATTTATATGTATTTGCCTCTAAGCCGCACCCCAAATTCTCAACATTTCTTTGGGAAAACACAAAACGTAGTGTAAAATAGTTAATCCATATCCAATAATTACGAAATTAAAAAAAAAAGTAAAAGTGGAACTATGACGAATCTATACGCGTTTTTCTACCTAATACTCTTAGGAAATCTCTGGGCTATCAATTCGCGTTATTCACAACCAACCATTCGGAAGAAGAGAGTGAGTGAGTGATTTTTTTTCGTCGCACTGTTAAGCTGGACGAGGGCTTTTGGCGACGGACCTCGTAATTTTGAACCATGGTCAAGTGACGAGGACGAAACCTGAGCTGGCACCCCCTCTCCTAACTTCCACACCACACCACACCAACGGGAGGATGTTTGAGCACTCGATCGATTTAACGTGGATCGGTCCCCTACATGGTGGGCCTTTAGTGGTATTGGGATCGAGCTCATGACATGCCGGCCACAATCCGATGTCTTGACCCCTCCGCGGCCGCTCGGAAGAAGAAAATCGTGATATGTAAATTAACTTAGTATAAATAAGCAAGGTTTTCTAGCTTGAAAGAGTGAAAGAGAAAAGATATACTCGAGCCAAGCGAGATGGCTATTGAAGGTATAATACTATAATTATAGTGATTTGATTCTTATTAGAAGGAAACTTTAAAGTGACAATTGTTCACTAAGACTCAATTAAGATTAAATTAAATCGGATAATAGGTTAGATCCTTAATTAAAATAAGGATCAAGTTTGTTATTCTCCTAATCACTCACGTTTTACTGTCGTTGTTCCAGTTCCACGTCAACATTGAGACATTCTCTTACTATTATTAGTTGAAATTGTGTCTGTTCTTAGTGTGGAAATAAATAGATTGGTTGAATCATGTCGAGTGTTTCTTCCCTTTCCCCACACACATCTAGGTGCCCGCGAGAGAGGCGCAAGCCTCTTACAGAACTAATAAAAAGAGAATAATTAATTCGTTTTGCCCGCATTAAAAATTTTTTGAGTGCATACATGAACTTGTAATTTCTCTAACATTCAGTATCAGGTCCAATTTACCCATCCAATGAATTTTTCCGCTTTTAATTCTACGTTACAACCAATTTTCAGTAGTATTAACGTTGGAAAAAAGTGCAGCTTAGATTCGAATAAATATGGTAAATATTTTTTGACTCGCTTGACTTTCTAAAAATTATATGTTTAATTGTTAAATTTCAAATAATTTACAAATCGGGAGTAAGAGTCTTTCTTAAATATAAATTTTGGAATAAAAACCAGTTTTCTTCTTAAAATTATCTGATATTTTTATAGTAATGCAACACTTTGTGTCTCTAATTGTGTGTCAATTTTTGTGTCAAATTGAAGTTTCTATTTATTAACAAAAACAAAAAATACTCTTCAAAGAAGTGTATGACACCACAGCCCAAGTTAATTGTTTCGTAAAGAAAATACAGTGAAAATCGTTTAACACGAAACTGAAGCGATTGAAATAAGTTTTCGTGTTAAAAGAATTTCGTGTATTAAAAATTAAAAATATTGATAAATAAAAATTTTCGTCTGTTCTTTGACCTCCAACTTTTATAATTCGAAGCGAAGATAATGTGTTTCTAACATTTGAAGACGAAGTAATTTTCCTTTGTATTTAGTAATCCATTTTTTACTTATCGGTCCGTATCAAAATATAAGGGGAGAAATCTTGATCTGAATACGGAAACAAAACAAACCGGCAATCAGTTTTAAAAGGTTTTACTCTGGGAAAATATGTGCTGATAACAAGACGGAAACGTGAAGGAATTAGACAGCAATCCAGATACAATAAATAAAAGAAAAACAAATTATTTTTAAAATATTCGAAGAATTCTTGGAATGCCTTCATTTAAATGAGAGGGATTTTTCGCCATTCTGCCACTCAGGATATAATTATTTGAACCGATCTGATTAGAGATTTATCTGATGAAAATATTGAATAAAATAAAGAAATATGAAAAAGACTGCACAGAGGATTAAGTAAGAGGAAAAAATTCAAATAATACATTTAATTAAAATAGGATTGAATTCATAAATTGTTTCGTATTTGAAAGCATCAGTAATTTACATTAGAATGGGTCGAATATCTTTTTTTAGAATTTCGAAACCTACCTTTGCGGAAAAGATGTTCTCTGGTATACAGATGAAAGGAAAAAAAATAAAAAATTAATTTTTATATTTTGTACTACCTCAAGAGGAAGGAATTTAAGGTGTTTGAGCATTTTGTAGCAAAGAAAAATATGTATTTTGGTTCTTCTTAGCACTTTTTTACTACTAATGAGAACATACATCATAAATACCCCACTGGAGGGGAAAAAATTCCAATGCCAAGAAAAAATATTGTAGAGTAAAAAAAATTGGACAATGCTATTGTCTATTTAACATGTGTTTAATTAATTAAATTTTCAAGATCGCAGGCCAATTTTAACTCAAGAAAATGCGTTTCAAACGTGAATTGCTGTTACATTAATATAGCCGGGGTAACCTCCAGAATTTTAAATGCAAGCCTCCACTCCGTACTACAATGTGCTCTAACTTGACGTCTCAGGCCTCGCAAACTCGGAGTCAATAGAATACACGCTACGGGACGCCTGTCTAAGAACTGTCCTTGAAGTAACTGATTTCTAACAGTTCGTTGTGTCAGTGGGGTACCAACTGCAGCTCGAATTTCTGCTGAAAACGCAGTACGATGCGACCGAATACGAAGGTCTTCCCTCTCAGTAGTGCCCCGCGACCACCCAGAACTCAGTTTTCTTGAGGCAGTACTGTCTGTCCCTTGACCACTGCTCCCAACAATCATGCGCATTGAATGCATTCTGGTCAATTCTTTCTGCAATATCATGAAAAGAAAATACACCTTCTCGTAGCCCTATTACACGACCTCGTTCAAACTGGTAGAGTAGTTGATAATAGCTTCTTCGTCATCTTAAAGATATTCTTGAGTAACAACAACTCAATACGTCAAATTTCACAGACAAATAACGCTCACGAACAGCACGCATTGACTTGCAAGCTCTGAATGGCTCTAATAGCGATATACTTAAGCACGAAGCACTAAATTTGAATCGATGTCATCTTTCAGATGTATAAACAAGCCTACCAAATTTCGTTTATCTAACACAAGCATTTCTTGGTGATGGGATTTTATTTTCCGTCAGTGTAGTTACTAGAAAAACGTCAGGTACATTTTACAGCTTCTTTAACATTACATTTTTAAAAGAAATCTACTGTCGAAGTTAATAGTGCACGATAAACCTGAAGACTGAAATGAGCT
Organism: Trichonephila clavipes; assembly: GCA_019973935.1. Lineage (NCBI taxonomy): Eukaryota > Metazoa > Arthropoda > Arachnida > Araneae > Nephilidae > Trichonephila > Trichonephila clavipes. The sequence continues at coordinate 287,372 of BMAU01002569.1, read as the reverse complement.
TGGAGCAGAGTGATTTGTCAGTGCGAGGAGATAAAACTGGGATTATATGAAATGTAGTTTATGATAGTATGTAGTTGTGATTTTGAGTCAAAAATTTTGTAATCAAAACTAAGAATTTTCCGTTTTGAAGAAAATTAATCCCCTTTGTGGCAATATTAAATTTTGAAATTATCTTTTTTAATTATTTTTCTTCTAATTTGTACCATAGAGCAAAATAGAGCATATGTATGTCACAATTAAAAATATTTTTTTCTCCATGTTGCCGTGATTCACCTCATTATACATATTAGGTTGAAATTAATTTTATATGAGAATAATACTATATTGAAATACCGTTTCGATAAAAATCTAAATTACATAAATTAAGATGATATAAATCACCCATATAAAATATCTAATGCCACCTAATTTAGTAGCCGCCAAACATTTTTGGCTAGTGTGGAGAAATTTTATAGTCAAAATTTATGTACGGACCCGTGTCAGTGAACTTTTTTTATTTTCATTTTTGAGATATTTTCTCAGTTGTTTTATTTCGTTATTATTTTATTGTTACATTGTTGTTAGCATGTTAATGGGAATTGAAAACTTAAATGCATTTAAGTAAATTGAACAATAACTAAGTTTTAGTAATATCATTAAAACAAGTTATACACACCACTGTCACTACGAGTTATAAATCAGTGGAAGTAAGTTTTGTTAATGTTCATTAAAAAAGATATTACATAATTCTTAGTAAAGTAAAATAGTGTAGTTTAAGTACCCACCCATATACTTATATTTTACTCAGGACGAGAGAATCGCTGTTATTTGTTAAAATTTCCATAATAAAAAATTAATCATAATTTTATTATTTTATATTAAACCTTGCATGCATCCCCTGACGTTGTTTAGAGACCCTTGAATGATATCGGGTACTCCTGGTGGCACGTAGGGACTACTTTATGAGCCACTGATTTAATCAAACGTTTGAATGGAGAAGTGACTAATAAGATACTAAAGGGTGTTTTTTAGAGGTATAGAACATTAAATTGCAGTAAAACAACGATGTATCATTCGATTGACATGAATTTTTTTTTATTCGAAAGATAATCTTGTGGCATTACATTTTAAATATGATTTCTGGCATATAACTGCCACGGCTGGCTCGGATGTAGCCCAATCTGGTCGTCCAATTTTGTTTAGCGATAAAGCGCACTTCTGGTTGAATGGCTACGTCAACAAACAAAACTGCCGCATTTGGAGTAAAGCTAATCCACAAGTGTATGTCGAAACACCGTTACATCCAGAAAAACTGACTGTTTGGTGCGCTTTATGAGCTGGCGGAATCATTGGTCCGTACTTCTTTAAAAACGATGAAGGCCACAACGTTAGAGTCAATGGTGATCGGTATAGAGCCATGATTACTAACTTTTTCATTCATGAATTGAACAATCATGATGTCCAGGAGCTGTGGTTCCAACAAGACGGCGCAGCATGTCACACAGCTCGTGCCACAATCGATTTATTGAAAGACACGTTTGGTGACCGCCTAATTTCACGTTTTGGACCTGTGAATTGGCCTCCAAGATCTTGTGATTTAACACCGCTAGACTATTTTCTGTGGGGCTATGTAAAGTCATTGGTCTATGCGGATAAGCCACAAACGCTTGACCATTTGGAAGACAACATTCGCCGTGTTATTGCCGATATACGGCCACAAACGTTGGAAAATGTCATTGAAAATTGGACGTCCAGATTGGACTACATCCGATTCAGCCGTGGCAGTCCTATGCCAGAAATCATATTTAAAATGTAATGCCCCAAGATTATCTTTCGAATAAAAAAAATTCATGTCAATTGAATAATACATCGTTGTTTTATTGCAATTTAAAGTTCTATACCTCTAAAAAACACCCTTTATACCTGAAAATGTTAGTCTTTAATTTCTTTTTTTCATGCTGTAACAATTAGCACTAACAAGCTGTTAACGGTGACTGTGGGTCAAAAGTGATCTGTGAGTTTGTAGATTATTAACAACCAATCGATTGTCCACTTATATATATCGTAATATTAAAAAAAAGTAAATTACTCGCATGCTGCTTGAACGCCCCTCTAATAATCTGCGCTATTTTAATAGCATTTTGGTTAATATAACCAAGTATAATTTGTAATGAATGATAGGAAAATGCTAAAGATAATGTTTACTGTAATTTATATTAATTTTAATTAATTAGTAGAGGGAAATGAAAGGGTTTATTATTTTATCCATCAAATAATCCTCCGCCCCCCCCTTTTAAGAATACTGCTGATGTAATACAGACTATTTCTGCATCACAATTCTAATCCAATGAATATATTTTTAATGTAAATTTTAAAGTAAGAAGTATAAAATGCAAGTAATAAAGAATAACTTAAATAAATAATAATAAATTTAAATAAGAATTAAGTAGGCATAAATTTTAAATATGTTTACTTTCAGTGAATTATTTTGATTTAATATTATTCCTAAAAAGAAACATATGTACATATTTTTCCTCTAGAAATGCTGTTTCTATAAATTAAAATGAAAACACTAATGGCTCACATAAAAATATTTAATACATATACAATATATGTTAACAACATAAATATAAAATATGAAAACGACGTAAAAATCTTATTAACAACTCTAACTTTACAACAACCTTAAATTATTCATTCCTTTTTCGCAAATGAAGAAATAAATACATATTCAAAAAAAATTTGGAAACTTTTTGAATTTTTAAAAGAATTATCAGAAATAAGTATTGTACAAAAAGACAATATAAAATTGAGAGTATTATATTTTTATCAAATCATTATCTTTTCAATGCAATATATTTTGCGACATCGAAAAAAAAGAATTAAATACGTTTCGTTTTATATTTTATATTGAAAATAAACTATTGTATAAAATAAATTTCAAACATTTTCATTTAAAAAACTTATTTTCCTCATTCAGATTCAACTAACACATCAATAATTCTACTTTATTCTTAAGAAATTATGTAAATTTTATAGTATTTTTGTCTTTACATAAAAACACTTAAAATAATAACGCATTTAAAAAATAACAATCTGTAAGCAAAACAATAATAAGCTTTGCAATAAAGTAAAATTTCAATTGGAGATTAAATTTTATTTTAACTTAACTTTGAATGAAATCTAAATTGGAGATAATATATAATTTTAATTTTAAATAAAATATTTGCTCTTCTTTTTATTCTGATTTATAATTATGCTAACATATTTTAGACTGTCTAATCTTCATTGACAAAAAGAAAAGAATAGTTAACTAATATTGAATCAAAGCTAATAAGTTTTCGAAGGATTGCAGTACACGATAGTATCTTTGTTTTTACCTTTACCAAAATACTTATTCATGAAGGGTTCAACAAAAATATCTGAAATTTAATCTTTTCAAATTCTCAAGAGTACGTGCATTCCATAAAAGCATTGTTTACATATTTTTATGTTTTATCAAATTTAGCTTTAGCTTAGGCGAATATTGTGTTTAAAAGATGTGATAATAATTTAGTTTAGCTTGTTATTTTCCCCAAGCAAGTAAGCCTTTCTAAACTATTTTTAAAGATGTGAGGCTTCAAAAGAAAAACACTAAAAGTAGACTTGATTTGTTTAAAGTTCTTTGGCTAATACGCGCATTCTTTTAACGTAATATAAGATAAAATGTTATTTTTTACCTATTAACTATGTTTGTATACATTACACATTTTGCCAGCAAACCTTTAAGCACTTTTTGAAAGCTTAATTAAAATAAGTAATATTTTAATAGAAATCAGCATTTATTTTGTGGAATAATAAGCCACAGTTTCATAGTAGGCGATATTTGAATCGAAACACAGGTTCGAATCGTGATTCAGTTGGATAGTCAGGTGCTTATTAACATTTAATTTCAAGCTAAACGAAGGGTATTGGTGATGGACCCTGTAATTATAAACTACAGTCACATGTAATGAAGACCATGGTACCCCACTCTCCAAACATCTACGCCAGTGGTCTTCAAACTTTTTCAACTCATGGAACCTCCAGAACTTGAAGGTGTTCTTGTGGAATCCCTAGAACTGGAAAGCGTTTCCATGGAACCCCACTCCACGTAATAAAGAGTGTTTTTTTCCAGGTATAGAAGTTTAAGTTGGCATTACTTTCCAAGATGGCGACCATTTAACAGCTGTCAAGGGATTTATTCTCAGTTTGGGTTGGCAATTCATCAAAACGATCATCAAGCCAGGCGTAGATTCGTTGAATGGGCCCAAAACGAGATGGCCGTTGTTCCCGATTTTCATAAGCGACTTTTGTTTAGCGAGGAAGCGCACTTCTGGTTGAATGACTACGTCAACAAACAAAACGGCCGCATTTGGAGTGAAGCTAATCCACAAATGTATGTCGAAACACCGTTACATCCAGAAAAACTGACTGTTTGGTGCGCTTTATGGGCTGGTGGAATCCTTCAAAAACGATGAAGGCCACAACGTTACAGTCAATGGTGATCGGTATAGAGCCATGCTTACTAACTTTTTCATTCCTGAATTGAACAATCATGATGTCCAGGAGCTGTGGTTCCAACAAGACGGCGCAACATGTCACACAGCTCGCGCCACAATCGATTTATTGAAAGACACGTTTGGTGACCACCTAATTTCACGTTTTGGACCTGTGAATTGGCCTCCAAGATCTTGCGATTTAACACCGCTAGACTATTTTCTGTGGGGCTATGTAAAGTTATTGGTCTATGCGGATAAGCCACAAACACTTGACCATTTGGAAGACAACATTCGCCGTGTTATTGCCGATATGCGGCCACAAATGTTGGAAAAAGTCATCGAAAAGTGGACGTCCAGATTGGACTACATCCGAGCCAGCCGTGGCAGTCCTATGCCAGAAATCATATTTAAAATGTAATGCCGCAAAACTATCTTTCGAATAAAAAAAAATTCATGTCAATCGAATAATACATCGTTGTTTTATTGCAATTTAAAGTTCTATACCTCTAAAAAAACACCCTTTACTTAGAAGAATAGTTATAGGTACTTTACGCAAAGCAGTGCTTCTCAAACTTTCAATATTCGCGTCCCAATATTGTAGTTTAATGCTAAAACTACAACATGACGTTCCCCTCTTAAGTGCTACCGATGTATATAAACGTCTCGCTCAACCGAAGTATTAATTACCTCGGACGTACGTATATGTCTTTCCGAAGTACAACCTTTTCTGAGCTATTAATAAAGTTATTCGGAAGGCTTTGAAATGCAATAAAAGGATCTTGGCACTGTTTGTGAAGGATTTACTTATTTTCAGAGTATTTACTTATTTATTCGTGTTTTTCCCTCCCCCTCCCGAAAAAAGACAGTATATACGCTTGCCTACGTGGAAAACGGTTGCATTGGGGGGCTAATCATGTAACTTTTAATCTGCGGTTAAGGGATTAGTTATAAACTGAGTAAACTATCAAGATAAGTGTTAGTTTTTGAATATAATTTTATGCATGACAAGCCCATGTATGGAGTCACTGGTAATTAGTAAACCTATTCTTAACTTACTATTGTGAAATTAATAATAAAATACATTGTGCACTGATAAAATACACTTAAATTTGTGAGTGTGTTTTATATCAGTACAAATATATATTTTATTTTTTATTATGTCAGAATGTATTTTGTTTGCTTAAGTTCAGTAAATACGTATGTTGTTTTAAAAAAATAATCTTTTGTTTTCGACTTTACAATATGCCCGCGTCCCCCTTGTGGAGTTATCACGTCCCCTAAAGGGAGCGCGCCCCACAGTTTGAGAAACACTGACGTAAAGCAATTAAAAAAAAAGCGTTGAATTTACTATTAAAAATTCTAATCTAAATTTTAGTATAATGTACACATCAAAAATATTAATTTGGTATCAAAAGTGCCACCTACCCATGCATGTATAGTAATATTTAGAAACTAGGATATTTGCTTACTTTTTTCACACAAACTGTCGAAGTCTAGGTCTATTGAGATTACACATTACAATCGCATTACATATTCTGAGTTTAATTTGTTTTTGTAGTCACTCACATTGAGGAATATATTTCCCTTAAACACTATGTTCTGAAAGACATTAAAATATTTATAGATGTGTGAGAAATACTGTGTATTTTTCATGAATTTGCAACATAAAATTTAGGAGGTGTTCTTGCTTAAATGTAGATTTTAACTTCGAATCGGTTAATAAGTTGCTTCTTCTCCTTTATTATAGATGTTTTTTCCACAAATGCAAAAAAGGTGCATTTTTCTTTAGGAAATTATTTAGTTTTTTAAGAAATAGTGCTAACTAACGAGTATAAAATTATCTCATGGAACCCGAAATAGTAAACAATAGAATATTGACAATCTATTAGGAAGTATATATATGAAGATAAAACGTTTTAATATTCCTTCATTATATTATAATACAAGATTAAAAGTTTTGCAAAATAAAGTTATTTTTTATAGATAAAATTTTGAATTTAAATTAATAAGATGAGATTTATATGCTAGTAACTTGTGAAGGATTATCCGCTCTCTCTCTTGTTCCACTAGACGTGTGAGAGGAAGAGATGTAATACCAGACATATTCAAAAATCAACTTATTGATTGATTAGCAACACTTATGCAATTAAATTCAAGAAGAGAATGTCTCAATATAAACAATACAAGTGGGACAATAACGAAATGCACGAATTAAACGAAAACTATAAATATCGACCACTTTAATTTAGTATCAATTCAATTATCCCAATTAGCTTAACCTTACTTTAAGTTTAGAGACCAATTGTTACTTTAAATCTTCGTCCATTTAATATTTGAAATGTTCAATAATTTGTAGTGATACCTGATCAGTAGTAATATCACCTTACTTCTCTCTCTCTCTGGCTTTCTTTCTCTCCTTCTCTCCATTGCTAGCTAGAAAATCCTGGCTATACATAGTATATTTAATTTGAATACCATGGTTTTTCTTCTTCAGAAGGGCTGGTTGTGAATAAACGCGAATGATAGGCCAAAGATTTCCCAAGAGTATTAGTGGAAGGTACGCGAATATATCTAGAGCCATCACAAACTATACAAACTTCATGGAGAACGTGAATCCATTTTGCATATATATTTACAAGTTTCTTTTTGACTTTTTTTATTGTGACTCGTGGAACCCCAGGGCTCCGTGGAACACAGTTTGATGATCACTGATATACGCCATACCAATTTGAGGATTTTTAGTTTCGTCACATTTAACACACATCAGCTAATCTACATGACTAGCCTGTAATGGCGCCAGAACAAGAAACTACGAACTCAAGGAAAACAATGCAGACCTCGAGGTCATGGTCATGACCACTCGGCTACCACAGCCTTGTAATTCTGTTAAAAATGCTATAGGAAACAATATAGTCTGTTTTATGTGAAATGGAACTATGCTGTTAAGTTCTGATGGGGAATTATATAGAAATTTAATGAGTACCATGCTGGATTAGATCGTTATTTGGTCTATGCCAATAGCCCCTTTTTTCCCTTTTGTCTAGTGAAGGGGTACTCAACCTTTTTTTCTGCTGGGCCGTACACATAAGTCAGTTATTTCACATTGGCCGCATACATATGTTAGTTATTTCACACGGGCCGCAACATGAAGATAAATGGGGGAAAAAAGGGGGGGAGAATACTTTAAGACGAAGATAACATTGGAAAAATAAAATGTGGCAAATTGATCGAAATATTAAAACTCCTGTTTTGCTTTTCTTAATTATTATTTTTTTATATTTTTTATTTTTGCCACAAACACTAAATTAGAAGTATTTAAGAAACACTCCTTCACAATTTTTGCATCAGTAAACAGTTTCATATGATTACCAATAATATAATAAACTTCATAGGAGGCCTTTGTTACCGCTGTGATATTACCTATGACAAAACACTTTGTTACTGATGCAAGATTATTCATCGAAGCCTTTTTATCACCTCTTGAAAGGGATCTTCAAAAAAAAAAATATCATTGAATGATTCCAATTTAGTGGTATTTTTAAATACAGCACTTCCGTGACAAATCAAACAATTACTGATCCATGATTATTTTACCCTACAAAATAGTCATACCCTCCCTTGAAACGATATATTTTCTTTGAATATTTTTCCTCTTCCAAGATATGAAAGAGTGTTAAAAATTAATTCCACCCATAAAATTGTCACTATTCCACTGTTGTTCTTTAGCATAACCGTTCCAAATAGAAAAAGAATATCAATTCGTACCCGTACGACACCGACACCAAAAAGTAAAGTTCATGTATTTGATTTCTTGATAAAGAATTTCACACCAAATTTTTAATACGATGTTCTTAAATAAGTAAATTTCTTAGGGCAATGGACCATGACCGGGCCACTTAAAAAGGCTCGGTCTAGTGTGATGCAATGCAAAAAGAAATACAAGTTGTGCATACTATATTTGTACAAAATCCAAATCTATTCTTTCACCCTAAGTTAATATTTAGCACCAAATTTTCTACAGAAATTTGTCAAGTCAAAATAGGAATAATGTGTATAATTACTAATGTTTTTTTTAATTAATCGTAATGCTCTACAAGTTTTTCCTTCGAAGAGTCATAATAATGTTTCGTTCTTAATTCTCTCTTGTACGCTTATGAATTTAACAGGGAAGGAATTAAAATCACAAATGACTAAACCCATGTCTTTAGTTATTTTTGTGAATTATTTTAAACAAAAAGATATTAAGAGACAAAAGAGAATAGGCATTTTTTTTAAATCTCAGATGCATTTTATTATTTCATAAGATAAAAAAAAGCACTTTTAATTAGTATATACAGTCCCAGAATGTCCCAATACAATTAATCCACAATTATAATAAATATTGATTGTTATTATAATGAATGTTGATTTATTTTTTAAAAAAACAGCCAATGCGGAACATTTTTTTTCAATAATAATGTTTTTTGAAATATTGAATGTGTAATAATTCCATTATTTTATATTACTCCAAATTATTGTCTCATAAAAATGTATTCGAATTGTTTCACTCGAAACTATAATATTGTAACTGCTCTTATATGAATCTTATTCCATCCCTAAAAACTTAAGTATTTTGTTCATTTATCTATACTTTAAGCATTTTTTATTATGCAATATTATATCTACTATATAAGGACCGAGCAAACCAATCCTACCTTGAATTACAGTTCACACTTCAGCCACTAGATGACGCTGTAATATAAAATTACCATTATACCTAGGAATAGAGTATTGAGAGGTGATTTTAGACAGAACTTTCCATGTTAAAAATTACAAATATCTAAACGTAAAAATAAAAAAAAAGAATGTGTAAATTTATATTTGAATCTATCTCAATTCTTTGGAATGTTTTCTATTTCTAAAATTATAACATTAATTTTTCCTCTAAAATTTGTTAAAAGTGTTTAGTATTTAAATAAAGAAGAAATGCAGCACTATTATAAAATTTAAAGGTATCCCAAAGCTTATTTCTTCCATTTTTTTTAATGCTATGCAAAATTTCGACAAGAGAGTTTTGCTTCACATCAGTATTGCCAAGGATACAAACAAAGCAGTATGTCAATGCAATATTTTTTGTTAAAAAAAATCCTAAGCTAAAACTTTTTAATTTTCTTTATTTAAATATTTTTCTTGTACTTTAAGCAACGATTGAAATTCATATATCTAGGAGAAAAATTACATTTTATTATGACACATAACAGAAAGGCAATATGACACATAATAGAAAGACAAAGAAGTATAAGTAAAACTCACTGCTCACTGCTAATCTTTTTAAATCGAATTCGTGTTCATTACAATTGTATTAATTAATTACATTATGAATTGCGATTAATTACATTTTCGAGCTTTACTTAATAAGTTACTTGGATTCAATTAATTACAAACTCATCAAAAGTTATATGTTCCAAACAATTTCAACAACGAGTACAATAGCGTGTAAATGAGTGAAAAGCAGTGAATATTTTACTAAACATAATTAAAAATAACCTAGCATTTTAATTAACCGAAGAGCTAAAAATGTCTTAAATTATGTCTGAAAGCTACAAAATAACATATGAACAGCAAGATGCTATTTTGATTAATTATTTGGTTTTATGGTGGTATTCTCTTTGTGATAGCTTATTTTAACTAATAGAATAGCTGCAATATTAGTGTGAATTTATTAAGCGAAATCTATTTCTGCGATTGATTAGTGAGTGCGATACGTTAGGAATATAAAACAATCGTCCTTTATAACTGTACACAATTTACAAGAATATGTTCAAAACATGAAATTACGAAATATTATTTTATTATATCACATTATATCATTATTTATTACATTAGTTTTGTACAAATTCCAAGATAGTATTACCCGTTAGAAGTTACAAAAGCTGAAATTCAGGAATTTGGAAATTAGGGGCTTAGGATACTCTCCCACAGTTACGATATATTTATTGAACGATTACTTAGGGAACTCAACCTAAAATATCTGAAAATCTAGAACCCTGTAAAAAATTAACACAGCTTTCTTACTTCTCTCATTTATGGAATCATTCTCTCTCTTTTTTTTCTTACGGTACATTCTACAATGCATGAAATGTCTTATTAATCAAATTAAGGAAACATTTTTGCTGAAACAAATATGAATGGTGTTCAATGAAATGAAAATTTCTCCCGCTTGCCACTAGAAGGCGTGTTTTGAACATTTATGTTTCAAATTAATGAAAATTTCATATAATTATGCAAATACATTCAATCTCATTCCTCGCATATCTCTTTCCGTTGTACTTCATAAAAATCAATGGATCGAAAAGTTTCTGTACTGCGTTTCCTAATTTCTTTTTTATGTTAGTAATTAGAATAAAGAGAGTAGCTGTTACAGTTCATTGAAAACAGTCTTAGAATTTGCTTTTCCTCTTTATGAAATGGTTGTGAATTAAATTATTCTCTTACCGTATAACATAAACAGTACTGTCGGATCCATATTTTACGAAATTCAACAATAAAGCAACAATAACGTTGGTTTTTAAAATATACTTTCAAGTAGTTTCTTATGAAGTTTCAAAATAAAATATGACCCAATTAGTTTTTGAAATATTTAATCATACTCGGTGATATATTGATATAGTAATGTTTAATTTATTTTCCTAAAATGTCGATTACCATACTGTTTTGAAAATCTTTATAAAAAAGAGATATATGCCAATATCCCTATTCTTTTATATATATGGATATTTTTTTATTCAAAAAAATTATAAAATCATCGTATACTTTGGGGTGCACGGGTAATTTATAATTGTTTTCAATAAAAAAATATCCATATATATAAAAGAATAGGGATATTGGCATCTCTTTTTTATAAAGAGTTTCCGATTCTAATAACAATGTTTAGAAACATTAATTCAAGTATGCATTTTTCAAAAAATGTTTGCTAAAAGCTGAGTTTAGAAGCAAAGACGTTCTATATTGTAGTTCATTTAGATCAGAGGTGTCAAACTCGCGGCTCGCGGGCCACATGTGGCCCACAACGACCATTTTTGCGGCCCAGCCAGTGTATTGGCATACAATAGTGTATAATAAAATATCAAAATTTCTACATAAATAAGAAAGATAGCAGCAGAGAAGAGATGTCGAGTGTCAGGATGTAAATATTAATTTTTTTAATCTTTTGTGTATGTTTATTACAACTCGAAATGAATTTACGTTTCTTTGAATATTGATTTTCTTTGCGGCCCACCTTAAGTTAAACTTTATTTATTTGGCCCAAGTCAGCCTTTGAGTTTGACATCCTTGATTTAGATCAGTGTTTCTCCAACTGTGGGGCACGCCCTCTAGGGGGGGGGTCGTCATGACCCTACGAAGGGGGCGCGAGCTCCTTGAAAAGTCGAAAAAAATTCTTTTAAAAATAACTAACTTACTGAAAGTAAACAAACAAATACATTCTGACATAATAAAAAATAAAATACTCATTTACAATATAATGCACATGTAAATGTATCAGTAGTGCACAATCCATTTTATAATTAACTTAACAATACTAAGTTATGGACAGGTTTAATAATTACCAGTGACGCGCTATGGATTTGTCATATATAAAATTATATGCCAACATTAACACTTATGTTGATAACTTGTACGGTTTATAATTAATCCTTTAAATGCCGATTAAAAATTATGCGATTCGCTGTCCAATGTCCCCGTTTAGCACGTAGGTAAGCATATATGGTGTATTGAGGAGGTGGATGATAGCAAAGGAATAAATAAGCAAATCCTCTGAAATAAGTTAATCCTTCGCAAACACTTTCAATGTCATTTTATTGCTTTCTAAAGCCTTCGGAATAATTTTATGGATAGCAGTTCACAGAAAAGATATAACATCGGAAAGACGTATATATACGTCTGAGGGCAATAAATACAGGGGCTGAGCGAGACGTTTGTATGCATTGGGGGCCTTAAGAGGTTTAAGTCGTATTGTATGTTTGACGTTATAGTATTATTGAATTTAATACATCACTATTGTATGGAGGGGGCGGAATGTAAACTAGGGTTTAATATTGGGTCGCAAATATTGGAAGTTTCAGAAGCACTGATTTAGATTGTATCATCTGAAATCTATATAGATTTAATAATTCTAAAGAACAATATGAATTTCTGTACAGATATATAATGTACACTTATTAACTGAAAATTTGAAAATGATCACAAACAATCGAAAAACTTTCACGAGAACTAATAAAAGTGAGTAATTCTTTTAAAAATTTGAGTCTTCATAAAAGATTAGTGAACTTGTTTGGAGAGCGAGAGGGTAAGAAGGAATCAGAAATCTACCTCGTCTATAAATTTCGTAATTAATATTATTTCAATAATTACAAATACTTTTTCATTATTTAAAATCACTTAAAGCAATATTGAAGTAGTAAACGCCAAACAATCAGATATATAAATGAAAATAAACAAATGCGTACAACTGCAGAATAATAACATCAAAAACTTTCTTTCCAAATGGCCGATATTCTTTGCATCTGCGCAGTATGCATGCTAAACTGCTCTATTGGCGAAAGAAAGAGACATTGTTGGGAGAGTCGCGCAGTATGTGGACGAGCATTATCCTGTTGAGGCACCAGAGATGGGTAGCCCAATCGGCGTTAAAATATCGTCCACGTATCTGCGAGCTGTCAAAGTGCCTTGACCTTGAGGACCAAAGCCGGATCGGACCGCTGGCCGGTGCGCCTCCAGACATCATCCTGAGACTGAATCGGGGGATTCATCACTGATGATCTGCCTGCGACCCACCGAGCCTTTTAAGGTGGACCGCTGGCCGGTGCGCCTCCAGACATGTGTGTGCGGTGGTCATCATCACTGAGACTGAATCGGGTCATGACCCATTGCTCTGAGAAATAATTTTATTTAAGACAATGTATTAAAAATTTTGATTGCACGATAGTCCTGAAATTCTTTGACGAGAAATCAAATATATAATTTTTGCTGTCGATTTCGTACGGCTTCGAAATGATGTTCTTTTTCTATTTGTAACGGCTACGATTTCTTCTGGTGCATAGTGATACAACTGACAACAGTGGATCAGACCAGATAGTTTTATGGGGTGGAACTAAAAAATTTTGTGTGTCAAATATATAATTTTTGTGTCGATTTCGTGTGAAAAATCTTTCATATCTTGCTAATTTTGTGTGTGTGTGTGTGTGAAAAATCTTTCATATCTTGCAAGCGAAAAATATTCGAATAATTTGGAAGCTGAATATTATGTAGTAAAATGCAAACTTAGATCAGTACTTGTTTGATTTGTCACGAAAGTGCTGTATTTAAAAAAATACCAATAAGCAGGATTTGTTTAATGAAATTTTTTCCTCTTTCAAGAGTGAATATTCTTTGTAACAGCAACAAAGTGTTTCGTCAGTGGTAATGTCACAGTAGTAACAAAGACATCCTAAGAAATTTGTTACATTATTGGTAATCGTATGAAACCGTTTACTGTTGCGAAAATTGTGAAAGTATTTTTCTTAAATTCTTTTAATTTAGTGTTAGTGACAAAAATAAAAAAATATAAAAAAATAATATCTAAAAAAAGCAAAACAGGAGTTATAATATTTTGATCAATTTTCCATATTTTAAATTTAAAATCTTATCTTGGTATTAAGCATTTCTAACCTTTAATTTCATGTATGAGGCCCGCGTGAATTAGCTAATATATGTATGCGGCCCGCTTGAAACGGCTGAAATATGCATGTGGCCCAGCAGAAAAAAAAGGTTGAGTAACCCTGTTCTAGACTCTCCGCGTGCTTTAAAAGAATAATTCTAAAAATTACCTGCAAGATTACTTGTCTTCTAGCTATAAAAGTATATGTATATAATTCTGGTTTACACAATATTTAAACAATCTTATCACAAATAAAAAATAAATTAACTTCCTTTAAAACACTTTTGCGATAAAAAAAAATTTCCAGTTACTTTTTTCAGGTTTTGAATGACAAGCTACAAGAGTTAAGACGATTATCCTGATTGACATTCAGTAATAATAAAACAAAGAAATACTTTTGTACAGGGTGTCCCCGAATGCCATGCACAAACTTGCCAGGAAGTTAGATAATATCGTTTATACCATAGGAATGCATGGGCGGAAAGCGATGACTGGTACTGTACGTGAGCTCGGAACATGTGGTTTCCTTATTTCAGACATGGACAGCGTTTGATGAACATGCACCATTATACGAACGCCGAGTTGGCAGATATCTTCTTCATCTACGACCTATCCAAAGGAAATGAACGTGTTACTGATCGGTTGTATGGGGAAAGGTATCCAACGAGGCGGCAATAGAATAATCAAATGTTCACTCGGGTTCATCAGAACCTGGCGGAACATGGATCTTTAAGAGTCAGGATTGACGATAAGCTCGTCAATTCTGAAATGGACCTGGAGGTATGGATATCCACCGCTGCTGCTACGATTTGGTATTTTCGAACATGTCCACCAATCCATGTCGCGATGGTGTCGTGCGTGCATACATGCTAATGGCACCAATTTCAAATACCTCCTGGGATGTGTGTGTGTGTGCTTAAACGTTATACTTTCAATTTATTACTGCTTTCTGTTTTTGTAATAAAGTAATTTACACTACATTCTGCAATGTGGCCTTTGTGTCTCTTTATCTCGTATGGGGTACGTTTACATCCATGCTTTCCTATGAAATAATGGCTCCTCAGGATGTTCTCTACCTGCCCCCAAGTTTGCACATGGCATTCGGGGGCACCCTGTATATATGCTTATTATAAAGCATATATACATATTGTAGAGCATGTTATATTTCCTACCTTGCAAAAGTAGTTCTGATTTCAAATACAACGAAATAATCATATTACAAGTAAAAATTAATTTAACTTTCTCCAAAATATTTTTACATTTTAAACTGTTTAAATGGGTCTTCTTTTTATAAACATTTTCCTTAATTCCTAGTATACACTTTTTAACAATATTTTAATAATCGATTAAAATAATTATTCTGATTGACATTTATTTGTAATAAAACAGAGCTGTTTATATATATATATATATATATATATATATATATATATATATATATATATATATATATATATATATATATAT
Source organism: Trichonephila clavipes (assembly GCA_019973935.1). Lineage (NCBI taxonomy): Eukaryota > Metazoa > Arthropoda > Arachnida > Araneae > Nephilidae > Trichonephila > Trichonephila clavipes. The sequence goes on along the minus strand of BMAU01002569.1, from coordinate 271,730 downwards.
ATATATATATAAGTATTATAAAACATTTCGATGCAAACTTATCATTATAGTATTTGCAACCTCATACAATAATGACCACTTCTATTAGTCAGAAAACCATAGAAGCCCACTTAATAGACTAGAAATCAAATCCTAGACGTCTGAGGAAGAAATACAATAATATTAACTATACCTCGCAGACGAGGAACTTTATCTACTCTAGAAGTTAAGCTTTCAAGTTAATTCCCCCTCATTTAGGATTTACTAACACTGGCAGTTATCAATCATTTGTTTTTATGATGTTACAATAGTATACGTTACTTCTATCATGACACTTAATTTAAACAATTATTTAAATAACTATGCATAAATATGATTAGAATAATTTCTAATTTATTAATAAGTTTAAAACTGCAATGTATATTAATTTTATGGTTTATTATGTATATAAATCTAATTTATATATATATATATATATATATATATATATATATATATATATATATATATATAAGAAGCATAAATTCGAAACATCTGAATAATTAAAAAGGAAGTGGAAAGATACCTCTATTGATGCAATTAGTGTAAACAATTGAAACTATTCTTTGCATATCTAGTCAGGCTATAAGTTTTGATGAAGTCATACAGAAGTTAAAGTACACTCTGTCGCAAAAAAATATATGCACCCAGAAGAAATCAATCTACAATCACGAAACTCGGCAAGAATGTAGTCTGGTAAGAGATATGCAAATGATTAAAATTTCGAAGCCAATGAGACAAGGCTAAGTGTGCTATGCGCATATTAGTTGCGCAACTGGGAGAGTTTAAAAGCATGAGTACGAGCGCCGTACGGCTATCCAAACGAATCTGATGACTTTGATAGACGATATTGAGACTTAGGATGCCTCTAAGACGTAACCGGTGGCAGTACGAGCAGCTGACGGACTTTGATAGGGGCCGTATAATAAGCCTCAGAGAAGCAGGTTGGTCGAATAGACGTATCGGCCGCCACCTCGGTCGGAACGATATGGTAGTTGCTCGGTGTTGGCAACAGTGGATCACAGAAGGTAGAGTGTACCGTCGCGGAGGGTCAGGACGTCCCAGGAACACAAATGATCGCGAGGATCGTGCAATCAGAAGAGTGGCCACTTCGGCACCAACAACGTCGCTAGCATCGATTCAACGCCACTTACCTCCTTCCAGACATCCAGTGCCATCAAGAGAAACCATAAGGAGACGACTGACCGAAGTTGGCTCGAGGAGCCGACGTCCGCTAAGACGCTTACCACTGACCCCACATCATAGGCAGTGTCGACTGGATTTTTGCCGATCTCGGGCAACTTGGAGTGTGACAGACTGGAGACGTGTCGTCTTCAGTGATGAATCCCGATTCAGTCTCAGTGCTGATGACCACCGCACACGTGTCTGGAGGCGCAGCGGCCAGCGGTCCGATCCGGCATTTATTGTCGAGCGGCATACAGCAATTTCACAAGGTGTGACAGTGTGGGGAGCAATTTCTTGGGACACACGATCATCTTTAGTGGTCCTTCAAGGCACTTTGACAGCTCGCAGATACGTGGACGATATTTTAACGCCGATTGTGCTACCCATGCTATCAAGTCGCCCAGGTGCCATTTATCAACAAGATAATGCTCGTCCACATACTGCGCGACTCTCCCAACAATGTCTTCAAGGATATGACGTCCTACCATGGCCTGCCAGGTCACCAGATCTTTCGCCAATAGAGCATGTCTGCGACGCGCTGGGAAGGCAACTGCAGCCGTCCCGAGATACAGGAGAATTAACTGCGCAGATGCAAAGACTATGGCAGGATCTTCCACAGGGGGTCATAAGTGATCTAATTGAATCGATGCCACGCCGAATTTCGGCTTGTATAGCTGCCAGAGGTGGCTTTACTACTTACTGATTTTTAACCTTTTGCAAGCTGTAACCGCTTAATAAAATGATATTTTGTTCTGAATTTTTAATCATTTGTTTATTTTCAGATACACTACATGCATACCAAATTTCGTGAATGTAGCTCAATTTCTTCTGGGTGCATATATTTTTTTGCGACAGAGTGTAAAAAAAAAAACTTTGCAATCAAATTTAAAACAAATAATTTTAAAGTTAATATTTACATTTAAATTTCATTATTGTGCCTTTTATTTAAAAACATCACCTTTCAAAAGATATCACAAATCATTCAAAAGATTTCACACAGCATTTATATCTCTTTGAACAATTGTATCTCGAGGCATGCAGTACCTCGATGGGAATTTCTATTGTTGCTTTTCTTAAGGCTACAGATCTCACATAAACCGAATTTTTTTCGCATTTTTTATGGCCCAAATCATTGTGCAGCTTGCCTCTAAATTTCAGATCTGGTAATAAATTAGTTTTTCAGATATTTAATGTTTTCTGAGCTTAAGTTTTGGTTTCGGTTTCATTTTAAAGCATTTTTCCACTCTTAAATTGAAGTGATTAAAAATATTTTTGAATACAATCAACTCTTTCAGTGTGAAATGATTATCAATTACAATTTTCATTACTAAAATCATTCCTGCTTGATTATGTTTTGAGTTTTTTGAGTTCTCATAGTTACTTAATACATATTGATTTCAAGGCCAAATTTTGTGTTAAAAAATATTTTATACAACTTAGAAGCTTTATCATTATTTATTCCAGTTCAGAAAATGAAATGAACAAAACGTTCACAAGATGCTATGAGATACAATATTTCGAAGAGATAGAATGATAATGAAAATGATGAATCCAACAATGCACTCAGTTGATACTGCAATTAGACTTCCAAATAAAGGGTGTTCTTTTTAGAGGTATAGAACTTTAAATTGCAATAAAACAACGATGTATTATTCGATTGACATGAATTTTTTTTTATTCGAAAGATAATCTTGTGGCATTACATTTTAAATATGATTTCTGGCATAGGACTGCCACGGCTGGCTCGGATGTAGTCCAATCTGGACGTCCAATTTTCGATGACTTTTTCCAACATTTGTGGCCGTATATCGGCAATAACACGGCGAATGTTGTCTTCCAAATGGTCAAGCGTTTGTGGCTTATCCGCATAGACCAATGACTTTACATAGCCTCACAGAAAATAGTCTAGCGGTGTTAAATCACAAGATCTTGGAGGCCAATTCACAGGTCCAAAACGTGAAATTAGGCGGTCACCAAACGTGTCTTTCAATAAATCGATTATGACACGAGCTGTGTGACATGTTGCGCCGTGTTGTTGGAACCACAGCTCCTGGACATCATGATTGTTCAATTCAGGAATGAAAAAGTTAGTAATCCTGGCTCTATACCGATCACCATTGACTGTAACGTTGTGGCCTTCATCGTTTTTGAAGAAGTACGAACCAATGATTCCACCAGCCCATAAAGCGCACCAAACAGTCAGTTTTTCTGGATGTAACGGTGTTTCGACATACACTTGTGGATTAGCTTCACTCCAAATGCGGCAGTTTTGTTTGTTGACGTAGCCATTCAACCAGAAGTGCACTTCATCACTAAACAAAATTTGCTTATTAAAATCGGGAGCAACGGCAATCTCGTTTTGGGCCCATTCGACGAATCTACGCCTTGCTTGATCATATTTAAAATGTAATGCCACAAGATTATCTTTCGAATAAAAAAAAATTCATGTCAATCGAATAATACATCGTTGTTTTATTTTTTATTGCAATTTAAAGTTCTATACCTCTAAAAAAACACCCTTCAGAAGTATTCTAAATACAAGTATTGCAGATAAAACTGAATATTTCCATGATGTATCAAATTCCATTATTGTAAATATACTGGAAATCTATGTTATAGTATTTTAAAGTCGTGCAAGAAACACTCAAACTTTCTAAAGTGCCCCAATTTAAATCTAAAAAAATTAAATTTTATGTACAAACCTGACGATTTTTAGCTTAAGTTAAGAGCATTACAGTGTTAGCATTAGTATTATGTACATAAATACTTTGTGTTTCAAAACGTTTGTGAACATATTAGGATAAAATTAAGCTGAATAGCCTCTGTCGTCGTAACAAATGCTATCTCTCAATATAATGCCAAAATATATTTTGAATGTAAAAAGATGTTTTCAGTCATATTTATTTAAATTAGTGTTTTAATGTAGAAAATATATTAGAAAGTAACATATTAAAAAAATTTTCAGAGCTATACAGCAGTGTTTCTCAAACTTTCAATACTGTCGACCCGATTTTCAATCATAATTTTTGTCTCCCCCTCCCGTGCAACAATAATGTATTTACTGCAATAAAAAAATGCACTTTGTCGCTAAATCTACACTGCAATCTCAATTACAAACTATATAAGTATTAATAGTAATTAGTAAATTTTCGATATGCTCGCACCCCCCCTTTAGGGTTATCGTGCCCCCCAGGGGGACATGCTGCACACTTTGAGAAACGCTGATGTACAGGCATTATAGGTTTTGTTTTATGCCTTTACAAACTTTAAATCCGTTTTTCTCAGTCTTTTAATTTTGAAGATATAAGGGTTTTCAAATCCCTAAGGCTTTTTCACGTGAATACGTCTTTAAAATTGCTTCCATAGTGAGAACAATTAAAAAAAACGAATGATAACGAAATCGGGGGATACAGTTTGTTATTGCAGCTATCGAATCATCCCTATCGAAAATTCAATTACACCAATGGATAAGTAAGGGATCAAAGAACTTATTACGCTAAGTAAGGACTGTGACTCGTCCCACGTGGTGGAGGGGGGGAGTTGCCATTTTTAGGTAAATTTGATGCGTTTCGAGATTTTCATTTAGTATAACTTTCGACTCGGAGAAACTATGACGTTCGGTTTAATTCAATCAACAGCTCTTATCAAAATCATTCGATTGTATGTAAAACATTAGTGTAAAATAGTGACAATGAATATAATAAAGTGCTAAAATAAAAAAAAAGTATTACGAAAACTATATAATGTCGGCCTATGTGCGTCAAAAAGCCTAATCCAAATACAGAAATCGTATACGGTTAGAAAGAGCTTCTCAAGAGCAATCGAATGGTACCACTAAAACACCATAAAACCGAATCAAGCAGTGCAGGGAACATAAAAGAATGAATTCGACCGAGCGAATCAACGACGGTGCCAGAACATCTGCAGCAGCTGGAGGAGTGAAAATTATGCAAGTGAATTATAAAATCGCTTCTATAGTAACACCGGACTGTGTAGGCATCGATTGTGTGCGATCGTCGTTTATGAAAACACATTGAGAAGCAGCTAGTGCAAGTTTCACTACGAGGTTTGTCGACAATCCATTCGGACATAAGTGTGATGCGTTTGATTGTCTTTGGTTACTGCGCTCATTGAAGCCAACAAAAGAAAAACACTTACCACTCCTTTATAGTACTTTCCCTGAAGAGTTAGTGGCTGACTTTAAACTGTGCGCTACGTGTAAAAACACACTGGGATCGGATAAAGTTCCCACGTTGTCACGTTAGAACGGATTTGTGTATCCACCTATGCAACACGGGTTGTCTGCATTAGATCCGATTAGTGCACGTCTAGTACCGCGGCGATTGTCATTCACGTAGATACGTAGGTTGCGAGGCCATTAATTTATTCGTGAATGTGGACGCAATGGGAAGCAGCTACCACGTCAATTGGACGATAATCAGACGTACAATAAGTAATAATAATACAATAAGTAAAATAAGTAACGTGATACATAAATCTACGTATCTTAGCGGCGTGGTCAAAGAGTCAGAGGTAAAAGCTTGACTACAATTCTTACTTGGTCAACCATTGTATAAGCACTACAATATTACAGTACACTGGAATGCATTTAATGTTAACACAATAACCAGTTGTGTGACAGCCAACGCCATCGGTGATTATCCGATCGATCATCTACTGTGTGACAGAAGTGCACCGGAGTCAGATGTTCTGCTTGCAAGGCAAAATTTAGCAATCAGTAAGACTTGGATGGAAGATTCCATGCTAGTGAATGTTCCTGACTTTGATCTGAGATCATATTGTCATACTGTTAAGCGCAGACAAATTGCAACTACATCATAGGTGGTAGTATCATCATCATCAAGTTGTGAAGCCGGTGGAGTTGCCATATAACGCAACATCAATAACTTCCCTGATTGTAATAGGGTTAACATTGACATTGCGGAAATTAATTTGGGAATGAAAGACGCAATGGATGTGTGTGGTGTTGTCAGTCTAGTACATGTAAAGGTTAATGACATCTTCATATTCATACTCAGATGTGTGTACATCCGGGCACAGTGTTAGCAGAAATTAAACTCTTTATATTATGATCGCTATTAAAATATTCCAAAAACGTCTCTAAAATTATACTGGATTACGATCCTGATCTTACTACACCTATTATGATAGTCTGAGACTTTAATATAAACGTTACACAAGACCGCTCGTTGCCCGTCTTCATGTTCATTGAGTTCAATTTGTCTTACACACATCGAAACTTCAACAACGTTTGGAGATACCTGTATGGCAGTGCTTCTCAAACTTTCAATACTGGCGCCCCCCTTTTCGATCACAATTTTTATCGCACCCCCCTTATACATTAATAATGTACTGAATGCAATAATAATGCACTTTGACGCTAAAGCTACAATAGGCGATCTTAATTATAAACCATACAAATTAGTAGCATAAGTATTAAATTTCGCAGACAACTTTTAAGCAAAAAAAATAAATAAACAAATAAAATAATAGGATAATTATTATGTTATTTTTCCTTTCGCTAATTTTTAAATTGAACATATTGCAAAATGTGGTGGCTGCTTAGAAGACAAAATATAGATATCTGCTAAATATAGAAAAAGAACTCAGAGGGTCAATTTCTGATCATAAGCATTCCTTATAAAAACTTTGCTTTGCAAGACAAGCCCATGGAAGTCATTAATACTTATTAAAATTGTTCTTAAATTAGTATTAATTAATTAGTTATAAATACTCTGTGCAGCACTGATACATTAAAAGTATACCGGCTGAAGTGCCCACTCTTCTATCCGACATCATTTATAAGGAAATAAAACATTATTGATATAATAGCTGAATTGTAAGGAGAGCAAAGCCAAGTGCTCGACAATGTTTACAAAAATGTAAAATGATTTTTATAAAATGGTTGCTCAAATTATAATTAGTTTTAAGCAAATTGTAATTTTAAACCTCACAGAATTAGCATCTATAATTGATGTTAAATAATGAACAATAATATAAAATTCCGATGAAGAATAATTGTATTATTTTTAATATTTAAAGCGAAAAGACTTCAACATGTTTTAACCCGAGAGTAGGTGCGCACTCGATATGGTCGAGTGGGGTTATTGAGTCACCCCAATCGTTCTTTTTTTTATAATTATTTTATTGTACACGATACAAATCGTGATTCCAGTGAATAATTTAATTAAGTGAAAATAAACTTACCTACTTTCAAGTACTTTTCAATTTTTCTTTGGTGACAAATAAACAGTTTTGCCAGAATTAACGATTTCGTAATCTGTGTATCCCGCACGATCACTTCGGGTTAAAAGTATATTCATTATGATAATATGTATGTTACTGCTAAAAAATTGCGTAAAACGTTTTTCGTTATGCTTGATATGTTTGAGAATACTCATAAAAATAAGTCTTGGCCGAGTAATTCTTAAAAGTGAAATCCGTGGTTTTCCAAATATCATAAAACTCTTTTGCATGGAAAAAAGCGCAACAGAGAAATACATTACTTACAACTTCCCTAAATGAGAAACAAACACACATAAGAGAGGAGTCATAACTAACTGTACCAATAACTTAGAAGGTCAAACAGATTACAGCTATAATGTACAGTATTTAAAAATAATGACAGTGAGGAATTTTTTACGTTCCTAAATTTTTTCGATTCTGGGTCTGGGATCTGTTTTTTTTCTGAAAGAGTAGTATGTTAGGTTTAAAAAGAAAGCATAAGAAAGAAGATCTCTTAATGGGATTACAGCAAACCAAATAAAAGGTTTTTTTTATTTTGTTATAGGATCAAAGATAGCTAATTAGGTATTGAAGAAGGTTTTATTTTTGATGACTTGATATCGCGCGCGCCTAAAAATTATATCAGAGTAAAAGAGCATTTTTATTATGACTGAAAATATTTTGTTTTAATTCCTTCCAGTGAATTAACTATTTTTTTAAATCTTTAATTTTCGATATACTCGTGCCCCCTCGTAAGTTTATCGCCCACCAGGGGGGCGGGCCCCACAGTTTGAGAAACACTGCTGTAAGGATTTAACGTTTACCAGAAATCTCGATGTATCAGGTATGGCATTTGTGTCGTAGTTTTCATATCATATATCTACAAGTAATAAAGTTTTATTATAACACGGTAATTATTTGTTTACTCGATTTCTTTCATTAACTTGTTGAAAGGAAATAGTTACCATCATAAACAAAAAAACATGGAAACCCGGAGGACTTCTTAGTTTTCAAATATGATTACGACTAAATAATAATTTTTTTTATAAAAAGTATTACCCGTTACACACACACCAAGACATGTTCACGTACAACACATGGCCGTGACCATGACAAAGTCATACCCTTTTTTTCTTTTCAACGTAATGTCTTATTATTTTTTGAATTTACATTGAAGTTTTTGTATTTTCTGTAAGAGTTAGTATGGATTTAAGTTTGAGACTTCTAATTATTATTATTTTTTTTTTTTTTTTTGATTTTTCCAGGTTCAGATAGAAAAATATTTATTAAAAATGAACAAGAGAAAACACAGATTTTCAGATCCATACCAACTTTTGTTCACAATAATCCAAGAAACTTAAATCACTTGACTTAATGACTAAAAAAATTAAAAATTGAGCTTTTTTATAAGAGTTTGAAAAACTTTTAAAATTCCTACTTTTTTAAAATTGTAAAATAATGGCAATGGCTGTCAAACTGACTTTTTGCTTACAGAATGAGCTTAGTAACATAATCTAAATATAAAACAAATTATTTTACTGTTACTGTCTCCAAACAAAATTTTTGGAAAAGGTTACTGTTAGCCTTAAACAATGTTTTATTTCAAATTGGAATGCCGTTTTCGGCATACCTTCGATAGTGATGTCAACACTGATACTCAGTACTGAAGACAATTTATAGTCGAGTGGATTTCAGTCCCGACTGCTAAAAGACCTAACCTTGCGCTTCGTGAAGTCCGGCACATTCCTTTTCTACCATCTCTGGATCGTCTTCTCCAATAAGCAGGATTGAGTGAGTGAATACTAGCGTCGCAATGGTTAGCTACACGAAGGCTTTTGGAAATGGACCTCGTATTTTTGAACCATAATCAAGTTACAACACCTGAGATACCACCCTTCTCCTAACTATCACACGACACACCAACGGGAAGATGTTGGAGCTCTCGACTGATTTAACGTGCATCGCTCCCCTACACGGCGGGTCTTTAGTGGCACTGGGCTCGAACTCATGACATGCCAGCCACGATCCAATACTTTGACCACTAGGCTACCACGGCCACTCCAATAAATAGGAGCAGAGACCTGTTGGAAAGTCCAATCGTTTTTGTTTATTCTTAATAAACTTTTGCCGTATGGTTCACTCCTTTTCTAGCAAAAAGTATCTCTGAGACGTCTTCATAGCTGCCATTTCACCGAAACAGTTCGGAATCCAGAGGATGAGCTCTCTACATGCTTTTTTTATTCTCTTTAGCTTCATGGGCATTCCTTGTGCATATAATGTCATCAGGGATGCCTTAAGGCATGGCGCAGCTGGGTACAGAACAAAGGCCTAGCTCACAATGGAGGTGGGGGGATTGTCTCTGTCTCGACTCAGACTCAATAAGATCATGATTCGAATAATTTCAACGGTCAAATGTTTTCCCCTTTTATATTCTCCGAAAAACTGGGAAATTCTGACAATATATCAACTGGCTACATGTAATGACCGTCGTCCATGTATAGGCCTAAGCCGTACCATACACCATCATTACTCATTTAGTCAAAAGGCGGTAGTCAGTAGAGCCAGTTTGCGTTATTGTAATTCATGCACATTTATTTGTTTTGGGTTATTGTTTGTATGAGTATTTGACAACGTATTCTATGTTCTGTTTACTTTTAAGGATCATAGATGGAGCATACATTCATGTAATAGCCCAGGGAAGAAGTCTTAAGACGTCCCTGAATGTCATTCTGGCAATTTAAATATTCTTGAACGTCAGAACAATTCTCGCCGATTAGTAGTATTCGACTGTGACTGTTATGAGTGTGTTGCCCTAAAAGTGTTTTTGCTTCTCGCGTTTTAATTATTTTTGTAATAAAATGGCCACTTATATATGTATATATTCTTCAATAACTTCTTAGCGTAAAGTCTTCCTTTAATACGCGGTTCATTTTGACATGTCCACCCCTGTTTAACAAGAAAAGTCTTCCATCGACCAGGATTTCGAAGAATTCTTTCTCTGACTGCTTTGGCGTGAGTACTTTCTCTTCAAGCGAAGACGACAGCTTCTATTGGGGTTTGGAACGCTGTCCGTCTCAGAAAATCTCTAAGTTGTTTGATAAATGAATAATATTTTGATGTCTAATTGTTAAAGAACCTGTGAGGCATGAGCCCTTGGGTGCATCATTTCTACATTATGTACATGACCTGTTTCTGTAGGAAATAATGAAGAACCAGACGCATCATTCATCTTAATGTATGTTTATTAAGATTTTAACTTATTCACTGTACACAATGATAATAATTATTATAGAAAGCGGATCTGGAGTGAGAAGACACAATTCATATTACCAAATAATCACGTAATTGACCACTATATCTAACTTTACAAATTACGGCTAATCTCCTTAATACTCGCAATTCCTTATAACTTAATTGAAGACGCTTACCACTAAATCCTAGGTAACAGCTGTGGCCGCGGTAGCCGAGTGGTATAGGTATCGGATCGTGGCTTACCTGGTCACGAGTTCGAGCTCAATACCACTAAAGACCTGCCGTGTAGGGCAGCGATGCACGTTAAATCTGTCGAGAGCTGAAACGTCCTCCCGTTGGTGTGGTGCGGTAGTTAGGAGAGGGGGTGCCAGCTCAGGTGTCGTCCACGTCACTTGACCATGGTTCAAAATTACGTGATCCGTCGCCAAAAGCCCTCTTGTAGCTGAACAGTGCGACGTTAATATTTAATCAATCAACCTAGGTAACAGCTACTCTCTTGGTCGGGGCTTTAATCCTTGTGGAATGGTATCCACCTTTATCTTGAAGGCACAGGTACTGGTAGGTTAATTCTTGAACCAGTAATTTCCTCTAACTTTAACTTAATTGCGTTTAATCGTAAACATAGACCTCATATAGCAGCTTCTCATAGTCACCCCGCGAACGCTAAACTTCTACTACTTATAATATTCCTAATTTGCATTCTCACGTTCTCCTTCTGGAGTTGGTTAGAAAGAATTGCCATTCTGGCCCCAAAGAACCCCAAGAGACATTAATAGAAATCACGATGAAACCCGTCACAAACCTTTAAAACTAATAGCAGGGAAGTATATCTGAATGCTTTTATTTAAAGTATTATGCGTGAAAGGTAAAGTAACATGCGTGAAAGGTTACAACATTTCGAAAAATGTTATAGATCATCTTTAACAAAATGATTTCAAATTTTTGTATAGAGCTTATGGCAAAACTAGCCATCCTAAAATCCGGCGTATAACATGCAGCTATTCTTTCAAGTTGCAATTTTTACTTTCGAGGTATATTCACCGTATAACGCGCAACGAAAAAACCTGAAATGTACGTGTGCAGTGCCTTTATGTTTTGAAGTTGTTATTCGAGGTATTATACCAAATTTTAAAAAACATAGTTTACTTGCACAACTACAACTCGTTAAGATCATAAGGATTGTCATTTCTTTTAAATAAACAGTATTTCAATATATGTAGAGGTGTAACTTTTTTAAATGCTCATATTCTTTTATCTTTAAATCTCTCATTTTTATACCGGGCATATAACGCGCACCCGTAAATTTCGATATTGTTTCTTGTTTTAAAAGTACGCGTTATCCGCCGGATTTTACGGTACATAAAAAGCAAAATATTTCATATAGTTTAACAAAAACTAGGAATTGTTTTGCTGCTGATGTTTCATAATTTTTTAAACTTTTGTTATATACATAAAATATTTAAAGATCTTTGTTCTAGACTGATTTGTCTGCTTCGACATCAAATGCGATTTTTTTCGCCATAGGTTTTTTTCATCTTTAATTAATAAGACTTATAATTATAAGACTCATTATCTTCAACTGCAAACAACTTTCTATCTTAAAGAGTTTAAATTAATACTCAAACTCGAAAACTAATCTCCATTAATTTTAATGAATAAACAGAAATCCTTTCAAAACATTAAACAAGGAAATTCAATTCGAAAGCTGTTAAGTGATGTGTACTATTAATCAAAAGGTATAAACATATATTCAGATTTAACAAACAATAACTGTGTTTACTGCTAAATATCCTCCATTAAATCGTTTAAAGAATCGATAATGCTCACTTGATCATCGTCATCTTGAAGCACAAATGAATTTATGAACGAGTCGGTGGCCATTTTGTGAATTGAAATTCCCATTTCGAATCAGTGACTGGAGAAAGGGAAAATAATGCTTCTAAATTGGAACACAGACACTTGTTCAATTCTTTTACTTGTATTCTCTGTCAGGATGTGAATCGCTAATAACACCGGAGGCGATGACTATTAATTTCCGAACATGCGAAGTTTTAGCTTCATTTCGAATTACAGTGAATGGCTGTTATTAATTTTCGAAAAGTTTCTTCATTTGCTGCTGTTGTGATAGAATGATAGGAAAAAGCAAAATGAATATTCCATTTGAACTCATTGGAATCTGTGAAGCCATTTCATTTAAATTACTAATAAAGGAATCAAAGAAACTAATCTCTTTCTTCGAGTAGCTAATGCTTTTCAATATGAGAATGATTAGATAAACTACTTTAAGATATTGTATTGAATAAATGAGTAATTTTTTTCGATATGTAAGTGGCAATTATTTGAAGTTCATTTTATTTCATCTTGTGTCATAAATGTATGAATCACTTTTTAGAAATCGAAAATGGAAAGAATAAGTAATGGTAAAGAAAGTTTCATGTAGTTCAAAAACTAAACTGTGTTGAAGACTATATTTATAGATGAAGTGTGTGTGTGTGCAGCCAGATCGCTGTATAAAATATCAAAAATTTATTTTGAATTTAATTAACATATGGTGGTACATGAACATATTGAGCTAAATACATTACTGTACAATTGAGCAAAGAATAACACGTTTCTGTTGCTTCTAAATGTGATTGTATAATGGAAAAAAAAATCTTTGATCGGTACAAAATAAACAATCTAAAATTTGAGCAGTCCGACTAAAACTGAAAATTTATTTACAAAAACAATTTTTTGAAATAAGATAAATTTTCGAGGAACATACACACAAAAAAAGATGTAGCATAATTACTGCACAGAATATTTCATAATAAAAATTAAAAATTTATACTTTTAGAAAGAATTGTTACATAAAACAAACTAATCCTTCGCACATTTATTGAGAAAAAATAAAGGGGACTTCCAGACATGTAAAACCTTGCTATGAGAGAACCCACATATTGCCAATTATACACCTTTTTTAAACTTCGTTTCCTAACTGTCACAGTGTGCGTATTTGTACCTCGTAATCAGTAAAAAACAATGCACACATTTTGCGTGAAACTTTCGTTGTTGAATAAATACGTTTAGATAAGTTGAAAGTAAAAAACAAATTATTTAAAAGGGGGGAGTTTTTTTTTATTTAAAAGTGAAAAGGATTTTTTCTATTTGTATGGCATGCATAAGATTTGAACCAAGATTGTTTTCCTATTATAAGCAATATCAACAATTTCAATTTATGTATTTCTTTTTTTTTTCTATTTTTAACAAAAATCATAATAGTAACTAGTCATCACATCAGTAATATCAGTAGTTTTTCATTAACTGTTTAGAAGAAAGTTCAGAGATTTCATTCAAATTAGCTGCATGTCCACAGGCGTTGCACGGGCTTCTTCAAGTGTATAGCTTTTACCCTTCCCTTCTCGGTGTCAGCACTTTCTGATTTATTTGTGTTTTTTCTATATTAATGTCATTAAAATTCTCTTCTTCAAAGTATCTTCTACCTCTTCACCCCATCGGACCGGTATGTTTCCCCTCTGTTTAGCTAAGCGATGAACGCGTTTCTTCCGAGAGTATTACGTTATCCCTATAGAAATTTCTCCTTTCTATCTCGACGCCAACACTTCTGGATGTGTTTATATGCACGGTGTGAGTTATTTCTGTATTTATGCCAGTAAAATTCGCTTTTCTGGAATTTCTTCCACATCTTTACCTTATCCGACAGGTTTCATTTTCCACCATTTCGCTCAGCGTTGCACCGGCGTTTTTGAGTAAAAGATACTTTTTAGCCCCAGGAATAAGATCTTTCTTAACATTTTTGTTTTGATTCATAATTTATAAAACTAATCTAGCTTTATCCATAAGTGCGATAAACAATGTGCGATTTTTTATTAAATAATTTAGAAATGAAAAAATGAAAACAATACTGCTTTAGATTTTTAAAAACTATTTATTTCCAATTTCGTTAAATACTGAATCAACAAATGCTTACCGTTTGCTAATGAAACGACTGCTTATTTCTGTATGTTGGATGTACGATTAAAAATATGTAGCTATAACAACAACAAAAAAAGTGTGTGTGTGCTCATGACCACACGCGCGCGATAGAAGTGAAAACTTCAAATTTTGTAATGTTATTCAGGGATTATTTCGGTGAATAAAAAACAAGGGGATATTAGTAATGTCATATAAAATTATTTATTCATATGTCTGTACTCACATAGAGTAATATTTTTTGACAAATATATAATTATATTTGTGAGATAATTATATATTCTAAAAAGGAAACAATAGTCTTAAGGTAACTGAAATAGGTTATAGTTTTTTAGATACAAAATTATTTAAGTATCTAAAAAAACTCCATCAAGCGTTGTTCCTTTCTTCTTCGTGCTTTCATTTGGATCATTTGACATAATTAAATTAAATTTTGATTTTTAAAAAATCAACTAACGGTTTTGATTTGTCTTTTGAGAAATCTACATGAAAATCCCCTCTTAAAATCATAAATAATTTGATCAGCATAGCCAATCCGGCAGCCAAATTTTTGTTAATGAATTCGATAATTTTCTCTACACCCTGATTTTGTGAAATATAAATATTAACCATTAAAATTATTTGTTCATTTTCTGCTCTATATTTCGTTGCACAAATTTCTTTAATACATGACTGATTAAACACAAAAGATTCTGTAGTATTTGATGCTACATCCATTCTTTATATAGTATAAAAAATGAATTATAAGGAAAACAGGAATATATATATATGTGTGTGTATGTGTGCGTGTAATATACGAATCGATAATTGAATATTTAAATAAATAAAACAGGGAAATATAAAAAGCAATCATTAATTTAATGGACTTTAAATTTCTTCATTTTCAATTATTCTTCTCCGTTAAATTTCTTCAGTGCGTTATTTTGAATAATTATGTAAGGCAAGATAATTGGTAATCAACTTGAAAATATTTTGACTCTAATCTTTTTACTATATTGACAATCTAAAAATAAAATGTTGCGTTGAAAGGATTTTCATAACAATATCTGTGGCCATTTTTAAAACTCCTTTTTCCAGAAGTCTCAAATATTTTGTCCCTTGGACATTTTCATACAATAATATAAGTATTGTACCTTTCTTTATGGTTATTCCTATTGGTATATCCCGAGTAATAAATACAGAGGAGAACATAAACTAACTGAATAAACGCACAAGATGGAAGACTGAGTATTATTCAAAACCCAGGGAAAACATCCGTCCTTTGGTCACGTGATTTCTTTTTAGGGGTGTGCAACCTTTTCCAAACACGATTTCCGACTAACGAGGAAAAAAGCCGAATGTGAGCGTTACACACCCAAACACCCCATTCAAGTTCACTTTTCAGCAAAACGCGCCTCAAGAAGTTATTCCTTCAAAAAAAAAAAGCTATTCGGGAAAAAAGCTTAGAAATTGTGTATGCATTATCTGAATTAAGAACATTCCAAAGAAAATAATACTATTTGATTAAAAAATTCAGCATTTTGTTACATTTTCATGGTTTTTTACTAAATCATTTTTTTAGGTGTGATTTATTATTAAAAATTAAACTCGCATTCCTTATTTCATAGATAAAACAATACATGCTTTTGTAGAATTTAAAGTATTAATATGCATTTGGTGTCTTTGTTATTTGCATTCATTAAATAAGAAGAAAACATATTAAAAGAAAACAATTTTCTGACAGAAACATTTTAGTAATTTGCTCAGTCAGTGTCTGTGTTTTGTTTGATTTTTCTTTCAGAAGTGTCTTGCAGTATCTCATAAATGAAGAGAAATTTTAATAGACAGAAGAAATTTTTACAAGACCATTGAGATCGTTTATATATATATATATATCCCGCGTATTATTATAAGCGATTAATATAACCTTTGTTTTGAATTCGGAAAACTTAAATAAAGACTAATAAATGTGACTTAAAATGAACATTTAAGAAATCCTTTCACAGTAAATGCTTTCAAAAATTTTAAATATGCTTTTGACTTCGTGCGTAAACAGTGATACTTCGAAAAGAAAGCTATTCACAATAAGAAGTAAGAATGCTATACTTTTAATAATTCTTTTTTAAAAAAACTTTTCTTTATTCCATGTAATTAAGCTTTAAAAAACTATTGATTTTTGGAATTTTTCACAATTAAGTTAAAGCGACATTTCTCAAACTGTGGAGCGTGCTGCCTTAGAGAGGGCGTAATAACTGTTGGAGGGAGCGCTAAAGCATCGAAAAGTTGGAAACAAAAGATTATTTTTTTTAAAAAAAATTATTAATCTACTGAAAGGAAGCAAAACAAAGTACATTCTGACAAAATAAAAAATAAAATACACATTTACACTGATATAATACTGCAATAATAAATGTATTCGTACTGCACAGTGTATTTGATAATTAATTTACCAATGCTATGTTAAGAACAACTTTAATAATTACTAGTGACTCTGCATGTACTTATTAAATACTATATTATTTAAAAAATTTAATATCTATTTTGAAAATTTGTATGGTTTATAATTAAAGTTACATTATAACTTTAGTGTCAAAGTATATTAATATCGAATTTAATACATTGTGCGTGTTATTGTATGGGGGAGGGGGGGGGCGTAATGAAAATTATGATTGAAAATTGGGCCGCAAATGTTGAAAGTTTGAGAAGCTCTGAGTGTAAGATATAAATCGCCAAAAAAAAGATTTATTTAAATAATCGAAGGCTTAATTTATCTGGTGAGGAAAATACTGCAAAATAAAGAAAAAAATGAATAAACTGATATGAATATGTATTAAACAATGTAAAAAACAAAAATGACTTGAAATATAAGCATTAAAAACACTTTATAGCAAAAAAACAACAACATAAAAATGCTATAGTAGTAGAAATGCGAGCTTCTCTTTAATATCCTTTATTCACTCTCCATCTATCCATTTTTTTTTCATTCAAAACATCTTTCGATCAGGCAGTTTAAATATCTCTCCAGAGGGTTAAGCTGTTTTTCAATTATTTTAAGCGGAGCGCTTTAGGATAAATGTTGTAACGTTTTATTGTCGATTTGTTGGTTTGATATTATATTTTGGGCACCGAGTTCTCTCGGGACACATCGAGTCGAACATGCAGGTGAAAAATTTTCCATTTTAATAAGTAAAATAATTTTAAGAAAAGAAAACCAAGAAAGTTTGTATTCCATAAAATTAAATGCATGAATAAAAATGAGGATAGCTTTCAATCAAAGTTAAAGTGCATTATTTAAAATGTTTACGGTTGATTAAAGCGAGCTGTGATAAAAGCAAAACGTTCTACCAAGTTGTATCTTACAGTCAGTTGACAAAGGCAGTGATAAGGTTCAATGGTGGCTTATATGGTCCCTGTATATTCTTAATTTTTACTCTTACCCTTTTTTACAGTATGTTTAGCATTCCTTAAGAAGGGTGCGACTTTACCCCTCTCGGTTGTTGGACCCATAAAGTACTGGAATTGTAACACTCCGCAGGAGCACCCACCTAATCACAGAATTAGCAGTAATGGCTGTAAATAGCACCACTCCGGCATACTGGTGCGTCTCTTTACCCCTCTCGGGTCGTTGGACCCATAAAGTACTGGAATTGTAACACTCCGCAGGAGCACCCACCTAATCACAGAATTAGCAGTAATGGCTGTAAATAGCACCACTCCGGCATACTGGTGCGTCTCTTTACCCCTCTCGGGTCGTTGGACCCATAAAGTACTGGAATTGTAACACTCCGCAGGAGCACCCACCTAATCACAGAATTAGCAGTAATGGCTGTAAATAGCACCACTCCGGCATACTGGTGCGTCTCTTTACCCCTCTCGGGTCGTTGGACCCATAAAGTACTGGAATTGTAACACTCCGCAGGAGCACCCACCTAATCACAGAATTAGCAGTAATGGCTGTAAATAGCACCACTCCGGCATACTGGTGCGTCTCTTTACCCCTTTCGGGTCGTTGGACCCATAAAGTACTGGAATTGTAACACTCCGCAGGAGCACCCACCTAATCACAGAATTAGCAGTAATGGCTGTAAATAGTACCACTCTGGAATACTGGTGCGTCTTTACCCCTCTCGGTCGTTGTGTGTGTGTGTGTGGACCCATAAAGTTCTTTAATTGCAACACTTCGCGGTATCCCCCACCCAATCATAGAATTAGCAGCAATGGCTGCAAGTAGTACCACGCTGGAATAATGGTGTGAAGCGGCGAGATTTATATTGAGACGTGCTCAAAATTCAGAAGATTTGGATGCGAGAGCTGATGCATACAACAAAGTAATTGAGACGAGATGGTCACAAACAACCAGCAAAGGACCCGAGAGCCTCTAGTCACTCGTCCTAACTCCCCGATAAGTGATTTATTTTCATGTAACTTCTAGTAAAATTTAATAATAAATTTAATGTTCAACTTAACCTGTTGAGCTCTATCTCATAGTAACTTTAGTTTTGAGTTTATTGTTGTTAGAATGTGAACGCAATACTATATCAAATAAGGGTTGCGAAATTATTTAAATGTTTAATGAGGCGCGTCGTTTTAATACATAGACGATCTCCAGAAACAGCCTCCGCTGTAATTTAGCGGTTATGGTCATGAGCCCCTTGCCGACGTATCATGAACTCGTGTCCAGTGCTATCGAAGACCCGCCATATGGAGGAGCTGATGTATGTTAAATATGGTGTAGTTCGAGGCCTCCCGATTGCGTGGTGTGGTAGTATCGAGATGGGTGTCAGCTCAGGTGTTATTCTCGTTTCTTGACCATGGTTCAAAATAACCAGGTCCGTTGTCAATAGTTCTCGTGCCGTTTTACAGCGTGACGTATATTAACACTCATTGATAGGTACTGGGCTGCTTTGAACGTCGTCATGTAGTTTGGATGAGGGAGCCTGGCTGATTATACTAAACAATAAATCATTATTTGCGCTGTACGGACATGGCTGTACAAGAATTCTGGTAATAATAGTTGCTACAAGCATCTCTTTAGTAGCATGATAGATTAGAAAAGCGAAAGTGGTTCAGATGATTGTGCGAAAAGCTTGAACCACTCTTTCATCATCGTACTTTGCTATTCACTATGTCATCCTCGTCTCTTCGCTATGATTCAAAATTAAGAGGTCCGTCATCAATAGTCCTAGTATTGATTTACAGTTGGACGTTAATAAGTACTCATTCACCCAGAAAAAGATATCATTTAGAAAACCGAAAGTTGTCAACACACATGCACATTTCAGCTAAACAATTCGAAATTGTTTAAACACTAAACACATTTATCAAATAAATAGCAAAAGAAAAGTCTCGAATCCGCTTAGAGAGACAACCCAGACGTGTTTTGGTATGGGGAGAAAAGGGCACTCGAAATAACTACTTCGTTCAGGAAAGATCACATTACAGACGAGGAGGTTTGACGGTATGAGCTGGATTCAGCATAGGTGGACATACTGACCTGCATATCTTTCGGAATGGCAATTTGACAGCTCAAAAGTATGCAGATGATATCATAAGATCTCATGTCGTACCACACGTTGCATCCATTGGTGATTCATTTCTTTTTATGCAGGATAATGCCAGACCTCACACAGTTCGTTTTACGAAGAACATTTTTGTATCTGAAATAATACAGCCTTTTGAGTGGCCAGCATGTTCTCCTGATCTTAATCAGATGGAGCACGTCTGGGATGCACTCAGACGACAAGATCAAAGAACATAGCTATCGCGCAACGATTTCTTCACTTTTTTGCTTGCTCCCCTAAGTTTTTGAGCAGTGTATATATGATTTCTAACAATCTTTGTTTTGTTATAATTATAAAAAACCATGTGATAATTCGTATTTGCACTATGACATGAAGTGTTATTTCTTTTCAAGCGTTAAGGTTTCAATTTCAACAATAAAAGACTTATAAAGAAAAAAATAAAGACTCTTCTATACTTTACAATCTACCTAGAATTAATTTTCAAGCAATTATTGTCGATTCAACTAAAATATTTTGATTAATTAATTTATTAATTTTTTATTCGTGCATTGATGAAAGTATCAAAGTAAGATTTAGAATTTTGTAAAGCGTGTAATTAGTTTTCTTCAACTAATCAATTTTAATTCAAAATAAATTTAGTATTTCCTGAAATAAAAACAACAGAAATATAAAGTCCCATTATCATTATTGTATTCGTAATACTTTACTTAAAGAACATTGATAATTTCATTTGCAAGCTATAAAATGTTTTCAATTAATTTTTGCAATTACATTTTTGAAAGACCTGATTCCCCTTTAAAATTTGCATTATAGAATATGCTCGCCAAATAAGCAAGATATCGAAAATTAGATTCTGATGTTTTATTAATACATGTAATTTCTTCCAGATGAATACGTTTCAATTTAATATCCAGGGACTGAATGAAGGATCAAGGAAAACTTTACCATTTTAATTACACAACTAAGCAATTAAAAAAAGTTTTAATCATTTCAGGAACTCCTTTTTAAACACAGAGATGTAGAATACATATTATAAAAAAAATACCGGAAAAAGTTTCGTCTAGATAATATGAAAAATCTAATATGAACAGATAAAAAGTCAACTGCATGTCATTGAACAGGAAATAAAATGTGAAACACACGATAATTCTAAAAAAAATTAAAAATGGTGTGGATGAATAGTTTGGATGAATTATAACCAAAAGGTTTGTGCTAAAATGGTTTAATAAATAATGTTCAAAATTTATATCATATATGAGGGCTGCCCAAATGAAAAGTGACCTATGCGATTGCGCCAGAATGAATGCACCTATAGCAGATTCATCAAAACGGTAACACAAAGGATGGTGAAAAGTGTACACAGCGTACAATGTTTAACAGTGAAACCTGTTAGGGGGTGAGGAAATTAATCGAAATTAAAGTCGTCCCGTATAAATGTGCGTCCGAATAGGAACAACGTGCGGTTGTCCGGTTTCTGATTGTAGAAGGTGAATTTAATAGGGGCATCTATCGACGAATAGTGGCAGCTATGAACTGTTTAGATCGAACGTATAGAACAACAGTTGGTGTAAAAGTTTTCGAGAAGGGCAGAAATAATATCGGATCTCCATGACGATGTCCAGCCACACGTTTCTTGTGAAACTAAGACAACTTTAAAAAAAATCTGTTGGGAAATCTTGGAACACCTACCATACAATCTGGATTCGTCACTCTGGGACATCCAGACCTTTATGCCACTTAAGGCAGTATCACGTTTCTATTTGGACGATGAAATGAAGGGAGCTATATAGACAGGACTTCCTCAAAAATCAACAACGTTCTTTCTAGAGTCAACACATAGGCCAGCTGTGTGTCAAAACTATTGGACCTGCGTTACAACTACCAGAGCGTTTTCTTTTGTTTTCCAACGAAATCTTTAATTTATTGAAATTGCCCAGTTTTCATTTGGGTCGTCTTTATATTTTTGGCTAAAATATAGTTTTGGTGTGTTGTACTTAGCTATGCCCCATGTTCTGATTCAAAAATTGCATATGATCTACTGCAGTTCAAACGATTTTAAGTATCATCTTTGGTGACCGTCTGCAAAATTTTTTCAAAAAAAATTAATGTCTTTCACGCATGTTGCTCTCTAAGTGTCAGTCAGAGGTTTAATTATTTTAAAAGATGAGTGCAGCAGGTATTCTCTGTATCAAAAAAAGAAAAGAAAACCCTGTTGGAGATTTTTAAAGCTATTGAGCATTTAGACCAGCGTTTCTCAAACTTCGGGGCACGTCTCCCTTGGGGGGGGGGGTTATAACTGTATGAGGGGGCACGAGCATATTGAAAAGTCGAAAATAAAAGATTAGTTAAAACAATTACTAATTTACTGAAAGTAAGCAAGCAAAATACATTCTGACATAATAAAAAATAATAAATATAGACATTTACACTTATATAATACACTTATAAATGTATCAACACTGCAAGCCTGTTTTTACTGTTTTATGTAGTTAAGAACAAGTTTAATAATTAACCTGTGTCCCATGAGCTTGTCATACATAAAATATACAAAAATTAATACTTATCTTGAAAATTAATCCTTTAACTGCCAATCAAAAGTTACGCGATTCACTCCACAACGCCGGCGTTTCCACGTAAATACGCGTGTGTGATGTAAGGAGGGGGGAAGGAATAAATAGGCAAATCCTCTGAAAAAAGTAAATCCTTCGCCAACACTGTCAAGTTCCTTATATTACATTCCAAAGCATTCGGAATAATTTTATGGATAGCAGTGCACAGAAAAGATCGTACTTCGGACAGACGTATATATACGTCTGGGGCAATTAACGCTTTAGCCGAGTGAAATGTTTATATACGTCGGTGGCACTTAAGAGATTTAAATCATATTGTAGCTGTAGCATCAAAGTATATTATTATTGAATTCAAATCTCTGATATTGTATGGAGGGGGAGGGGGGAGTGATGAAAATTATGACTGAATATTGGTTCGCCAATATTGAAAGTTTGAGAAGTACTGATTTAGACATGAAAAGGTTATTCATTTATCAAACAATCAGAATTTCTGAGATCAATAGTGTTTCAGAGAGTACTAGAAGCAGGCGTTTACGCTTGGTGAGAACAGCAGCTCTCTCTAAAGCAGTCAGGAACAGAATTTGTCAAAGTTCTTCTCACAAAATAAGGTTTTTTTCCCTTTAAACAGAGAAACATGTTAAAAAGAACAATGCATCAATCACATAATAAACAAGGATCTTAGACTACGAGTTCATTGATGAGTAATTGGACCTTTTCTTATAAAATAATTATACCTGAGGTACCTTAAAGCAAAAGAACTGTTACGGCGTCATGCTCATAACAGCTACAGATGAATTCTGTTTACCTAATAGAAAATGTTTGATATTGAAGAATCTTTTAAGGGGACAAGGTACGATTTAAGCAAAAAAGTTTAATTTAAGGATTTTCAAATTTTTTTTTATTTCCTCCTATGTGTATACTATGTTAAATAGATTTTGTGCTCAAAATTTCATAAAAAGTTGGCCATTTAATTTTTAAAGAACAAATTTGTGAAGTGATTTTAAAATGCTACTCCCCTCCTACAAAAATCTACGTACACACATAAGTTTAATTTACAAGTATGTCCAACTATGTATAACAAAAGTTGGTATGGGTTTTGCGATAACACGATTGATATTTGTACAATACTTCTTTTTATGAATCCTTATTGAAAATTCCTTAAAAAATTTACAAATTCTAAATTCAATTATTTTTTAAAAAAATAAGTATTGATCTGATTCAAAAATGCATACCAACTCTTGTTACATGTACTATTAACAATAGGTAAAAAAACTCAAATCATTAGGCATATTAGAAAAAAAGCCTTAGCTTTTTAAATGAAGACAAAATAGTTATTTTCCCTTTCTGAGAAAAGTAAGTTTAAAGTTTTCATTTGACATAAGGATGTGAATAAAAATGAATGTAAAAGCTATTATAAATCTGCGTTTTTAAGTTTAGAATTTTCAAATTTTGTAAGGTTATAGAAAAGTATATAAAGAATAATTTAGGTTAGAAAAATTAGATTTGATTTTTTGACCAATTTTTGTCAATTGAATCGTATTGTGTCCCCTTAACTACTAGAATAATGATGTATTCTCAAGGAATGTCCCAGAAGCTAAGGAGAAGGAAAAATACGTGCAGATAATTCTTCATTCCCCGCTATTTTAATGGTTTGTTTAGTTACCAGGTATAAAAGAGATTTATTATTGCACTAAAGGATAGAAGAATATGGTAAATTTTATCGAGACACTTTATTTTAAATCCAGTAGTAAAGCTCTTGAACGTAAACCTGATGAACAGAAAACGATTAGATTTTTCAACAGGACTCTGCCTTGCTCATCAGACGAAGATGATCCAGAGGTGTTTGAAAGAGATTATACCAAACTTCACAGAACACAAAAAATCAGCCGTTGAAATTTATATCCAATCAACCACAAACTGTTATCAGAATCGAAATTGAAGGTGTGTCAAAAACATCCTCTCAATTTCAACAGTCTTAATAAGCGTTCTTGAAGGAAACCAACGATGCGAATTCCCATAGATGTTTCTCGGTAGATGAGTGGCCACAGAGACTTAAAGCTTGTGAAATGCCAAAAAGTGATTCGTTGGAATAAAATGTGCACAATTTTAAGTTTAAAGATAAAAAAGGCTTTAAAATAATTTAGTTTTAAATTTATATACAGTTTCTTTAAAAGGTTTAACTCATTCATAATCATATTAAAACTTATGACATGACACGACTAGGTATATGATCCGTTAACAAAGCGCTGCACATTCAGTTATTTTACGTATATACAGTTACTCAAAAAAGTATTGGGACACTTGGCATGCATAACTGTAAAGCCGTTTATAAAAATATTTATCACATTAATACAAAAACAAAATGAATTAAGAAATGTTTTAACATGTGGTGTACAGTATATAAGGATAATTTCATTGGTATTGTAGAATTATAATTTGATCTAGCTTTTTAAATATAATTCAAAGGCACACTGGAGTCAAAAAAGTATTGGGACACTTTTGAAATGAGAACTTTAACAAATATACAGCGCATCAATAGAATTTAATTTCACACCGCGTTTTTAAACCAGAAGTTTAAGCATAAACGTTTCAACAGATAAGATTATTTATAGAAAAACCAGCGAGAAACAAAGATATACCGGTTGGTGTGCAAAATCTCGTAAAAAGTCTTTGGAAATAGGGGAAATCACTTCTCTGTATAGGAAAAATCTTAAAAAATTGAGTAAGTCTAATGATTTTAACATCATTGACAGGTTCAAGAAAATAAAAAATATTGAAAACAAGCAAAAATCTGGGCGTCCAAGGATATTTAATGAACGTGAAGAGAAGTGGATTGTGAGACAAGTACACATTAATCCGAGAACTAGTACAGTAAAAAGGACTTTGCAATGTAAAAGCAGGTTCGGAAAATTTAGTAAATCCAGAAACTGTCAGAAATCTTTTAAGGAGAAATAAGTATCATGGCAGAATATCTCAAAAAAGCCCTACATCATCAAAATAAATAGACAAGCTAGGTTGGCATTTGCTAAAATGTATGTAAGGCAGACAACAGAATATTGGGAAAATGTAATTTTTGTTGATGAAAGGGAATATAACATTTTCGAATCGGATGGCAAGCAAACAGTTTGGCGGAAATCAAATACAGCAAAGCATATCAAAAATTTACGGCCTACTGTCAAATATGGAGGGTGTAACCAAATTGTCTGGAGCTGCATGGCAAGCTCTGATGTCGGGAATTTAAATTTCATCGATAATATAATGAATAAATATGTCTATCTTGACATTCTCAAGAGAAATTAAAAGCAAAGTGAGAGCAAGCTAGGAATCTCAGGACATTTTAAATTGTACCAAGATAATGAACCGAAACTTACTGCAGATGTTTACATATGTTATGGGTCCTCTACTAATGTCCTAGTGTTATTAAGAGTCCTGCACAAAGTCCAGACCTTAATCCCATTGAACATGTGTGGGATTATTTGCAGCAAAAAACTATATGAGCACCAAATTTCTAACAAGCAAGATTTAAGAAAATATTTGGTCAAGGAGTGGACCAAAATCGATAGATCGTTTTTTAAAAAAAATTGATCCAATCCACGCCAAATAGATTTCGAGAGATCATAAAAAGCAAGGACGCCCAACAAGATATTAATTTCTAAGTTTGAATTGTGTTTTTCTTAATTTATTTGGAAGTGTCCCAATACTTTTTTGAGCTCGTTTTCTTAACTCGATTTCTTTTATTTTCAATTTTAACCATAATTTCATTAATGTATGAGTTTTGTTCAAATTATTATTATTTGTATTTATCAAAATAGCATTTACTTGTTTCTTTTTTGTTTCATTTGTATGTTTAAGTAAAATATCACGATAAAAATGTATGAACTGGTAAAGTGTCCCAATACTTTTTTGAGTGAATGTATATGCTATAGTTAACGTTTAACACAAATCCAAAACTCCTAACAGACACCAAAGAAAGTAAAATTTATTTTTTAAAACAAATGGTGGCAGAACAAAAGTTATGTCAAGTATTTGATTTAAAATCTCAAAAAGAGCTGCTTAATTGCAATAAATTATTCTAAAAAACTTACTTTATTACAAATATTATGCTTTTATTTCATTGGATGATTGCGACAAAATAATAGCTCTATAATCGCACCTTAACCTAGGCTATGCTCTTACTCATTTAATTAACTTTATAAACTAAGTGCCAAAAAATGCCACGATTATGTACATGATTCATTTATAAAATATAAAATATATATAACAAAAGATATAGATATATATATATATATATATATATATATATATAGCGAATTAACGTAACTCAATGCGTTCAGCTGTGCCTGTATAAAACAACACAATTTTAAAGCAGTTTTAAATTGATTTCTGCTGTTAAAATGACAGATGATCATGATTTAAACGCCCTTAAACGTGAATAAATAGTCGGAGCATAAGAAAAAGATCACAAAATGTTTGAGGTCGACATTAGATTTCAATTTTTGGGGCACGAATAAATTCTAGAATGTTTTTTGAATATAAGAAATCTGGAAAAATATCAACTTTCAAAGAGTGTGGTAAGGGCAAACAAATACTTGAAGATTACCTAAAGAAAATTCTTTGAAGACGGATGAAAAGAGATGTTTCATGAGATGAAAATCCTTTAGAACAGATTAAATGTTGGAGGTACAACAAGTGTCAATGTGCGAATACTTCAAAGGCATTGGCTCACTCGATATGAACTTTCAAGTCAAAGTTTCGTTAGAATACCTTTGATAACAACAAGACACAAACTGTTCCTTCACCTGGACACACCAATACCAAAACTCGAAACACCTACCAAGCACTCGAAACACCTACCAAACTCTCGAAACAAATTATTTGGTCTGACGGATCGTATTTCTATTTGTAACAGGGTGAGAGCCATGGAGAACAGTTATTCCATGAAGTCATAGAAATGGGAATATATATCAATTGGAAATTCTTGGTAAAGTTCCTGTCATTCCTGCGTATTCATTCTTTTTTTTCGAGAGAGAGAGAAAGCGTGGACAATTCCAATAAAGCAATGAGACCACATACGTCGGAACCTGCTGCCAAATGACTCCAGAAACACTTTGTTTTTACTTTAACACATCACGTTGGTCACTTTAATCTCAGACAGGATCCTAATTGACACATCTGAAATGTCTTGTAAATTGATGCATAAAAGTGATCGTAACTTTTCACCCTTTCAAACTCCGGATTTTCCTGCAAGATACTTGGTGTAACCTGCACATATAAGAGGAGTGTATTGTACATCGTGTTACTGCAGTTCTGCGAGTTTGAAGGAAACCTGTACATTTTTTAGACGTACCAAGTTCCAGACTTCTGTTCATGTGTATATTTATGTAGTGATCTTTAATTATATATTATGTGATTATTCGTTGGTACACCACTGAAATGAGACGGCTTGAAGAATAGCATTTATTTGCCACTTATGTAACATTTAATTAACAACTTCAAAATGTTAAATATTTTTTTTATATATGTACAGTATTATCTCAATATTAGGCATTTCTTCAGGAGGGAAGACATAACAGGGGCGTAGCTACCACCGTATCTGCCATATCAATGATACGGGACTTCCAAGCTACAGGGGCCCAAAACGTGTGTAATTGCTGTCCCTCTAACAAGGTTCTCATATCTGAAAAAAGAACGCCGAAGGAATTTTTATACAGAGCCCACTCAGAACTAGGTACGCCAGTGAGACATACCTTACCTTTCAAAGAAGTTTTTTCCAGAACTAACAACGAATCATTTTTGTTAGCATAAATCTTATTTGGGAAGCCTTTTTCCAGTAGATAATTTACAGTGGGTCTGATTTTATAAACTTTCAATAATTTATGGGGCAGTTTGAGAATGCCAATTAAGACAAGCCAAATTAACATTGCTCAAATCATAAATTAATAGCTCAAACCACACTCTTTTCAAAGAAATTAACGAGAATTACGGTTATGATACATCAGATCATCTTATTTTTGGATTTGGCAAATTGGTTTATAATGATAATGCATTCAAAGAATTAAAAATAAAAATAGTTGGAACTCTTCCTTGCACTTCGCAGATGTTGTATTAGTGATTATGACGGATTCTTAATATAATTCATTTTTCTATTATTATTCTCTGGAAATTAAAAAAAACAAAAGCCTTTTTCTTTCTGAAAATAGGCAACTGACTATATTCATATAATTTAGAAACTTCATTTAAGTCGTACTGGAGAAATGACCTGAGTATTTCGAAAAAGTTTAATTTTTAGCTTCTAATAATTCCAGTTTTTGAACTTGCATATGTTTTTAAAGGAGCATGACTCTTTCATGTGTAATTTTACAAAACGAGTTTTTTAAAACAGCTTAAGCTGTGAGTTACTTAAAACTTAAATAAGTCCTTTTTGTATTCTTTGTTTTCTCATAACATCCTATATTGATTAAAAGTCTTGAGATCCTATAAAGACGATTTACTGAAAAGAAGTTAAAAAAGAAAATTTTCATGAAAAATGAAACCTACTCATTTTTTATAAAGATTTCATTTATATCATAGCTTGAATTATTCAAAAATCCGCTTAAACACACGTTTTTCTTCTTATCTTTCATAATTCGTATATTGACATAATTTGTTCCATGTAAAATTTTCCTTCCTTTAAAAATCCTCCATCTTTTGTCTACTGTAGTGCTAGTTACGGTAAATATAAGGTTTTTGTGAGTATGACAGTTTATTTTGACAAATATGCTCAACACAATAACTAAAACTCTTTTTAAACCAAAAATAATAAATAAAAATGTAAACTAAATAATGCCGTTTTTACACAATTATAAAGGGCAAACTAATAACTTTATATAGAATAAAGTAGCATTAAAAGCAGTGAGAAAATTTGAAACACTCAGCCTTTTTAAAGCAAATGAAAGTTTAAAAATTTGTTGCTCAAAGAAAGAAGGAGATTTGTAATCAAGAATATTATAATATAACTCTTTACTTTAACATTTTATATGAACAGCATGTTTTGTATTTCTGAAAATTGTATAAAGTTCTTCCGTGATTTCGTTTTGCGTTACAATGAGGCAATATTATTTTTGATATAAGTATTACTTTATTTAAGTAAATATGAAAAATTGTTTATGTAGCAAAAAACAAAACTATTGCTGTAAAATTTATTTAAAGGCTTAGTAATACCAAATATTTGAAATTTGTTTAATAAACGTTTTTCGTACATATGTATTTATAACTACCATTAATGCTTTTTATAGAAAATTTAAGTTCTAATTTGCTACAACTATTAAAAAATCTACATCTTGTTTTAAAATATTTACATGTTCATCAAAATGAAAACAAAAAATTTAAAAGTGTTTTATTTTTGTCTAAGTGGCTATTCTTTAAATTTCAAACTCAAGAGAATAATTTTATAGTGAAATATGGAACTTTTAACGCCCATTAAATAATTCTAAATCATTTGATTACATTTTTGTTTACATCATTTTTATTATTTATGCCATTACTGCCTTTTTGTTGGTTCTTTTCATTTTTATAAAATGGCAAGAGTGAAATTTTTACACTATAAAAAATGGCGAAATAATCTTACAGGCTTAGTAAAAACTAGAATTCTTTATTTTACGCTTACGGTTTTATTTATAACAGTGGTTTATGAATAATATCGCATTTGTATGCCTTTATATTTTGTTTTCGCATAACAAATATTGATTATGATATTTTTAATTACATATTAGAAGCCTTCATTCAACAAAATAATCTCGTATTCCAATATTTAAAACGAAGTATTTTATTCATTCTGACTTTTCTCATTTTACGTTTAAAAACAATTCAAGATTTTTTTTAAAAGAGCAGACGATTCCAGCCTCTCTAATAAAATGGCAAATGCTTAAAACTTTACCAATTAAATGGAGTTATTATCTGAAAATTTCTATCGCGAGAGAAAATGCACTTTGATATTTAAGTACTTTACCAAGTGTAATTACCAACTTTAATGCCTTTTAACTACTAATAATCCTTTGTTATGAGATTTTCTGCGAAGATTTTGTGTTTCGTTCTACGATTTAATTAAGTATAATTACACTCAAAGAAAAAGGCATCCAGGAATTTTTAAGATTTCGAACATTTTCTTAAAAGCGAAAAAGTATGTTTCGCTTTTGAAACATTCTTTAGAAAGATGTTTTTCTAAACATTTCTTTGTTTTATTCGCTGTACATGCGCCAGTTTTTAATGACTTGAATATTTTTACAGAGACTGTACCTTTTGAGGGAAGAATAAGCTGTAAAATGTAAAGGTGTTAAAAAATTCGTGTAAAATGTTAATAAAAATGGTACTATGTCTGTGAGTAAAAGACATTTATTAAATATTCGTGAACTTAATGCATAATTTTGTAACATTAAGAAAAAAATAATTATGCTTATATTTTGTTGCACGCTTAATTTGTAATATTTTATCAAGTTTGTGTTCAAGATTTTCAGGAAAATTACATTTATCTGCAATGCAAATATATTCACTCAACTTTGTTTAAGAGGCAAACATTTTATTAAAAACTGAGACTCTCTCATCTGCTCTTGAAATTTATTTTATTATGAAACTAACAATCTAAGAAAGGTACATCAAAATTAAATTATCAGATTTATTTCTATCATTTACAAAAAAAAATGGATAACTGAAAATATATGATATATAAGAATAATTTATTTGTAATACATATATTCGGTACTTACGTATTATACCGTCGAACAATTTCTCCTAATAAAAAAAAGGTTACCTATCCAAAAAAAAGTCGCCAAAGCTGTCAACGTTATTAATATTGTGTTTGAAGATGCGCATGGTATCTGGTAATCTTTTTTTATTTGACAAATTTGGTCGACAGTATAATAAATTTGTACCATATATTCTAACATGTTTTTTAGTAATTTAGATAATTTTTAGAGAAATGCAAAACAAGAATTAAAACGCGAGGTGTCTTTAGAAAAATTATATATTTTCAATAAATACTTTGAAAAGATTACGATCAAGCCTTTACTGCAATGGTTCTCAAACTTTCACTACTGGCGACCCCATTTTCAATCATAATTTTTATCTCACCCCCCCCCCTAAAAATAATAATGTATTGAATGCAATAATAATACACTTTGGGGTGCTAAAGCTACAATACGATCATAATTATAAACCGTAGAAATTAACAAAATAAGTATTAAATTTTGTATATGTTACTTTTATAAGTAATATATATTTTTATTTATTTATTTTACTTTTGAGTTCGATTCACTATAAAAAGCGTGTTTTTTAGTTTGTTATAAAACTATAATTTATTTTATAATTATTTCTACTATACACGATAAAAATCGCAATTCCAGTGAATAATTTAATTAAGAGAAAATATACTTACCTACTTTCATGGACTTTTCAATTTTTCTTTGAAAATTTGAGAAAAAATTCAATAAAACTAAAGAAAATGTTCCAAATGTGCGTGTTCTTAATAAAGGACATAAATCACAGACACTTTTCGCTAACAACACAAGAATGTTATTTTCCAGCAAAACTGTCATATTTTGTTCACATTTTTGTAGTTTTGCTGTTGTTTAATGATCTACAAATAGCATTTTGAACTTTTTTTTCCTTGTGTCTTTTTGACAAGGCGAAGTGCTACATTATGGCTGCATAGTTTTCTTCATAGAGATCTTTAGGCAGCATTTGAAAATTTCAAATCAACTTAGACGTTTCATGTCTAACGCTTTTCTGATATTTACTTTCGCTATCTTGATTAATATGCATTATTTCAATAGGTTCTTCAGTTGCTTGATCAGTTTCAACTTCCTTCAATAGAGATCACAGATGCCCATTTTTTTTTAATATTCTGTTCATAATAAGTCGTACAACACATCAATCAAAACCACAAAATTGTGCATGGGGAAAGTGTAGCATGTTCTAAAAAATAAATGTGTGAAACGTTTTTCATTATGCATATGTTTCAGATTACTCATAAAAATAAATCTTGCCAAATAATTCTTCAAAGTGATCAATATGCTTATCCATATTATCATAAAACTCTTTCACATGGAAGAAGGCGAAACAGAAATATATTATATTTACAACTTCCCTAAAAAAAAGGAAGGAGATAACCATACCAGTAAGTTCGAAGGTCAGCTAAAGTAATATTTTAGGTTAAGAGAAACGTAATAAAAAAATCTCTCATCGTGGGATTACAGCAAAGCAAACAAAATATTTTTTTATTTGGTTATAGGATCAAAGATTGCTAATGAATGTTTGAAGTGGAATCTTTTATTTTTGATGATCACCAGATGATAAAAATAAATTATATCAGTGTAAATGTGTATTTTTTATTATGTCAGAAAGCATTTTGTTTTACTTCATTCCAAAACATTATTTTTTTAAATCCTTTACTTTAATATGCTCATGCCCCCTTGCAGGGTTACCGCACCCCCCCAGGGGGCGCACCCCACAGTTTGAGAAACACTGCTTTACTGACTTGGAAGAAATAAACATGAACAAAAACAAATATTACATTTATAAAAAATATAGCATTGTTAAAACGAAGAAGAGAAAATGTTTATGCGAAGTTTTATTCTTATATAATAACTCTAGCTGACCCGGCCACTCTTTGCTATGGCTTTGTTGAAATGCGTTGATTTAATATTATTCTAAACTATTCTCTATGAAGTCAAGTGAATTTCGCTTACAATTTTTTAAAGTTGAAATTAAGCATACACAACATAATGTTTTTCATTTTGTGTTTTATTAGACTCGTATTTGATTATAGTATAATGAGTGAATTACTAATGAAATTGTTAAGTAACAACAAATTAAGATTTAATTTCATAAATCAGGCGAATAACGGTGATTTTATAATTTTTTAATAATATTTATTCACCATTTTAAATTATAACAAAAATAATTCTAATATAACTAATAGCTATACGGTGCACAACATTTTTTGGTAACATGTCTTTTGATAGCTGAAATAGATTTGGCGGTTTCCGAACACGTTAGCGTGCAACATATAGTTGCTCATGCTGGAAACATGGATTGTTTAAGTCCAATACCCGAATTGATAGTGTTCGGCTTTGAGATTTATTTATGGTCCTAGTGAAGGCCAAACAAATCGGGAATAGAAGCCTTTTGAATGGAATTGGAGATTCTGACGTTATCAGTGGAATACGTTGCAACACAGGACGATTTCTCCTTTACAATCGAAATGGTTGCTTCAATGTCTTTTTCGGTCATTCTTTTGATGTCTAAACGCGTACCGTTGCATTATCTAGGTGGATTTAAATTACGCAGTAGAATAACCAGGGAAATAATCTCCAACAGAAGATTGCGTGGTGGCACTCTTGATAAATCCAGATAATTCAAAACTGAGTTTTAAAATTTAGGGTTTCGTTTTCCTCAACAATAGTGTCGATTGTTTTAAAAGACAGTAGATCACCTGGCAACAACTCTTTATCTGGAAGTTTATTTCGTCAACATATATCAACATATTCTCTACTTAAGTAGGATGATTGCAGAGCCAATCATTATCTAGATAATTGTTCAGGACACTCTGAATCAGTTCATTATTGTCTGAGCAACAGTGAAAAAATTGTTTGTCAATTTGATACATTGTGTATTGAGATGAGTTCTACTTCACCATTTTCAATATCAGCAGTTGGTTAGAAAATATTTGTACCTATTCAAATCTTGCAATTGTACTCGCAAGTTTATGGTCAATCAAAGCTTTTCGCATTAATTTCATGAGCAATAGTAGAGCGAGGAATGACTGTCAATCCTGCTGCTGTCTTGTAATTCTATAGAAATCACAAGACAGCAGCCGGATAGCACATCCGAATATTTTTTCGTTGCCGTTTAAATCTTGTAAAATTCTATGTAATGCTTCGAGTGAATATTAATAGTTCAATTGGATTGAATATTCCCAGCCTTAGTCCTGAAATACTTCGATGACCCACTTTTTGGGTACTTACGTCTGTCAGTTAAGCCCGTGCCGCTGTCCAAGTAACTGTCCCGCACGCGGAACTCGAACGCGAAACCATTTCACCTGATTCCAGCAATATGCGGCAAAAATACGGCAGTTTCAGAAATATGATTTCAGACTCTCGTTTGGTGTTCGTAGACGCAACCGGAAACTACCTTGGGTACCCATAAGGTATCCGACGTCCCTAAAATTATGATTTTTTTCAAATTTTGACAAATTTGTTTTATGACTATTTTATAGGCCATCTTATTAGCTTAATAAAAATATCAAGTTTTTTATTTTCCTACCACTAGAACAAAAACTTCAAACGGTTTAGTAAAAGCAGATGTCATAACACAAGGTGTCAAACTTTAAAATGCGTTTTACTCTAAATGTGTTTTTTTCGAAAAACTCAAACGGGGACAGCGATTTACTCAAAAAGCTTTGAAAATAATCGGCTGAAATTCTTTGCTTATATTCTGCATAACATTAGAAGTGTTTTGATCTTCAGATTTATCAATGACTGTTTTATTTCAAAATTTGCAGGCCTGTATGTGAATATAGTCAATGTTTTTTAAAGCAATTTCGTATAATCATTAAGATAAAGTACACTAGTTTTTGTAAAAATTTAAATATCTCTTATCCTGAAGGTCACACCAAACAGGAATAACAAAGTCCCTCGTGTGGCGGACTGTAAATTGTCGCATCGTACAGCTCCGAGCAGTGGATCACTCGGCTCGCGGGTCAAATGAAGAACGCACCCAGCTGCGAGATTTGGTGTGAATTGCAGAACACTCAGATCGCTGATTATTCGAACGCACATTGCGGCTCCTTACCCATTTTGGGGGAGCCTCGCCTGTCCGAGGGTCGCGTGAAGCTTGCAGAGGACTCTTGTCCACGAGTCCGATTGGGCCTATCGGATGCCATGTCCGTGGGCTCAGAGAAGGCCGGGTCCGGGTCCCCAGGGATCTGCCGGAAGGTGGAAGGCCAGGGATCCGACCCGAAAATCTTTGTACAAAGCGGGCACCATTTATGTATTTTTTTGTACATTTTTACTAGTTTTTTTCCCTTTTTATTAACAATAAATATTTTTCTTTTATCAATTTTAGAATTTTCTCCTTAAAATATACTAAATATATAATTATAAAAATCACAAAAAAATCCCCGTATCTCCATTTTTTCAAAAAAGAGTTGTCGCAAGTAGTCGGATACTTTAAGGTAAGCCCCGGCCACGGCGTTTCTAACGTACGGTCTTCCGGCATTATCCAGCAAAATTACGGCTATTATTGACCTATTCAAAACTCGGATTCCACGTTCCGAAATACGCCAGGCATTCACTTTTCGTGTACCTTGGTCTACAAAATCAGCTTCCACAGGAACACGATCATTGTGACATTTTGCGAATTTTTCTGTTTCCCGGATTCTCCACATTTCCGGCAATAAAAAAATTGTGACGATATTTATTGAAATAAAAACTATCTTATATTTTAAGTTGGATGAAATTACACACAATTAGCAAAATTATATTAAAATCCATTGAGTAGTTTTGAAGTTCATCGCGGACAAAGACTGTGACACGTAATCTTTATATATAAATATGATGCGTACAAATATATATATTTGCTACTTCTTTAAAAGATTTTATTTCAAGAAAGAGAATTTAATTACTTACATATTATATCGTCGAGCAATTTCGCCAAAGGAAAATCCGTCGTTTAATTAAAAAATACTGCCAAATACTGTCGCGTCATTATTATTATGGTGTTCATACATGCGTGGAAAGGTTTTCCATTGTTAGCTTTATATTTCGGCATTTGACGATGTATTTTGATTTGAAGAAAATAGCCAATGATATAATACATAAGTACCAGAAATTGTTTACCTGGGAAATATATACACTCTGTCGCAAAAAAATATATGCACCCAGAAGAAATCAAGCTACAATCACGAAACTCGGCAAGAATGTAGTCTGGTAAGAGATATGCAAATGATTAAAATTTCGAAGCCAATGAGATAAGGCTAAGTGTGCTATGCGCATATTAGTTGCGCAACTGGGAGAGTTTAAAAGCATGAGTACGAGCGCCGTACGGCTATCCAAACGAATCTGATGACTTTGATAGACGATATTGAGACTTAGGATGCCTCGAAGACGTAACCGGCGGCAGTACGAGCAGCTGACGGACTTTGATAGGGGCCGTATAATAGGCCTCAGAGAAGCAGGTTGGTCGAATAGACGTATCGGTCGGAGCGATATGGTAGTTGCTCGGTGTTGGCAACAGTGGATCACAGAAGGTAGAGTGTACCGTCGCGGAGGGTCAGGACGTCCCAGGAACACAAATGATCGCGAGGATCATGCAATCAGAAGAGTGGCCACTTCGGCACCAACAACGTCTCTAGCATCGATTCAATGCCGCTTACCTCCTTCCAGACATCCAGTGCCATCAAGAGAAACCATAAGGAGACGACTGACCGAAGTTGGCTTGAGGAGCCGACGTCCGATAAGACGCTTACCACTGACCCCACATCATAGGCAGTGTCGACTGGATTTTTGCCGACCTCGGGCAATTTGGAGTGTGACAGACTGGAGACGTGTCATCTTCAGTGATGAATCCCGATTCAGTCTCAGTGCTGATGACCACCGCACACGTGTCTGGAGGCGCACCGGCCAGCGGTCCGATCCGGCATTTATTGTCGAGCGGCATACAGCAATTTCACAAAGGTGTGACAGTGTGGGGAGCAATTTCTTGGGACACACGATCATCTTTAGTGGTCCTTCAAGGCACTTTGACAGCTCGCAGATACGTGGACGATATTTTAGCGCCGATTGTGCTACCCATGCTATCAAGTCGCCCAGGTGCCATTTATCAACAGGATAATGCTCGTCCACATACTGCGCGACTCTCCCAACAATGTCTTCAAGGATATGACGTCCTACCATGGCCTGCCAGGTCACCAGATCTTTCGCCAATAGAGCATGTCTGGGTCGCGCTGGGAAGGCAACTGCAGCCGTCCCGAGATACAGGAGAATTAAC
Organism: Trichonephila clavipes; assembly: GCA_019973935.1. NCBI lineage: Eukaryota > Metazoa > Arthropoda > Arachnida > Araneae > Nephilidae > Trichonephila > Trichonephila clavipes. The sequence goes on along the minus strand of BMAU01002569.1, from coordinate 233,965 downwards.
TGCGTAGATGCAAAGACTATGGCAGGATCTTCCACAGGGGGTCATAAGTGATCTAATTGAATCGATGCCATGCCGAATTTCGGCTTGTATAGCTGCCAGAGGTGGCTTTACTACTTACTGATTTTTAACCTTTTGCAAGCTGTAACCGCTTAATAAAATGATATTTTTGTTCTGAATTTTTAATCATTTGTTTATTTTCATATACACTACATGCATACCAAATTTCGTGAATGTAGCTCAATTTCTTCTGGGTGCATATATTTTTTTGCGACAGAGTGTATATAAATCAAAATCATAAAACTCGGAGGAAGTATGCAGATAATGCATATTCAATGCAGCTTCAGGTTGAAATACTTCATATTTCATTCGGTCTTTTTAAAGATATTTATTCGTATTACTCGTAGTTTTTATGTGAATTGTTTCCTTGTAAGCATTTATAATATTAAAAATACAATACATCACCATGAATACATGATGACGTAAGGCGTAATTTGTGAAATCCACTTAATAAAGAGTGTTTTTTTTCCAGGTATAGAAGTTTAAGTTGGCATTACTTTCCAAGATGGCGACCAATTTAACAGCTGTTAAGCGAATTATTCTCAGTTTGGTTTGGCAATTCATCAAAACGATCATCAAGCAAGGCGTAGATTCGTCGAATGAGCCCAAAACGAGATTGCCGTTATTCCCTATTTTCATAAGCGAATTTTGTTTAGCGATGAAGCGCACGTCTGGTTGAATGGCTACGCCAACAAACAAAACTGCCGCATTTGGAGTGAAGCTAATCCACAAGTGTATGTCGAAACACCGTTACATCCAGAAAAACTGACTGTTTGGTGCGCTTTATGGGCAGGTGGAATCCTTCTTCCAAAACGATGAAGACCACAACGTTACAGTCAATGGTGATCGGTATAGAGCCATGATTACTAACTTTTTCATTCCTGAATTGAACAATCATGATGTCCAGGAGCTGTGGTTCCAACAAGACGGCGCAGCATGTCACACAGCTCGTGCCACAATCGATTTATCGAAAGACACGTTTGGTGACCGCCTAATTTCACGTTTTGAACCTGTGAATTGGCCTCCGTGATTTTGTGATTTAACACCGCTAGACTATTTTCTGTGGGGCTATGTAAAGTCATTGGTCTATGCATTCTACAGTTTTAATAAAATTAAATGCTTCTGAATAAATGCATGTCTAACATATTTAAGGAAGTAACATATTTAAATACTATGACCTATTGTAAATTGATTGTAAAGGTGTATATGCTAACATTACACTGTGGAATCCATTGTTTTAGGAATTAACAGCGTATTTCGTGAAATAACAATATCACGTCAGTCCATCTGCATAAAAGTATTGGAATTTATGATTTAACTAATCATTTTATAAAATGATTGCCTAAACGTTAAAATATTAAGTACGCCATGTTTTGCATTTCGGATAAAATTTTTTGAATATTTTTTTTAAATATCATAAGCATATATATATATATATATATATATATATATATATATATATATATATATATATATATATATATATATATATATATATATATATGGGAGACAACAAGGGGTCCAAGACTTTTATCTTTCTTATGGTTTATATAACATTAAACATAAATTAAAAAGGTAGCTATTTTAACAGATGGGTTTTCATGAATTCTCGACGGGGACGCCTGTTCGCGAACCTCCGTCTTTTCTCTCCGCTTTCTCTCTTCTCTAATGTCCAAGAGTTTTAGTTTGGATTTGCTGCGCCTGCGCGTGAAGACTGCTTGGCTTTGGCTGCCACAATCGGCCAGCCTGACTGTACGCTGTCCGCAGCGGTACGTCCCTTTTTTCCTTTTTCATCGAGACCAGAGGAGAATCTGAAACATACAAAAAAGACGGAACAGACAAGGACTATACGACAAATATACAAAGATTTAACATATCATAATTCTGCTGAACTAAACAGTTTCTCTATCATGTGAAGGCATCTCTTCGACATCAGGAAAGTTCCACAGGAAAACACACACACATTGTGTTTCACAGGCATAAGAACGCCTTTTTTAATAAGTTGATCTTTGGTTGAACGCATCGATATTTTCCTCTCTAGAGTTCTGGACGTCTGTTCAAAACGATTTCTCTTTTTCCTTCGTTTCCACTGCCAGGACTCAAAGATTTTTCGGAACAACACAAACCGACGATGTTTACTCTCCATAGGTGAAGGGGTGTTGAAGTTCACGGAACTCGTTTTCATGGCACCATTTACTTTCTTACACAATACTATATCAGAACATTTTTCTCTTATAATACTCAATTTTAACTTAGTACTCTTAATTTTATTACATTTACAATCCTTAATTAGAGAACTCGAATCATTTCTAGTATTAAAGTTTTTAACATGTGACAAATCATAACTAGAGTTTTCTATCACATTTGAAACAGAAACATTTGAATTAAAATGAACACCCAAAGAGGATCCACTTTCACTCAATAAAACATCGCTCTTTGCGTGGCCTAGTTTCTTTATTTCAGCATATACACTGGGATGTATAATAAATTCTTCGGTCAAGGTCGGTGATATTGCTGTTCGAACACTTAGACCGGGAGAGTGTTGATCAAGAGAAATATTTATGGGTTTAACTTCTACCATACGCTGTTCGCCAAAACATGAACTTAATGTTATGATTTCTTCGGAAGGCTGGTTCACTCTAATTAGTGAGGAATTTAAAACTGGGATCTGGCAACCTGAATCGATCAAGGCTGTTACGGGCTGATTTTCCACAAAAATGTTTACATATTGTAATTGTTGTGCGAATTCATCGCTTTGTTTTTATCTCTCGACTTTCAAAGTATTCGCGTTTATTGTATTATGGATGTGGTCGTTAGATTATTTAGGTTTAAAACGCTTCTCACAGTCTCTTGCGTAATGAGATGAATCACCGCATATATAAAGCAATTTTTATTTTCTCTTTCAAGATATTGGGGATAGTTCTCTTTAATCTTTGGTTTAAAGTTTTGTGATCTATTTTTAAAGGGGTCTTGGGTATATCCATAAGTAATAGGAATTTCTTTATGTGATCCGCTTCTAGATGAAATATAAATATCGCACTCTTTAGCTAAATCAATAGGCCTAAACCAATCTTCTGCTTCTCGAATGCCAATATCAGTTGCAGTTTCCTTATTTAAAGTTTCGAACTGTTTCTCTTCGACTTTAGCTGCAGGATTTAAACTTAATGCTTTATTTTTAGCCGTTTGAAGTTCGACTTCTTTTTCTAATTTTGCTAACTGTAGTTTAGCAAGTTCAATTTTCTGTTTTTCTAAATCCCTTTCGATTCGCGATACCCTCTCATCTATACAGTTTTTAATTATTTAACGAAATCTGGATCACTTTCAAATGTACTACTGTTCTCAATTTTAGTCTTTAGTTTAACTATAGTGTCCGTACTCTCGACAGTACCGTCTAGATCCTCAACAACTCTTATGAGATCCTCTTTAAGAGCGTTTTTATACATTTTAGAAAAATATGGAAAGATCCTACCTTTTTTTTTTTCTCCCCTTGTTGCTCGCACGTACGATGTATCCAATAATTGAAGAAAAACGTTGATTCCACTGATTTCACCTCTTCGCAGGTAATATAGTTGAAATTGTTCGAATTGACACCTCTTCGCAGGTGTTTATGAAATTGTAGTTCCGGCCTCTACACAGGCGGATTATTCACACTGAGTTAGTTCCAACCTCTACACAGGCGGAATTTTGAGGGTTCGTTGAAAAATACACCTCTACACAGGTTATTTTATTCAACAGTTCCAACCTCTACACAGGCGGAATATTTATGCTGAGTTCAAACCTCTACACAGGTTGAACGAAGTTTCCAAATCCCGGCCTCTACACAGGCGGAGTATTCATGCTGAGTTCAAACCTCTACACAGGTTGAACGAAGTTTCCAAATGGCGGAGCGTCTCCTTCACGGACGCTTTTGTTCATTGTCAGACTTTGGTTCAAAATCGAAATTTTATCGATCGCGGCCGAGCCCCCATAATTTGTAGGAGACAACAAGGGGTCCAAGACTTTTATCTTTCTTATGGTTTATTTAACATTAAACATAAATTAACTAAAAAGGTAGCTATTTTAACAGATGGATTTTCATGAATTCTCGACGGGGACGCCTGTTCGCGAACCTCCGTCTTTTCTCTCCGCTTTCTCTCTTCTCTAATGTCCAAGAGTTTTAGTTTGGATTTGCTGCGCCTGCGCGCGAAGACTGCTTGGCTTTGGCTGCCACATATATATATATTTGCCAGGACTAAGTAGCCAAAAACTTTCCGAGCTATGAGTTGCGAAAATTTTAGTATAACTACAGATGCATTATATTTTGTTATTTTTCATAACTGTTTAACTAATGTAACAAACATATTTTACTACATATTGTATTCTTTTTCTTGCTATTTATGAATGATATTTTAAAACAGACTTCAATTATTTATATTTATAAAACCTGTTTTAATGTCAAATTGTTGATTTTGCTCTCTAAAGGTATATAGTTAATTTAGAGAACAACTAGTTATTTCAAAATATAAAGGTAAAGAGTGGAATATATTTGTGTTTACATAATTACGTATTGTTTATACTTTGTTGTCAAAATCTTGACTTGTTTAGTTAATGAATAACTTGTTCAGTTATTTCAAAGAATACCTAGATATTCTGTGAAATAACTGAATAATACACTTTAAGCGCAATGTATATATGATTTCTCTTTCCCGTTTTTAAATTAAAAGCTTAAGGTATCCGACTACGTTCGGAACCGTGATTTTTCAAAAGTGCATAAATGGATAATTTTCATGATATTTAGTGTCACTTAGATTAGAATATATGCATAAAATTGTTTTAAGGACATTTTGACAAAAAAAATTTATTTAAATACAATATTTTGGCAAAAAATCAACTTAGAACAAACTTTTTTTCCAAATGTTCTTTTGTGAAAAACGCTTCTATTATAATATTTTACCTGTATATAGCTCAGATCGTTCCACAGAGGCTGAAGTAGAATTTTTGAAATATATAACTTAGAAGTGGGTTTGTTCATATTTTACGACAACACAGGAGAGCAATTTTAAGAAAAAAAACTCGAATAATTATTTCTATTGGTGGTAACTCTGAAAATAATGTGAAATTTTCAAAAATTCTAGTTGAGCCTCAGTAGAGAGGACTGAGCTATATACAGGCAAAACATTATTATAATAAAACCATTTTTCACAAAAGGAGAACATTTGGAAAAAAGATTATCCTAAGTTAATTTTTTGCCAAAATATAACATTTAAATAATTTTTTGTCAAAATGTCTTTAAAACAATTTTATGTATGCATTCTAATCTGAGAGACACTAAATATCATGAAAATTATCCATTTATGCGCTTTTTTAAAATCACGGTTCCGAACGTAGTCGAATACCTTAATTGCACCTATGAAAAAAATAAATTTTGGGCTCGTTAAATTATAATATTTTTAAGCCTTTTAAAGTGTTGAGGTAAGCAAAACTTTACCCAACAATATCCATATATACACCTAAAAGTGAAATTGCAACACCAATAAATAATGCGCGCAGCGTCGTTAAAGTTTTAGGAGTGATAGTAGTGAGGTGGATATGTAAATAAATAAAAAACTGACAAAATTATTTTTTACCCATTTATCTAGGAAGTAATGTACCCACCTCGGGCAGCTATGCAGGCATCAATCTGGGAGGCATTCCATCAATTAATCCATAGATTTTTGCAAGCCACATCCACTGTTGTACGCAGATCACTACTGCTTGCGCTAGTGGCCCTTGGTTTATGTCACGTCCAATGAGATCCCACTGATGTTTGATGAGATTCAGACCTGGAGAGTTTGCCAGCCAGAGAAGGATATAAAATCCAGTCAGGCTGTTAAGAGTTCGCCGTGCAACACGCGAACTGGCATTGTTTTGCTAGAATAATGTGTTTTGGTGCGTTCTGCACCAACGGAAGAGCAACAGGCTTCACAACCTGTGTGACGTAGTAATCCGCTGTCAAACGGCCATCAGTTTCTACCAGAGACGCCATGTGATCAAACATTATACCACCCCAAACCATAACGCCCGGTGTACGATTGGCTTGACGCTCGGGGAAATGGGATGGTTCAAAGTGTTTACCGGGTCGCTGCCATACCCGTTGACGGCTCTCATTCCTACACAAACAGAAACGAGATTTATCCGTGAAGAATAATCAATGTTATTCAATGGTCTACGTACGATGACGATAACACCACGCCAGGCGTCAAGTCCTATGTTGAGCGGTCAACAGTACTCATGTTGCTAGTACCTGTCCACGTAACTGTACTTCATGTAATATCTTGCGCATGTTTTGGGTGGACACCTGTTCCAAGAATCAACCAGCTTCGGAGTGTGGCTCGCTATGGAGAAAGTGTCTTGAATAGTCAACTGGCGAATACGCCAGTCAGTGCGCGTACCACTTCCTCTTCGGCGTGCACGTAGATCATCCTGAATCCGTTGCATGACACAAAGCTGGATGGTATTCTCGTACTGCCCAATACGAGTTGCTACTGTGCGCAGCGACAAACCCAGTTCATTGAGTTTGACAATTTCCCCGGTCACAAACTAATAATATTGAGCTCGCTGGTGTCTCACAGGACTTTTCTGCGCTTCTTTGAAAGTGGCAAATGTTACGCAAAACCTCAGATGCTGTTTATGAAAAGGAAAAGTTGATGAACTTTATAGCCCAAATATGAGTACCACGTTATCAGATGCACGTTCAAATGTAATCATTTGCATATCCATCTCACCACTATCGCTCCTGAAATTTGTTCCTACGTACATTGTTTCTTTGTGTTGAAATTTCACTTTTGAGGAGTGTATAATATTTATTAACTGTAAACATTTTTAAAAGTTTTAAATAAACATTATCATTTCTCGTTATCTCTCGGTACATTTTCAGTTAAAATATCGACTTTTACTTACGAAAATACTCTTAGTTTGATACATCAAACTTGGTCTTTTATCTTTAAGAATCTGCTTTAATTTCCCCCCGAATTTATTTAGAAACCTAATGGCAACGGATGCACAATTATTTCAGAGTGAGGGTTATAGTTACGTCACGTTATAAAACAACACGAAAGCTAAAGATGACGGTGATATATCTCGCAATTTTGAACCTCGGTCAAGTGACGAGGACTACACCTAAGCTGTGGTACCCCCTCCCCTAACTAACACCTCACACCAAAGAGAGGCTCACACCATTGAGCATCGACAGATGTAGCGTGCATCAGCCTTTTCTACATGACTGGTCTTCAGTAACACCAGGACTTGAACCCGTGACCATGATCACAAGGCTACAGGGGCCATGTTATATCACTCGAACATGACAAGTTGGCGTTTATTACATTTCTTATTCTTGCACAAAATATCTAATTACTTTTCTCTATAATGCAAAATGTGGCGCTTTAATTTACCCTAAAAATTTACATGCACATACTCTTTTGTAACATTATGCTATGTGGAGAGGCCTAAGCCCTTTTTTTCGTATATATTGCCCTCTTAGCATAAAGAATTAAAGGAAATTAAATAAAATCTTTTGGAGAATTTTTTGTACTTTTAGTCTTGTAAAATCATAAAATATGCATTTGAAGAGAAAACTTAGGTAATTAAAAAAAAAATATCTGAATATGTATTGATACCTTAAAAAACAATAGCAGTGCGATTAAATATGTTTATTTATTAATGTTTCTTCAATAAGATTAAATAAAATGTTCCTTAGTAAATTCTTTTTGAAAAAATATTTTTGAACCTCTAAAGGCATGTAGAAAAATATCATTTTCAATAACTTTGAATAGAAATATTTGTAATGTGTTTGATTACTTTTATCTTTTTTGCTCACAAATGCTTTTCTTCTTTCAATATGATGTGTTTTTTTATCTCACCATAATCCATTAATATTTTCAATATGCTGTAATAAAATAAATATTTTCCTTTTTCAGAAAAAAAATTGCCGATTTTTATCAAGTTATGTTGTGTAAATTTGTTTTATTTGGGAAATTTAACATTTTCTTATTTCTTTTAGAAAAGATTACTGATATGCTATAACTATATCTCACTAATATCAACACAAGGGAAATTTATTATTTTTTATGTTAAGAAAATACATCATTTTATATATAGGTACCTAGTTTTCTTTTTAAATCAAATTACATTCGAAAAACAATAATTCTTTACAGTAAATGTATGTTTGTTTGTGAACTGATTTTAAGATTATTTCCTGTGTTTTAGTATTTTTATTATTTATGTATGTAGATATATGTAACTGCAACATAACTTCATTTGCATTGGTTTTAGCTGTAAAATTATTTATTTGCAGGATTTTGTTTGTTTCCTTGAACAGAGAAGCATTCAACTATCTGGAAACAGTTTTTTTTTTTTGCGGGTTTTCGTTAGATATGTTATTTGAGTCTCGTAATGAAGATAAATATGTTAAAATGCAATTGTTTTTGTGAATTCTTGAATGCTGCTCTATTTGATGCTATTATATTCATAACTCAATTGTAATAACAGTGTGTAGTATTCAACTAATAGTATTTTATACGCAATATTCGAATTAACCACTTAAAATGTTGATATTTGTGTTCGAAATATTTTTTCTACAGGTCATCCTCTTACCCATTCACTGCCAGCTAAATTTAGAACGTATTGCACTGGGTGCCAAGATTTTATTTTAAAGAAAACATAGCATTTTACAAAGTATAATAATATGAAGATACTGATATAGTATTGAAATGGCATTTAAGGTCATTCAATTCCTACTGTTAGCTCACACTCTCTATATATTTATCTTGGTTGAATTTTCAATCGTTAATAAAATACATTTTACAGCGCTCAAATGAGCTTAAACTTTATATACACTATATAACTTTGGATGACAATACAGTAATTTAATTATAATTAATAAAAATTAATTGATTGAAACTAATTATTAAAAGTATTACAAATACAGCCACGTTGGCATCATGTTTGGCGACTTGTGTCAAAACATAAAAAGGTTTTTTTCTCACATTTTACAGCGCTCATTTGAGCTGAAATTTTCTATACACTAATGTTTTGGGTGACAATACGATAATTTAATTATAACTAATTAAAACCAATTGACTGAATCTAATTATTCCAAGAATTACAGATACGGCCATGCTGGTTTCATTTTTAGCAACTTGGGTCAAACCTTTAAAAGATTTTTTTTCTCACATTTTAAAGCATTCAGTGGAACTTAAGTTTTATATACACGATTTTTTTGGATGACAATACGATACTTTAATGATAATTAATAAAAATTAATTACCACTTAATGTTGTGATTCTGTCCTATGTATATACTTATTTATATTAATTGTAACTATTTAATAAAAAGTAGCTAAAATAAAACATTTCTCTGTTGATCTAAGTAGGAATTGACTTAATTTTTTTTGTAATTACTTGTTTTTATTGAACATTTAACACTTTGAGATCATTCGTAGCTGGCGTCACTGAATAATACTCTTGTGCTGAGTGCCACTAACGAGTAGTGGTTTTTTTTCAATAAAAAAATCTTTATATATAAAGTATTATCTTTTCATTTTGTGTGATTTTACCTAATTTCATCTGGTGACGGTCTGATGTGTAATGTCAGTGCGATTTCCATACACATGTGGCAGCTCCTAAATCGGAAAAACCTATAAGGCGATGGTATTTATAAAGCGTTAAAATGTAATAAAAGTGGACTGTGATAAGTAATAATTAGCAGACCATAAGAAAACCATCCATTGGTACAAAAAAATATCCTACTTTGAAATCTTGCTGCAGAATGCATACAAGCAAAGAAATCGAGGGAATAAAAAGTGGCAATTTAGGGAATCAGTTAATATGCATTTCTTTGTCTGAGGCAATGCAGGAGAAAGCTGCAACTATTATACAAAATACAACTTGTCTTCATTATTTAGAACATATTCTTCTCGCAGAATAAAATGGATGCGTACAAATCCACACCAAATGTATACAAAGTAAAAAATAAATAAACGTAGGGAGAACAGATATTTTTTTCCAGTGTGTCGCAGTTTTCATTCTATCCTTGCTTTAAAACTCATACACAGGAAAAACAATAAAAATTTTTTTATGTTTGCATACATTCATATATATATAATTATTACTTATTATCTAATCGTCTAAGTCAGGGGTGCCCAACAAGCGGCCCGCCAGTACGTAAGTTGCGGCCCGATGACTCTTTTTAAAAAATTTAAATATCAGATTTTTAAAGTTTCTGATTTTACTATAGTAAATTACTTTTTTAATAAATTTCGAATTGCATTATGTATATTCTTTACTATAGATGGCGCATGATTCTCTGTGTGTGCGACATTCGTTTCTCCTCCTTTTCTGTTTGAAATGCCCAAAAAGCAAGAGGCAGTCAGAGATGTTTTTTAAAGTTGAAAAAATATATTCAGGACTGTTAAGATAAAAAAACAACGTATACTTAATCGTATGCGAATGGCAGCAATATCAAATTTCAACAATGAGTAACGAAATATCAATTCAAAAGGAACACCACCGGGATATTCAAGAAAACGGCAACTGTAATATTTTAAACATTATTTGATCATTGCATTATTATATTATAAAAACATTATTATATTATCTATGTCTGTATACATGAACAATAATGAAAACAATAAAAATAATTCTTTCTGTTTTAAATGTTCACTCCAATAAATGTTTTTTTTTGTTTCAAACCCTGATATAACGGTGCATATTTTTATGTGCGTCCCGCGAGATTATAATGTTTTTCCAAAGTGACCCGCAAGGTCATTTGGGTACAACAACCCTGGTCTAAGTTATAATTTTAATAATAAAAATTAATAATTAATATGTTTTTGTACTACATAAATTTTTTATTGATTCTTTATATAATAATTCCCAACTTAAATGTAGATATGTATAATCAAACTAAAATTTCCGCACCAACTACGATATACTCGTAGCTGGCAGTTTTGGTACACTCGCTTACTACGAGATATATCGTAATTGACAGTCAATGGGTGAAATTCTTTAGTTTAAAAAAAATATCTCTTGACTTCATGTACCCTGGTTTTAATTTGATTAATGTTAAAATTTTCCAATAAATAAGTTTCCTTTTGAAGTATGTAATTGACGGTTCAGTATCTAAAGAAAGAGATAAACGCATTTTTTAAAAATAGGTTGCTTTATTCAGAAAACATTGAATAGTGAATTAAAATTTAGACAGGGTACAATACCAATGTTATTGGACCCTTCCAAAGTATTATGGGCCATATCACCACATTTAGCAAACCTTTCATTTTACAATGAAGCTTCTAGTACAATAAGTTCACACACAGTTTTATAGTTAATACTAGTTCGAATAATTTTAAGGATGCAATACTTATTAGATTTTACTGTCATTATTCCAAGTAATCAGATATATTCGCCTATTTATTAAATACAAACGTACACTTTTTTTATAACTCAGTACCAATTTAATTAACATTTCCAAGTTTTTTATATTCAATATAATACCATTCACAAATGTATGTGTGTAATCTCATGCAATTTAGCTCAAATTTAATATATCAGTAATTTATTCATACCAAAATGTAATGAGATTAGCAACTATTTATGTATAAATATACTCAAATTCGATAAGTTGATTTTTTAATCAAACTGATCAACTTTTAATTCAATTTATAATTTCTTCGAAATTTTCTTCTATCAAGAACATTTAAATAATTTAACCAAAAAAGATAACATTTACTCTCAAATGATTTTATTTGAATTCCACTTTTCTAAATTTAAGAAACAAAAATATTCAAAAAAAGATTACGATTATAATATTCTAATTTGAGTGCCATTTTGCTGAATGTAAGAAAGATTCTAATGTTGTGAAAAGTTGCAGAAAATATAATATATTGTAAATAAAGATATTTTTAAGGTTCAAATTTGAAAGTTGAGCATGTATAATGCTTGAAAGTTTCCATAATCAAGTTTGAGTAAACGAAATTGAATAATAAATTATTCCCTTTTGCCTTCATTTAATAAATGAACTGGTAATTCATTATTTCTTTCTATAAAATTTCAATAGACACGCATTAAATTACTTTAAATGACTTGGAAACTTTGTGTTTAAAGTTGTGCGCGGTAGATATATGTTTATATAACACCAACTCGATATATTTTGTTTCCAGCCCCGAATGGAATAGTAACATGCAGAAGAGTATCGTCACACATAATCTACCAAAATCAAAATATTAACTAGTTCTTTTAAAAAAAACAAAGGTTCCCCAAAAGTTAGAAGGGGAAAAAAGAAGACAGTAAAAAATGAAAACTTCTTAAAAAGTATACACAAGCATAATAACAATAAAGAAAACTTCACAATTAAGTAGAAAAAGAAAGCTCATACACAAAATCTAAATATAATAATTTCAAACATATTGCATCAATGAAAGAGTTACGTATATAATTCGAAAGTAACAGCTTATATAGCAAAACCATCAAACATTTCTTTTTAAAAAAACGGAGACTAAATGTTACAGAACACCACTATATCTAAAATTCACAATAGTCACAGCTTTTTTTTAGATCATAACTGTCTTTCACTTGGTAGTAACCATTTTTAATACAATAGATTATGATATTTCTATATATATTCAAGATAATTTAAATCAACTAAAAATATTTCTGTCCATTAAATATAAATGAATATAACGTAAGTTTATATTTTATTGTATAATTTTAGCAAAAAAAAATTATAATATATATATATATATATATATATATATATATATATATATAATAAACTATCAATGCATGATTTAAAATCATTAGAATAAAATAATTTTGACAAACAAATGAAAGAATTATTAGAAGAATTTCTTGAGTATTTTCATCCTATCGCAACCATGCCAACTTTCAAGATAACTCGCCAAACTGGCATTCTCGATTTCGCATGTGTTGTAAAAGCTGAATTGGCAACAATGCGCTTAATTTCACATAATGTCGCCAATGCGGTTGCGATAGTACGTAACCACCACTCTTTTTTATAAATTCGGACACAATTCCACTTGGATTCACTTTATATAATAACAACCATCCTACAAATAGACAGAACCAAAATGGAATAAAACATAATAAAAAATAATGCAAAAAAGTGCTAAATGAAATGCAAAATATAAATCGAGAGAAGCACAGCAATAAGCTTTACATAACCAAATACTTATTTATATATTTATAAAAAGCTCACTTTAAAAACTACGTATGATCAGAAGGTAGCGTATCAAAACTTCATTTCAACGTCACCATCGATGACACGTGACATTTTTGTTGTATTTTAAGTGAAATTTACTAGTTATACACACATTTATACCACAAAATTGCAAAAACTATTCTTGATGGCTGTTTTAATTTTCCTTTGCAATTGTTTGGGTCCAGGTTGAATGCAACAATATGCAAATAGCAGCCGAAAACGAAGTTGATAAAAATATGTAATAAACAGTCGTTTTATCTATTTGATTTTTGCGTGTGTCATCAACCATTTTGTCTCAATCTGGGGATAGAACTTTACATGATTTGATGCTATTTTCTAGTGCTATATGATAATGATAAACGTTAAGCACAAAGAGTGTAATTTTATTATATAAAATACCAAGGTATTTATATAATATTATTTATAGGTATTTATATAATTTTATTATATAAATACCTACGAGTTTTGCTATACTGTGTGAAAAAAAAATGTTTTTTCTTCTGATGAAATTAAGTAATTTGATATTTATAATAGTTATAATTTTTCTGATAATTCATATAAAAAATCATCGATATATAATCTCTGTATAACAAATACAAAATATAGTAGCTTCATTTTTTTTATTTCTATCAAATAGAATATATTTTTTTCACCGAAGTATTTTTGTAATGAAAAAAAATGCTTTTTAATAGATGCATTTTATTTTTCAAAAAAAAAAAAATAATTAAATTAAAACTTTAAAATAAATTCATTTTTTCATCGTTTACATATAAACATTTTTTAACATTAATTCAACAAAGCCGAATATGTGAAGCGTTCATATTAATGTGTTTTTTCCCAAATTTAAATTTCTGAGTATTAAATTTAATCGTAATATTTAACTCTGAATTTAAAATGGCTACAGTTTTAACTTTAAAAGAGCAATATAGGAAAAATCTTCTTTTTTCAGAAACTTAATGATTTTTTGTACATTTTAAAATTTGCTACTTTTAAACATAGCCTTAATAGAAAGCAATATTTTAAGGTTAATGATGTAAGAAGTTATCACAAATTGGGAAAAAAATACCACTATATTATTTATTTATATTTTATTACAAAAAAATCCTCCCGTTGAAAAATCTCCTTTATTACTATAGCTGAAAATGTATTAATAATGACTAAAACATGAAGTTACCAGGAACAACTTAATTTACTTCAATTTGTCTTAATTGTTTCCCCTTTTTACCAATTTATTTTATTTATTATTTATTATTCAAAATGTTAATCAAATCACAGAAATCTTTTTTAAATATAACCAATAACTCAGTAGTTTATTCACGAATATTATGTGTGAATAAGGAGTGCAGAAAAATATATATTTCTCTTTTTTTTTCAATACGGTTACAGGAATCGAAATCACATGAAAAAGAGGAAAAAAACCGATTTTCTTTTTGCGCTCAGAGAAAAAAAGAACAATTTTTTTAGGGTAATATTCCCAGAGTGAGACTTGTAGGTTTTCGATATGTGATGTGAGCATTATGTATGAAATGTGGGCGATCCTCCGCTGACTACAGCCAGAGTACCGCTGGGGTGATGTCCACCCCTTTTTTTGAGGTGCTTTTTCTTGTTTTTCTTGGAACGACCTGCCCTTCTACGTCTTTCATTTTCATCAGGTTTTCCTCCTTCCACGGTTTCCGAGATGATCTGGGGGTTGGAACAGTCGATCCGTTTCATGGCTCTAAAATAAAAGAGATTAAGTAAATTGTAAGATCTCTAAATAAAAAATAAGTTTTTACGACAGTTTATAAAATAGCTATAACAACATTTCTTTTAATAAAAAAAAATTACTTTTTAATTATTTATTATTGATGCTGAGCTTTAATCTTTGAAAGACTTAAAAATGAATTTTAATTCAGAACAGATCAGGGTAAAAAGAGATCAGTCAAAAAAAAATTTGAACGATTCGTTCAGAGAAAAATTAATGTAAATAATACAATTAGTACAAGCAGTTGTGTAACCCCCGGTCCGTGAATAAAATGGTGCCAGGCCTCCTAAAGAACATTAAACTGTTGCCATTTTATTTAAAGTGGTGCATTTCTCTCGGATTTGCACAACTTTCCACGGAAATCACTTTATATTCCATGTTAAATCACTTTTATTTATTTTTGGTGTAACTATATTTTATTTTGAAGATATATTTAAATGTAACTAAATTAAAATTGTTAAATCAAAATAATCTAAAATACAAACAATCAACACCCTCGGCGGGCCGCAGTTAAATTATCAAACGTTGACCGGTCCGCAGCGGTAAAAAAGTTGCGGAACACTATCCTAGTGAACACAAAAGAGACTGTCTCATTATAATCCCAAACCTAGGGCTTGCAACCTCTAGGCTGTTTAGAAATACTCATGTACTACGATTCATATTCTCTTTCGTATATTTCCTGTGCTATGACGTCGGTAAATGAATCCTTACTGATATTATAAACACGAAAGTTTGTTTGGATGTTTGGTACTCTTTCACGCAAAAACAACTGAATGGATTTTAATGAAACTTTACAATAATATAGCTTAGACATCAGAATAACGCATAGACTATAACTAATAAAGATATTGTGTGTAGTGTCTAAAATATAACGATAATTGTCACGTAGGAAAAATTTCTGCAACCTGAAAGCAATTCTGGGGTGCACTGCAAAAAAAAACCCGCAACAGCGTACATTTATCTTTTATGTGTGAAGAAACCCTTTTTGTTTTGGCTACGCAAAACGCTCGCTTCTAATTTATTACTGTGATTAGTGTAATACCTATTTTTTTATTTCAGAATAAAATTATGGTTTGAAGGGAGAGGTTGTTTTAAATCTATCTTTATTTGGATAGCTACTGTTGATTTTTTCCATGTGTAAGCCATTATCGCCAAAATAGTGAGCCATACATACAATAAAAATTGATAATTTATTTCTATGCACGTTCTTTTAATGATTTTATTTTGCACATTTGGTAGTACCAAATTGATCCTTATATCAAAATAACCATAATAAATTACCATCATAATAAATTTTATCGCTTCTGGTACTTACAGTAGATAAACTTTGTCATTCACACTACATCATTTCGACAATTTTGCATAATTTGTTTGTGGTTAGCAGTTAATTATAACGATATAATTTTACTTGTATAGGCAGGTATTGCATTTTTTAAGTATAAAAATAATAATAAATACTGTACTGTATTTTTTAGAGTGAGTGAGTGAATATTAACATCGCAAGGTTCAGCTACACGAGGGCTTTTGGAGACAGAACACGTAATTTGAACCGTAATTTTGACGACACCTGAGCTGGCACCCCTTTCTCCTAACTACCACACCACACCAACTTAGCAGGAATAATCTACCAATACTTAGCAGAAATATACTTTGAAATCCACTCTTCCAAGATATATGGCAGCACGGGTTCTATGATGAGTATTTTAGCGGGGAAGGCGAATAGTTTTGTAGCAGGAATTGCGTTTTCAGCTGAAAAAATAGTTAATGTCAAAATTTAAGCGTCTTAGGTTTTTTGTATGTTAATGAAGACCTTAGAAAACGATTTGACTATTTATTTTAAGTGAACAGGGTTATATAATTAATTTTACAGTGGAATACCTTTAATTAATTAGCTGTAACGGATTAAATTTCGCAAAGTTAAGTATTTTGTTTATGTATATCTCTTAATTTTCAATGTAGTGATCCAAAAAAAAATACTGCATGAAAAAAACTGCAGTAAATCATAATGCGATAGATAAAGGGTAAACGTGCATCGCTCCCCTACACGGCGGGTCTTTAGTGGTACTAGGCTGGAACTCTTGACAAGGCCAGCCATGATCCCATACTTTGACCACTCGGCTATCGCAGCCACTGTATTTTTTGGATGTGTAGAAAAAGTATCTACTAAGAATTATGCCGCGAAAACGTAAGTGTAATCTTTCCCAAAGCTCTAATAAAGCTCGAGCTAAGAAAGTAGCTATACATTTGCCAACTTGACTCTATCACAAACATTTCACTATGTTTTTCATTGAATCGCCATTATAATTAAAGAAACGGCGTTGCTTGAGAATATTACACTTTTAACATAAAATAAATACAACAGAAAGTAATATTAATGTATTACACTTTCAGATATAAATTATTTATACTATTTTAAGCGTTCATTACACAAAATTTGTAACAATGTGTTACTTTTGCTGAGTAGAGATCAACTTTGGAAGGTGTTTTCAAAAATCGACCTCAAGAGAGTTACGGGGAGTTTTACATAAAAAATCCTTTTTATCAGCTATTAGATCTACAGACTTAAAATTTAACAAAAAGGTGTTTTTCTTTCATTCTTTTTTTGTTCAGCTGAGATATGCAAAAAAGTTTTTTTCTTGTTTAATTTGCAATTCACGTAAAATTAACTCATTAAAAACTTATTTATCCTTCAATTTGTATTGTTTAATTTTTCAGTTCACCCGTGCGAAGAACGGGTATACCGCTAGTATAAATATACACTAGCTATCCGTGTCATCAATGCTACAGTTGTTAATTAGTCATCTAAAAAGACCATATGTATTATTTCTTTCGAAGGATTATTTATTTCACAAGATGATTCATTTTAGAGATTCTCAATTAATTCAGTGATCATTGAAAAATAAATTTTAGTTATAAATTATTTTAAAAACACCATCAAGTTCTTCTATTTCATATATTTTTATATAGCGTTATTATATAGTTATATATATATATATATATATATATATATATATATATATATATATATTAGTGTTATATAGTATTATATTTTAAAAATAGTGTTAAGAAATTTTTTGTAAGGTAAATTTACTGCATTATTTGAAACAAAATAGATACAATATATGATAAGCTGTAGAATACTATAAAAGAATTTCTGCCATGAAAGAATACTTTTATTAAAATTTTAATTCGAAGTATGATCATATCAACTGATTATAAAGACATGATTTTAGTTTACACTGATTTTTGCTTACATTTTTCTAATTAAAGAACAATAACTTTAGTGACAAAAACTATTTTCATCGAGTATAATTTTTGTCTAAAATTTTTAGTTAATTTAAATATATCATTTTAAATTCAAATATTGTATCAATTAAACACTCAAAATGCACTTTTATTATTTAATTTGAAGAAAAATCAACAAGCATTCTTAAAAAAATGTTTTAATTAATGAAATATAAATGTCTGAAATTATATAATAAAAAATTAAACATTTCTTTATAAAAGGTCTAAGCAGGTGATTTTACAATCTAAGAATTTGCTTTCAAAATCAATTTATTTAAGAAGGGATCGCACAATCAAGAACTAATGGAAATATGAAGAGCTGCATAATCTAAAGAAACATTAAATAAATGCAAATCTATAACAAAATATAGCCACTTCATTTTTTATATGAAATAAAAACGATTATCTCCATCAAATGAATGATTTGCATGTATATTAAAGTTGCCCCTCTAGTACGATTTTTCATTACACTCTTCCTAAGCCTAACTTTTTTTTTGTTTGGATTCGTTAAAAATGCCAGCTGCTATAAAAAACAGATGTTTCCTCTCAAGTCAAAACAAAATACAGTTATCAAAAGAAATTGCACTCACAAGCACGTTGTTCTGACTTTCTGTCGAGTCATATTTAATAGATTTTTCGAACAATAAGATATGAGCTCGTTTGATACATTTACGAGGTGCGTGACTTTTCCATATCGGAGTTGAGCTGTAGGAATGCACCAGAACCTCAAAGGAAATAAACATCAATGCGAAATCGGATTCGTAAGGAGAAATTTAAGTATGATAACGTTTTGAAATGTGGAAAATGGTGAAATATGTGACGTGCTTCAATTGTTTGGCAATTCAGAGTGCGGAAGTTAAAGGCCTTTTCGGAAAATTTTATAAATGACAAGGAAGGGGGGAAAGATTCGAAACGGGCTTATTTTAATAAATGCTCAGATTAATGTCAGTGTTTTGGAATAGAATTTCACAAACATAAATACAACCTGTCAAAAGAATTACTGGAACGATAGGAATTTATTTGACAACAAATATTTACTTAATCCAACGTTTAAACACAAAATATTTATTTTTTTATTGGCAACACATTATTCAGTTTGCTGACGAATGAGTAAATATTTTTCAAACAATTCTTTTTTCCTTTTCTTTTTCTCTAAAGTGTATAACATTTAAATAAAACAAAATTTTAAAAGGGATAAAAATTTTAACTATAAATCTGACTCTGATTAGCGATTTATATGGAATAAGTGTAAAACAAAAAAAATAATACATGCCGAAACAGGAATAAGTGCAAAAATGATTCGAATTCAGTGTTTTTTTAATTGCGTATATAATTACATAAAAGCTTAAGGCATGTTGGAAACCTAAAATTTTCTTATATGACAATTTTGAGATGTTTATATTTTCAAATTGTATTGCTTTTAACCTTTCTAAAAATACCGTACTTTAACCTCTAGACTAATTAGAAGCCCTTAAAACCTATTTTTAAACAATTGTTTGAACTGGGCCACGCCCATTTAAATGGCAAAAAATGTAAACAAAGTATTTTGTTTTTGCTTTAAAGTTGAATGAATGATGGAAATCAAAATATTTAATCCAGAATTGCTAAAAAAAGTTTTACATGGAGGTACACAAAATCCCAATGAAAGTGTAAACATCGTAATATGGTCTCGTGTACCGAAGAAAATATTTGTTCAAATAGAAGAATTATCACTGGGTGCATATGATGCAATTTTACCCTTTAAAATGGGAAATGTATCAAAACCAGAAATTTTTTAAAAAAAAACTTAATATTGAGCCTGGTGATTACACGGTACAGGCAATGGAGCGCCTCGACAAACGGAGGCTGTTAAAGGCTAAACACGCTGTTTACAAAAACAAAGACGTAAGGGAAGAAAAAAGATTTAAAAGGAAGAGAGAGAGAGTGGAGGAGGAGATTCAAAAAAATGTAGATCACTTGAGTATGGGGAGGAATGTTTTAATAAAAAAAGTAATTATACATTAAAGCTCATTTATCTGAAGATGTAAATTTTTGATGTTCGATGTACCTTTACAGGGAAAATAATGTGTCCACAGGTATTAAGTTCTTTATGACATATTAAAATGATAGCTTTTATATACTGAAATGAGCTTTTTGTAAAAAACTCAAAAGTTTATTTTTTACAAATTTTTTTATGTGAAAACGGGTCAAATTTCACAATGTTTGGTAAAATGTTTTATAAATTATGGAAAATGTCAAAATTAGCTAAAATATCATTAGAGTGTAAAGAAAAAGGTGTACTTTAGTTGTATAAAAAAACTTCAAGCATGTACATATAACAGATTTTGAGAAAAAGTACATCGAAAACAGCTAATTTAACATTCTCGGTATAGAGGTTTCCAACTCCTCTTAAGTTATTGTTATTTATATGCTCAATAAATTATTTTTATCAACAAATCAACATTGCTTTAGTTTTAAATATAAAAAATAAGCATAACCTCAATTTCTTTCCCAAATCAGAATTTGACTACTCTAGGTATTGGAAAATAAGCTCAATTTCAGAATTGCAAATATACTCTCTGTGTGTTTAACAAATTATAAAAAAGGAAAACAAATAAAGTATTTTTTTAAAGCAGTTGTTTTGTGTCATCATTAAATTTCGTCATTTTATATATATAATTCAAACAAGTTAAAAATAGTCAAATTAGCTTATTTTATTACACCTCTTAAGCTTTGAAGAAAAATCGTAAATTTTTTACGAGCTTCTCATTTTTTATAATTTAATTAACAAAATAATTGAAAGAAAAAATTTAAGTAGGTTTAATTTACTTAATCATAATCCAACTAAAATCTTGTTCTTTCGTAATAACGCCTTTTGGTTCAACAATTTTATTTTAAAATAATTTTTAGTAACAACTTTCGTTTTATTTTTACATAAAGATAGAAAAACCACAAATCCTGAAGCGAAAAGGAAAGAAAAATAAAATACACACTTTAAAAATCGATTATCAGGCACAAAATTACAAAACTTTTATCCAAATATCCATTTTCTTCTAAACGAGAAATCTAGAACAATGTAAGCCTCTTCTGCCTTTCTTGCACTTGATGATTCAGCAAATTTCTAAAAGGTAAGAACTAGAGGTGCGAAAAATGGTTAGCAAGCTTTTAAAACTCTAGAACTGTCCACACTTCAAATCACAAAAGCTTTTGAGAACCGTCTCCACATTTAAAGATGGGGAATTCTAAAAGCTATTTCCGATTTCGCGAAGAGAGGGCTTTACGAATGATTTGCCAAGAATATTTTCTCCAGATTAGTTCCAAACGAGAATTTAAATCATTCGAAGGTTTTATCGATTTCACTAGAGAAAATTAATTTGTTGGAGGATTGGATTGCTTTCTATTCTGTAGTTAGTTTATAACTCATTTTATAACGGAAAAATGATCATTTATCTTATTAAATTCACCACTTAAAATAAAACTCTATAGTTTGAAAACTTTTATATATTTCTGCATATAAAGGCAATTCAAGCTTAAGAAAACTTCAGTTGCAAGTTAATTATTTAAAGAAACTCTTAATTATGCGTAGACATGGATTTAATTATATTTGCATTAATAATGTTTCTTGTTAAGTGAAAATATTTCTCTCAAATAAAATTTCATTGGTTCAAAATGTATCGCATTACTCAATATGAGAAAAAAATCCCAGTTGCTATGAAAATTAATAGAAGAATAAAAAAAGGAAGCCCAAAAAATCCAGGTGGTTTTTGATATCAAAAGAAAAATTAAAAATATTTATAAAAATTCCCAACTATTACTTACAAGTAATTTTTGAATGAATCTATATAAGTTTTGAAAGATATTTATCACAAATACTAAAATAATTCAAATGGACATTTTGATTATTTGTGATTTACACAAGATAAATATAAAATATAACTGTTCATTCTTAGCAGTGAATTGAATAGTATTTACGCGTGTTAATTTTTAGATCACGAAAATGATATTGCACATACAAGGTAGAGTCAAAAAGTTCCCGGAATGGGTCAAATACAAATTATTAAAAAACAAAAATTAATTTAACTTATTGCCTCAAAGTACTGTCCTCCTGAAACCAAACACTTGTTCTTGTTCCAGCGTTCGTAAACTGTTCACAACGCTCCTGGAATTCATTTTTTGAGAGGTCCATTCAGTTGCTTCGTCACATTTTAGATCACCTCATCTGAATCCACACAAAACGGTGTTCTTTCAATTTCATTTTCAGCCATGGAAAAAGGTAAAACTCCTCTGGTGCTGGAATCGTTTCCGCATGCTTTCCTCAGCATCTCGAACGTCTCGGGTGATTTCTTGAGAAAACCCAGAATTTGATGTTTGCGTGCGGATCCACACAAAGAAGACATTACAAAATCCGACGGACGAAAAATTTTCTTTGTCAGAAATTATCTGCAATTAACGCCGACAGAAAAGGAAATAAATTTCAGATGGCTGTGTGTTTTCCTTATTAGGAAAACAGATAGTTCACCTCCAACGAACACCTGCGTGAGTGTAGGGAACACATTCCGGGAACTTTTTGAATCTAGTAGAATTTAAAATTTATTATACATCCATATATGAAAAATAAATTATATATCTTTGGCTTTAATAATTTGATAAAAACTTCTAAAAATCAATGATAAAAAAATAATATTCCTTTTTTATATATAATTTTAATGTACGTCATAATTTTACTTTCAATCCAATTATACATTATGATTTATATTACTTAAAATTTTTATTTATATAGTTAAAAAAACTTCAGAAATTCCATTAGGTTTTAAAATACACTAAGAACAAAATTGTTATTTAAACATTATGAAATACTTAACTTTGAGAGAATGTTTAAAAAAAGAAAGAATAACATCGCATGAAAAAACAGATAAATTAGCAAAGTTAAATTTTTAAAGGCTAACAAAAATAAGACAGTAAAAAAGTGATTCTGAGAAAATGAGAGCTCCGATAGATGAGTAAATAATTTTTAAGATACTTAAAATAATTTTTTTTAGCTTTCATACGGTTAAATAAATAATTCTACCTATTTAATTTTTAACAAGTATTTAAATGAAAAAATATCACTGCACAAAACAAATATATTACCTAACGAAGATTCAAAAACTAAAAGTTAGCGATTTTTCTTTTTAAAAATCATACATAATTAAGTAAGACGTGAAACGCGTTAAGGTCTTTCTAATTTAAAATTTAGATTACGCATATAATTTGAGCTTCAAATAATTAGCTAGTGCTTTTTGAAAGGTTTTATTAAATAAAGTAACTGACATGTGAAAAATAAATACAAAAACTCTCTTTTCATTATTTAAAACTTTTTATTTTAAAATTGAACATAAAAGTAAAATTTTTTAATCTCTAGAAATTCTTTCAAAGTTAAAATGAGTCAAATAAAATTATAATTAAAATCACTGATCACTATTTCAAGAGAAAGGGAATTTAAATATGTTAATTTTAATCAATGGATATAATTTGTACTGAAGGAATAATATTAACGAAAGCTTCGTATTTAAATACGATTAATTTTAACAGAATAGTTAATAAATGAAAAAAATTGTATGTCTTACAAAGTTCTCTTAAGGTATCCGACTACGTTCGGAACCGTGATTTTGCAAAAGCGTATAAATGGATAATATTTACGATATTGAGTGTCACTTAGATTAGAAAATGTATATAAAATTGTTTTAAGAATATTATTACAATAAAACATTGTTTAAGTACAATATTTTGACAAAAAATTAACATAGCATGACCCATTTTCAAAATATTCTACTTTTGTGAAAATCGCTTCTGTTATAAAAATATTTTACCTGTATATATCTCAGACCTCTGTACAAAGGCTCAAAAAGAATTTTTGAAATATATAACTTAGAAGTGGGTTTATCCTTGTTTTACAACAACAGAGGGGAGAAATTTTAAGAAAAAAAAGCCGATAATTATTTTAATGGGTTGTAACTTGGAAAATATTGTGAATTTTTGAAAAATCATAGTTCTTAGACTCTCTGGAGAAGTCTTTACTTTATATAAGCAAAATATTACTATTTTAGAAGCACTTTATTTTTAAAGGAGATCCTTTTGGAAAAAGGTTATTCTAAGTTTATTTTTTGCCAAAATATTGTATTTAAATAAATTTTTTTTTCTTGTCGAAATGTCCTTGAAACAATTTTATACATGTATTCCAATCTAAGTGACACTAAATATCATGAAAAGTATCCATTTATGCGCTTTTTTAAAATCACGTTTCCGAACGTGTAGTCGGATACCTTAAATTATATATATTTCAGTATCCGATCGGAATAAGATTATTGCGCATAAAATTATATTAAATATTATATTATCGACCTTTTTCGTCAAATCAAAAGACGTAGCCAAAATCCACGATATGTTACCAATAACTAGAAACCATCCATGTGAATGTTCAAGCATAATAATTTTAAAGATGACAGCATTTGGTGACGTCTTAGGAATTGGCAATGTCTTTTTATTTGGTGAAATTAGATGGTTATGATACGTATAATTATTTGGTTTTTATACATAAGCACCAAAAATTATCAGAAAATAACGTGGAATAGCTTCTTACGTAATTATTGACATTTTTAGTTCGTTACTGATTAGTTCTAAGTTGTCGTCTATCCAGTATAGTGGTGGCATGGATGTTTGTAAATGTATAGTGTCTTTGGTGCAGGGGGATACTCTAAATAGCTCTCGAGCTGCAAGTCCTCTCGTGAGGCTGGTGAATAGGGAAAAGAGGTGGGAGGTCCCAGCCCCCCCAGGGTGTTCTCTCTCAAAATTGTAATGGAACTGAGCCAAATAGCACTCTCACCAGCACGGTACTTTAAGTTACAGATAAAGACAGGCGTACATCTAGCCCTTAGCAACGATAAATTTCGCAGGCCTCGATCTGGCATCATCAGACACACAGGTGGCAATAGTAACGGCAACAATAGTTCTGAGTTAAAAAAATTCTTAATGTGTGTGTGAGAGAGAGAACTCAAATTCTTTAAATTTTACTCTCTCTCTATTCACTGTAGTTGAGTTATTGATGAGCTAATGCTCGGAAAAATGAGCATTTATTATTATTTTTTTATACTTTAAAATGTGTCAAATATCGAAGACTCTAACAGAAGAACCTTGTAAGCTATAACACCAGCCAGTGATGATGACGATGATACTTGATATCTTACTTTTCTAAAATTCGCACCACCCAACGTGAAACGGACTAAAGTCTTGTTAAACAATGAGCCCTCATCCCAACTCTTTATTTTTCATGGCGGTTTTTAATAAAATCAGAACTCATACATTGTCAATCACGAATTGCTCGATCTCTCTTTACGGCAGAATAGCTTTGTTCCTACAGATAAGAAGTATTCGACGTCCGATCTGATACTCAGCTTCCAAACTATCATATTTCAATCGGAATTTTGGATTCCAGTAGAATTTTAAAATTGAAGAAACTTGTTTGTTATTTCACATGACGCTTTCCAGCAAAGTGTTTTTAAAATCATCAAGACAAAAGACCATCACGTTATCTGCTGTACCTCTGGTTGCATTAAAAATACATAATTCTCTCTTCTGGTTTTGATTCTATATCAGTTACTCTTCAAAAGTTACAACTGATTTTTCTTATTTTCACTCGTATTTATAATATAACTAACAGATGCATAGTCAATGTAGTAATTTGCTGTGTGTTTCAATAGCAAAAATATTTTGAGAAACAAGAAAAAAAATCAGTGTTAAAGAACAATTGCAAAAAAAGAAAGAAAGAAAGACAGAAAACATTATGATAAAAATGTTTGACTATAGTTGAGCATTAGGGAGGGTCAAAAATCTTATTCGGAATTTGAAAACTAGCATATGCGAAAAAGAAGTTCTCTGGTATATAGATGGAGGTAAAAATAAAATTAACAATTTATTTCTATGTTAAGAGCTGCTATAAGGGTAAGGAAGTGTAATTTGAACCTTTTTATGGTAAAAAGTCAAAAAGAATTTTGTTAAAGAGAAAAACAGTCATGTTAGTATTTTGTAACATTTATTGCTATGAGAGGACACCTACCAAATAGTTACCCGGGGGGAACATCAGGTACATTTAACAGTTCTTTTAGTATTACTTAAAAAAAAGAAACTACTGTCGAAATTACAGTGCACGGTTGAAGCGGTAGATGGGAAAAAGCTTGGATCGGACTGTTTCGACGGCGCTGGGAACAAGAGTGGGGGCTATAAGAAATATTGTAATGTGCATTGCATTATTCACAACTCACACACACACAGTACTCGCTTATCAATAATCTTTGCATTCGTGTTTATATCGTAAAAAACTAATTTTATTTTGAATCTAAAATCCTCTAACCTAAATTAAGAATCAGTAGTGCACACAAGGGGGGTCCCGGGTTCACCCCCCAAAAAAACCCTTGATTTTTTTTCGATTGATTACAATCCGCTGTATATAGTACGTAAAATTTAATAATGTATTTGTTATTAATAATTAATTTTATTAATTAATGCTCTAATTATCCATTCAATCTCAAACTCAGTGGCGCAACAGCCCATGAAGGCCAGGGCCTACTGTGCTCATCCCAGTATACGAGACCATTGGGCACTGAGGTGCATGAGCAGATGTCCCGATCAGGTGGTCAGTCTGAAGCGAGACCCCCAGTGTTTAAGTCTCCAAGCAAGCTTGGTACTCATTTAATGACCCACTGCAGTAGAGATGAAAGGCTTAGTCGACCTTGCCCAGCTCGACCACGGGGCCAATTACTTATTCAATGATTATTTTTGTTTTCGTTCCCGAAAATCGACAAAATCAAAAGAATATTGGAGCATGATACAAAAATGGTGGACTTTCGACCCTGGATCCCAATCACCTTGAAAAAATTTTGTGTTCGCCGCTGTTAAGACTGTTTCCATTTTTTTCACCAAAATTCCCTTTCAGGCAATATTAAATTTTAAAAAATTAGTTTTTCTAATTATTTTTCACTTAATCTCCATATATAACATTGTTACCACGTAGGTAGGTTTCGATACACAAGGCTATTTTAGACCTATTGAGCATGATTTCCATACATATTAAAGACGATAATTTAGCAAAACAAACTTTATGTTATAAAAATGCGCTTGATTAGATAATAGAGAAGGGAGAAAATCGTTCATCTCTTTTTTCTGACTGGTAGTATCAATATTTATTCACTTATATCTAGGAGGAGGAGTAGCATAATGGGTTGGGGGTGATTCCTCTCCCAATTTACCCACAAAACAGACATACAGTGAGTCAGGGCCGCAAACTGTCTACCGATGAAGATGGATTGCTCTTAACTTGAAGAGCACTTGAACGCCATGTGCCATCTGGAAGGTGACTCACAGAATAACCCCGCGTCGAGATGTCCCTAAGTGCCTTCCAGTTCTGAAAAGTGTCATGAAAAGGTATTTTTTCTTTTCTATCAACATCCCCTGTTTTGGTGCGAAAGTATGAGAAAAATGAAATGCAATGCTGTGAGTTTTGGAAAACTTTTTGTTGGCACTGACATCACATGCCAGATACAGTAACTCATACGGTTGTCTTTTTCAGATATTATTGAAGAGCGAGGTAAATAGACAGAAGTATTGTTTGAAGGTTATAGACGGGTAAAAGTGAGCAATGAATCATGTTTGAGTGACATAAAATCGACAACGATTGTTTGATTTTTTTCTCTCACTCAACCGGATTTAACTGATCTTGAGATTGGTGTAGAGAGTAAAAAAAAATATTCAATATATATAAATATATATATTGCTTAAATCAGAAATACCCAATTAATTTTACTAATAATTATATGAATACAGCTATTCGAAATAGTAAGGATTAAAAATTCTTAAATTAAAAATAGTTTATTACTATAAATTTATCATATTTCCTATTTATAGTTAACTGCATATTCTAACATTAGATAAAATTACTTATTATTGTTTTATTCATATATACTCTAGTGTCACTAAAGTTATGGTACATAATTTGTAACTCTCTTATTAATTTTTATTTCTATTCTTTTAAACTTTTGTTAAGTGCTACACATTTCATCCATTCACATGATTTAAATCTGCATTAGGGTCCAGAATCTGGCAATAACTTATTTATTGCACTCAGATTTAGCCCTGACTCTACATTTTTAAGTGCAATTTTTAGGTAAGTTACCTCTATCATGTAATGGATTTAGATATTCCTATCCATATTACTTTCAATAAGTTTTTGCTCACAGTAGTATTTACATAAAGGGGGAAGGTTGGCTGGCCAAAAAACATGTTCAACCCCACTTTTATATAAATTATTTTATATATTAGCTGTCCTAAGTCAGCAATTTTTATAATACTGCAGCATCCATTTTATAATTTTTAATCTCGGTTGCTCATGTGTCCTTCATTGTGTTATTTTCCTGCTGCCTATGTGTTTTTCGATTGTGATTGATGGATGCTTATTTCTCGTTTGTGTAGAGAATTAGACTATATATATATATATATTATAATTTAAAATTGTTAATGTAAATGGTTAAGAAAACAATTAAATGGGTGAATCATAAACTAAACTAAATTTATAAGAATCATTGAATTATTTATGAGATATTTTTGTTTTAATTTCCATTTTGTAAAAACATTGAAATTGGATAACTGATATACAATGGATCACAAAAGTGTTCGTACACTTGCAATTTTCCAAAAAATGTGATGTTTTCGACTAATAAAAATTAACACATTGGAAATGGAATTTTTTTATGATATCTGCAACTTGTTTTTAATGGGATAATATAACTAACTTTTAAAACATAATGTAACTATTATTTTGAAAAATTAATATTTACAGGACTACGAAAAAATTATGCCACTAAAGTCTTTGTACACTTAAAAAATATCTCAACATGGTTTTAAAAGTTGTGTTTTTTTCTTAATTTTTTACTTAGTAAGATAGCTTTTAGCGTCCACAACAACATTTAAGCATCTTAAATAGGTATAGATTTGTAATTTTTTTTAAAAATTAATTAATTTATTTATTTATTTTTTGTAATTTCTTCATCGATATTCCTCTATTCTTCTGTGATTATTGCTTGTACTTCACATTTTGTTTTTGTATGTCATGTTTTCTTTTTTTAAAAAAATCAAATTGTAATCAATATTGTCTTCTAGGCTTAAATAAAGTGATGTAGGAGGTGTTTTCAGAATTTCGGGACATTTATAGAGACACCAGTGGCGTATATTGAGAGCAGTGCGTTTGGCGTAATTATATTGTTTAAAAAGGAAGTCGTATCCAATATCCAAATTTTGGGCAGATATTTTAAAGTTTTTCTATAAAATATTTATGTAGAGCTCATGGTTCACAATACCATAAAAAATACCAAATTAAATAATTCTGAAGCCGATTTACACCCCCTCGCAAGAACATCTCCATATTTCACTGTTCCAACTAGATTCGTGGAGTTATGTTTCAGAAAATTCAACGTTGACAGCAAATTGGTTGAGATAGCAAAAAATTCAAAATTTTTGGTTCAAACGAGCGTATAACAGTTTGTTGGGAAAAAAATGAGGAACTTAATCCCCAAAATTTGTGAAACAAGAACATCTCCACCTCTATGCTTTAGCACATGAAGATGAAGAAATTCTTGCAAGGAGGTGTAAGTCGGCTTCAAGGATAGGTAATTTGGTATTTTTTTATGGTACTGTAAATCGTGAGCTCCTTTTAAATGTTCTTAAAAAACTTAATTACCTGTCTAAAATTTGTACATTGTAGGTGACTTCATTTTTTAACAAGATAAAAAGGCCAAATGCACTGTTTTCTGTATGCACCACTGGTATCTCTATAAATGTCCCCAAACTCTGAAATCACCTCCTGAATCACCTGATTTAACCCTTTATCTACTGACTGTAGTTATAAGTACCGCTCACTTTTAAATTACATAGAGTAACCATTTTTCCGAATATTCTGACGATACTTAGCAGGAATATTCTTTGAAATCCACTCTTTCAAGGTATATGGTAGCACGGGTTCTGTGATTAGTATTTTAGCGCGGAAGGCGAATAGTTTTATAGCAGAAATAGCGTTCTCAGTGAATTGCGAAAAAATAGTTAATGTCAAAATTTAAGTGACTTATTTTTTTTGCATGTTAGTGAAGATCTTAGAAAATGATTTGACTATTTATTATAAGTGAACAGTGTACATAATTAATTATACAGTTGAATATCTTTAATTAATTAATTAACTCCAACGGATTAAATTTCTCTAAGTTGAGTATTTATTTTATGTATATTCCTTAATTTTCAATGCAGTGATTCGAAAAAAATATTCCATAAAAAAACTGCAGTGAATCGTAATGTGGTAGATAAAGGGTTAAGCCCAGTAGAACACATATTTGGTGAGGATTTAAAAAGTTAGAGTAAGAAGACATGACATGTAAAAAAACAAAATATGAGCTAAAAACAATAATCACAGAAAGAATGGAGAAACAACGATGCAGAGATTTCAAAAAAACTGATAGCAAGATGTTCAAAAATTATTGGGGACGCAAAAAGGTATCCTATTAAGTACTAAATTAAGAACGAAAAAAAAATACAATATTTAAAACTATGTTGAGATTTTTTTTAAGTTTACGAAGACTTTTGTAGCATAATATTTTAGTAATTTTTTAATTAATTTTCCAAAATAATAGTTGTACTGTGTTTTAAAAATTGATTATGCTGTTTCATTAAGAACAAGTTTTACAGATATAAAAAAATTACAATTCTAATATAATATTTTTTATTAGTCGAAAACACACTAAATTTTATAGGAAATTGCAAGTGTACAAACGCTACTACTGTATAATGTAGAAAAAGCTGCAAGAAAATATTTTTTCAGGCAAAATTTAAATCTAATGCAATATAGCAGTTATACTGCCTTAAAAAAACTGCTTAACTAAAGATAAATGAATTAAAATTTCACTCATAAATATGGCCAATGTAGTTGTTTTTTAAAATGATAGTAAAAAAATTAAATTTATCTTATGATTATTTTTGAGTTATTAAAACTACATTGATATAACGAAACATTTGATAAAACAGAGAGTATAAAAAAAATTGAGTTACAATTTTGAGACGACAGTTTCAGTGAACTCTAATCTTAACTTTGCCACATAATTATGCAATTGTGTATTGTAGTGATATCTAGTGATTGAAACTTTTTAACTCGGGATTTTCAATGAGTAATTTCATCATGTAGCATTTAGAATAATAATAGGTGAGTATCTGTTATAAGACTTAAAATTAATAAGCTGATTGAAGAACATATGACAAAATTTACAATAATGCACTGTGTTTATAAATGAATATCGAAGTTTTAACGCTCTATAGTATTTATCACATTTAACTTATTAGTATAACTCATGCATCGAATGAAAAACCAACTGAAACGGTTTTGTTTGCTGGTATGTGTGCGCATGCGCGTGAACCTTATGTTAATTTTCTCTCCGCCAATCAGCGCGCGCTAGTAAAAAAATGGTAACTAGTGAAAGCGTTTTGTATTCCCAGTTTGCAAAGACAGAATCTGCTCTTACTGTGCAACGAGCGTTCCGCTGGACACTTCAGTGGACATGTGAACCCTCATAATACGCGCTTCTTGACCTTAGAAAATCCTTACGAGGGGCTAGAAACGCATAACGAGACTCAACTAAATTGAATGTTTTTTGTGCCATATCTCGGTGGAAAGGTCGTTTTCGAAGAAACAACTGTAACTGGTTTTGTCTATCTTGATGCTCAACAACTATGGCTATTTCCTCAATTGAAATAAAGTGAGCCAGATAACTTCACGCCGTAAACACAACAGAAATACTTAATTGCTACAGTTTACAACACTCAAATGCCTTTGCCACTTGTCAAAATTGGGATCAGTGTAAAAGCTGGCTCCTGCAGCTTCATCCTGCTGTTACGTTTGTAAGTTCCTACTTGCAGACTCCATTCTTTTTATTCTCGCTGCATAAAAAAAAATAGCAGCAATTCTTTCTCGCTACTGCGTTTTGGTGCTCCTCGAACGCGTTTTGGGGCTTTTCGCCCCCTTCCTGCGCTCTTCCACTCTCGCCCTCGTAACGTCACTCCAGTTTCGTTCTCGTTTGACTTCTTCCTCCACTGGCCTCCCCCCTGCGGGGGGAGTGTTTTCTGATATTGTCATTTTCATTCACCCTTTTTTTCCCTTGATTCTGGGTATAAGCGATTCATTTCGCTGGCACCCGAGGCATCTAATTTTCGTTTTCAAGATGGTGCACCACTTCACTGGCATCTCTCAGTACGTGATTGGTTGAACATCACTGTAATCGACCAATGGATTTTCCGCGAAGTTCCTCACGATAAAGCTTGCTTCACCTGATCTGACGTCATGTGATTTGTATCTGTGGGGTTTCATTATGGATTGTGTGCACGTACCTCCGCTACCAGCTGACCTTCCAGACTTAAGACAAAGGATTGAAGCAGCTGTTGCAAGAATTACGTTAGACACACTGAACAAAGTTTGGGATGAATTCGCCTATCGATTTCATGTGTGCCGTGGGACGAATTGAGCTCACATTGAACAGTTGTAAGCTAATAGGTAAAACTGTTTTAGTTACTATTTCATTCGATGTATGAATTGTACTTGTAAGTTATATGTAATAAATAGTATAAAGCGTTAAAACTCTGATATTCATTTAGAAACACCCGATATTTACATTAATATATTCATATACAAAAAAAAATGTTTAATTTCCTACGGATTTTTATGTTGAAAAGAGCGAAAAATGCAAAGGAACAAAAAAATTAATTTTTACGTTCAATAATTTTAACACAGAAAAATATCCACGAATGAAACAAACTACAGACACAAGAATACCTGCCTTCAAATATATTCCAGAATTCAAACAACTATTTTCATATGTGTAATTAGTTTTCTCTCTTTCGACAAAATAAGAAAAATGTATGTTTTCGTAGAAATGTTTTACAATATATGAAACACCAAAAGAATTTGTTTTTCAATTAAAAAAAGAAAGAAAACCCCACATATATACAATAAAGTTCTGTCGTGTGTCGTCTAAAATATGTTCGAATACGACCTTCGGATTTTTTTAATAAAGATGTAAAGAATTCTACATAGATTTAATCTTGAAAGTAGCTCTATGCATATGTGTGTGTGTGTGTGAATAAAATAATTTCTAAATTATTTTACTTTTAAAAGAAAATGTTTTTATCAAGGACTTCAAAAAATCAAACCTAAAAAACATCCAATAGTAATTAGGTAAATATTTATCTTGCATTCTAATAGAAGCGAACTGTACTGTTAATTTAGAACATTTAGCTTAAAAATTACAGAAAAAAAACTCCCCCATATATTTAATAAATTAACACAATTCCAGTACCAGAAAAGAATGAAAGTATTTATCTAGTTTCGAATAAAAGATTATGTCAAGATTTTTACTTTACACACAGACAGAAAAAAATCCGACACTCCCAATTTGTTTCTGCTAGACAAAATTATGTACTTAAAAAATCTTACTTATACAAATTCTCACTCAAGAACCGTCTTCGAACTTACTTATTTTATGAAGTAAATTCAATTATATGTGCCCTTCGAGTGGAGTGGCATCACTTTTTCCCAATAACTTTTTAAGAAGGAAAATAAAATTACCCAGCCATGATATTCTGCATGAAAGGAAAGAAAATTAAGCATGATTTGATTCGCAGAAAGTAAAAAAGAACAATTTTTATCTATTTTAGAAGATTAAAGGCTATAGTGAAAAAAGCAAAGTTGATTCGAGACATAATTATGCTCCATAATTTCATTAGTTAATATAAAGTAAAGACGCTAAAAGTAATTTTTTTTTACTTACATTTTTATTGCTCTTCCATTTTTTTATCCCTAAGTACTTTTACAATTTTTTCACAACCCGCACCTATCGAAAATTTGAAAAAAAAGAAAAAAAAAAGAACTTTTTTTTTCACTTAAAGAAATTTGTGTTTTTCTTCTAAATTAGAACAGTTAAGTAGAAGTCTTATCTATCTAGATAATTCGAAGTTTTTTACCCTTCGCCTTCTGTGTGCGCTGTTTCCTTTTTTCAATTTGAGCGGGAAAAAATTAATGCACCCAGGAAAAAACTTAATCAAAGAAAATGGAGAATAATTTCTTACTCTTTTCGCGCTGTATGCTTTTATTTTTGACATTTTTTAAGCATATAAAAAAACTATTTATATTTCAAAGCGGACAAAGATACAAGAAACTACCAATTTTATATTGTTGTATTGGTCGAAAAGTGACAGTAGTTCGCTGAAAGAAAAAACACGTATTAATAATATTTCATGTGATTTTGTTTTCAAAAGCAAAGCAATAAAAAATTTCGTTTGCTTAGTTATATATAGATCTCTTTCTACATCTATTTAATCTAAACTCTAAATTTTTTACCCAAATTTTGTAAGGTAATTTAACAATTTTTTTTAAAATTTTAACAATATCAATTTCTTGAAAAATGTTTTAAAGATTTAAAACGGAATGTGTCACTTAGTAAAAATATTCAACATTTTGAAAATAATTAATTATTATCTCTCTCTTCTCTGTCTCTCTCTAAATTCAACACAAAATTAAAGTTCCAAAAAATAAGTTTAATTTACTTCAAATCGCTTAAAAATTATTAATTGTTATACGATCTAAAGGCTTTTTATGAAAAAGCATCTAAAAATAAAGTAAAAATACAGCAAGAATGAATAAAAATTATCGTTACTTACGTATCATACCCCTGACCAAGTTCACAAAATCAAAAGACGACGCCAATTCAGAAAATGTTGCCAAATGCTTGCATCGTTATTCATGCGCTCCGGAATAGTTTTCACTATTAGCTGTATATCGCGGTATTTGGCGACGTTTTTCGATTTAGAAAAAATTAGTTTAAGGTAAATAACTAAAATAAAAATTTACGTTATTGACCTAAGTAGGAATTAATTTAAAAAATTTCTTTTTTTATGTATTACTTGTTTTTATTTTTAGACTGGAACTCCGTTATTTGTCCCTCTAACTGGATAGCACGGAAAATTCCGTCAGTGTAAAGATGCTTCGAAAATGGACTGCACTGATTTTTCTGCCTTCAAGTAACGTTTTCAAAAGCGGATTACCCGCACTTTTCTGAAATCCTTTCCCCCTTTTAAGGTTTAACATCTTGAAAGATAATGAGGGACGGAGGAAGCAACACAGCAGGAGTTTTATGGCTCGCAGGGAACCCCGTGTTTTGACCCTGGGGAAATCATTAAAATTCGGGGAGAAATTTCTTTAGAACCCAAGAAGTGTTTGTTTGCTAGCTTGTATTTTAAAAGTTTTCAAAAGTCCCAACGCATAAGTAAAATATGTTACAATTCCCTTTTGGTTTCATATTAAACAAAAAAGAAACTTTATTTACGTAATGTTGAAAAATCTAACTTCAAAATATAAATTTCCAAACCATCTCTTCGTTTGCTTTTTAAAAAAAAAAGAATTAAATTTGACTCTGATACACAAGTACTCACTTTAGAGCTCCTTTGAAAGCCACAGTATTTTGCCACTCCATGATGAATGTGGGTGTGAGTCCTTCAACGTCTCTGTTGCCCATAATGAGGAGTCGTGCTTTCTTGCCGGCATGTCTGGCCAGCTCACCACAACATGAAGTCATGTTGGCATGTTGCAATGTAGGCCGTCGCACTTCCTTACGGCTCACCCCTTCACGAATCTTCAAAATGCGGGCACGTTTACAAGCCAATTTGCTCTTCTGTAATTTCCGAATCTTAGTCTTGATAACTAGAAAAAGAAAATTGAATTACTTTCAAGTGTTATGATACTATCTATGATTTTACATTATACTTTAGATAATTGATAGAAAATATTAGAACCACGCATTAAAATTATTTCTATTGCTATACATCAGTGCTTTTCGAACTTTCTACACTTGCGACCCTAATTTTCAACCATAATTTTCATCCCCCCACATAATAATAATGTATTGAACTCAATAATAATATACTTTGACGTAAAGCTACAATACGACTTTCATTATAAGCCGTACAAATTATCCAGATAAGTATTAAATTTTGTATATAATATTTTATGACATGTCCACACATAAGGGATCACTGGTAATTATTAAACTTGCTCTTAACTTAGTACTGGTACATTAATTATGAAATACATTGTGCAGTACTGATACATTCAAAAGTAAATTAAATCAGTGTAAATGCGTATTTTATTTTTTATTTTGTCAGAATGTATTGTGTTTTGCTTCCTTTCAGTAAATTAACAATGTTTTTTTTAAATAATCCTTTGTTTTCTACTTTTCGATATACTCGCACCCCCCTTGTAGGTTTATCAACGCCCGCCCCCAGGCGGTCTCGCCTCACAGTTTGAGAAATTCTGCTATACATGATATCGAAACTATATTTTATGTACCAAAAAAAAACACATGTTAAACTTATAACCATACTAACTCATTTTATATATATTATTATCATACTTTTACCAAATAAAAAAATCTGAAAGAAAATAAATCTAAGAAAGTTTTAAAAATTATAAAAAAATTAGGCATTAGTTGCCTTGAAAATTAATTTAAAACAATGCATCCTGCAGAATGAACCACAGATACCAAGAACTAATTGCACAGATTTGAAATTCTCCTGAACAATTAAAGTATTTATTTATTTATTTCAAAACAAGGTCTTAAATTCATTCAAAATCATGAATGTTTTATTTTGCTATTATAATATTGTTTGTAAAATTACAAATTGTTTGCATTATGTTTGTTGTAAACAAATTTCATAATTACATATTAATTGAATAAATAATTAATGAGAACCAAGTAGGATAAAATCCTATTTTAGTTTACATCTTTGGAAGAGGAGAAAAACAAGCGCCACACAAACATAGCAGCTCCTTTTACACACACACACACACACTAAACATCTATCCCATATTAGGATAATTCACTAAGTTGGCGATAAGTAAAGGTGTGGTGTTCCACCATAGAGCGTTAATAAAAATAGAATTAATATTCTAAAATTGAATTTTGCAAGATCCAGAAATAAGCTGAATATTATTAATCCATGAATTCTAAAGAAAATAAATGTTCTTATTTTATTACTGATTCATATATAACGTTGACTGTGCTATAATATTGTTTCAACTAACGTGCTGATTGTTACGAAAAAAATCATATTCAAATTGATACTATTTACTCTCAATTTATCTCTTAGCCTCATTTGAAATAAAAAAAAATTCTAATAAAAAATAAATGCATCAGGAAAAAATTCAAAATAGAAAATGTGTGAATTTTTGTTATTTTTCCGTTTTCCCCTCTCAAACCTCGCCTAGTAGGTTTTATTGGCGACAGCACACAATACACAAAAAAAAAGTGTTCTAAGTGTTAGTTCTAATTGAATCCTTACTAATATTATAAACGCGAAAGTTTGTATGGAGAGAGAGAGAGAGAGAGATGTCTGTTATTCTTTCACGGAAAAACAACTGGAAGGGTTTTAATGAAACTTTACAATAATATAGCTTATACATCAGAATAACACATAGGCTATAATTTACAAAGATATCGTGTGAAGTTTCCAATATATAACGATAATTGTCCAGAAAGTAGGAAAAAATTCTGACATCTACAAAAAAAGCCCGCGACAACATTATTCTATCATTTTGGTGTGAAGCAAGACTTTTCCTATTTGTTTTGTTTACGCCATACCTCAGTGTGCGCTCGCTTTTAATTTATTCCTTTGATCAGTGTAATCACTATTTTTTTATTTCATAATAAAACTAGATTTCAAAGGGAGAGGTGGAGGCAAGATTTTAACATAAAATAAGTACAACAGAAAGTAATATTAACATATTGCACTTCCAGATATAATTATTTACTCTATTTAAAACGTTCATCACACAAAATTTGTAACAATGTGTTACTTTTTGCTGAGCAGAGATCAGCTTAGGAAGGTGTTTTCAAAAATCGACTGGGGGCTGCGGTAGCCCAGTGGTTAAGGTATCCAACCATGGCAGGCATGTCATGAGTTCGATCCCAGTATCACTAAAGACCCGCCGTGTAGGGCAGCGATGCACGTTAAATCTGTCGAGAGCTGAAACGTCCTCCCGTTCGTGTGGTGTGGTAGTTAGGAGAGGGGGGTGCCAGCTCAGGTGTCGTCCACGTCACTTGACCATGGTTCAAAATTACGTGGTCCGTCGCCAAAAGCCCTCGTGTAGCTGAACAGTGCGACGTTAATATTAACTCACTCGCTCAAAAATCGACTGACAAGAGAGTTACGGAGAGTTATAAATAAATAAAAATTGCCTTTATTAGCTATTAGATCAACAGACTTAAAATTTAACAAATCTGTTTTTTGGTTGTTGTTCAGCTGAGGTATGCAAAAAGCTTTTTTTTTTGTATAATTTGCAATTCCCGTAAAATTAACTCATTAAAAACTTCTTCATCCTTCAATCTGTATTGTTTAATTTTCAATTTACCCGTGCGAAGAACGGGTATACCAGCTAATATTCATATATTTTTTATGTATTATGAAGAAGACGTACTAAGAAGAGCCCGCGATTTGTTTTGAAAATGTGGTGGTAAAAGTTTATCAGCGGGAATATTCCGCTTGGCGTCGGTTGTATCATTTTTGGCGACTTTATCACTTGCGCCGGTGAAACGGAAAAGTACCAATTTTTCAATTGTAATATTTCACATATTAGTATACAATTTGAATTTTACTGAAACTACTTTTACACTTTTCTAATTATTTCTGACGGTAAAAAAATTAATCAGATCAAGATGAAATTCAATACAGACGCAACATAAAAAACATTATAACTTTGTTAATAAATAGCATTGAATGTCCTAGCTTCCAAGAAAATAAAGTAATGATTTAAATATGGAAAAAAAATCACTTATATAAAGAAAGTTAAGTGGAAAAAAATTATTAAAATCATATGAAAAATTGTTAAAAAACGATTTAACAGAAACCAGAAAAAATATAATCCTAATATTAATTAATCTAATAATTATTTTTAAATTAATTCTTATTTAATATGATTGCATTAAGAAATGCAATAATCCATAAATTATTATGGATTTCATATTGTATTGTTATGCATGTAGCGAAAACTTTAAAGGGTTGCTTAAAACTTTAAATTCCAATTGAAGCATAGTTTGATAATTTACATCTTAATTGTTTAGAACTTACTTATAGAACTTTTTTAATCTTATGAGAAAGGATTTTTAGATATGTTACAAATCAAAAAGATACATGCATCAGGGCAGATGGAAAAAAAATTCAGAATTATGTATAATACCTACCACAGCGGAAAAGATATTCTATGGTATATAAGTAGATAAAGAGGGGGAAAATAACACGAAAAATTAATTTTTATTACTAAGTATTGCCCCAAAAGTAATAAAATTTGTATATTTAACTTTTTATCTTAAAAAAGCTCAAAGTAATTTCTGTCAAAAGGAAAACGGGCGTTTCAGCAATGAGAGAACACGTATTAAATGGTTACAAGAAATAAACCCATCAGATATATCTAACACAGCGTTTCTCAAACTGTGGGGCGCTCTCCCCTAAGGGGGTGTGATGACCCTACAAGAGGGACGCAAGTATATTGAAAATTCAAAAACAAAGGATTTAAAGAGTGTTTTTTTTCCAGGTATAGAAGTTTAAGTTAGCATTACTTTCCAAGATGGCGACCGATTTAACAGCTGTCAAGCGATTTATTCTCAGTTTGGTTTGGCAATTTATCAAAACGATCCTCAAGCAAGGCGTAGATTCGTCGAATGGGCCCAAAACGAGATGGCCGTTGTTCCCGATTTTCATAAGCGAATTTTGTTTAGCGATGAAGCGCACTTCTGGTTGAATGGCTACGTCAACAAACAAAACTGCCGCATTTGGAGTGAAACTAATCCACAAGTGTATGTCGAAACACCGTTACATCCAGAAAAACTGATTGTTTATGGGCTGGTGGAATCATTGGTCCGTACTTCTTCAAAACCGATGAAGGCCACAACGTTACAGTCAATGGTGATCGGTATAGAGCCATGATTACTAACTTTTCCATTCCTGAATTGAACAATCATGATGTCCAGGAGCTGTGGTTCCAAAAAGACGGCGCAACATATCACACGGCTCGTGCCACAATCGATTTATTGAAAGACACGTTTGGTGACCGCCTAATTTCACGTTTTGGACCTGTGAATTGGCCTCCAAGATCTTGTGATTTAACACACCACTAGACTATTTTCTGTGGGGCTATGTAAAGACATTGGTCTATGCGGATAAGCCACAAACGCTTGACCATTTGGAAGACAACATTCGCCGTGTTATTGCCGCTATACGGCCACAAATGTTGGAAAAAGTCATCGAAAATTGGACGTCCAGATTGGACTACATCCGAGCCAGCCGTGGCAGTCATAAGCCAGAAATCATATTTAAAATGTAATGCTGCAAGATTATCTTTCGAATAAAAAAAATTCATGTCAATCGAATAGTACATCGTTGTTTTATTGCAATTTAAATTTCTATACCTCTAAAAAAAACACCCTTTACAAAATTGCATATTTACTGAAAAGAAGCAAAATAAAATATACATTTGGACATAATAAAAATAAAATAAACATGTACACTGATATTATATTCTTATAAATGTATCAGTACTGCACAAAGTATTTGATAATTGATCTCACAATACTAAGTGGAGAACAAGTTTAATAATTACTAGTGATTCACGTAGGTTTGTCATATACAAAATTTAATACTTATCTTGATAATTTCTACGGTTTATGATTCAAATCGGATTGTAGTTTTAACGTCATAGTGCATTCAATACATTGATATTATGTGAAAGGGTGAGCGATGAAAATTAAGCTTGAAAATTGAGTCGCAAACATTTAAAGTTTGAGAAGCACTGATCTAACAGATTAAAGTGTTAAACTTTTTGGCTAAAGTGTAGATTAGGGGGAGGGGGAGCTTTGGATTTGGTGATTTGTCTTTGGATTTCGCGATTTTTATCTAGATGTCATACACAGCTTGACGAACGATTCATGTCACCAAAAGCAACTTACATCACCAAGGCCCCCTAATCTACACTTTAACAATTTTTTTTAAAAAACTAACTAACTGTCGAAATGACAGTGCACGATAAATCGGATGACGGAAAAAAAGCTTGGATTGATTTGGCAGTGTACGGACAGAGAGCTGGGTTATAAAAAGTTGCAAAATTTACATTGTACTATTCACTATATATATATATATATATATATATATATATATATATATATATATATATATATATATATATATATATATAGTGCTCATTTATCAATTATCATCGTTCCTGGTTATTTATGGTACCTGCATAGTTTCTGAATCAATGTTTGACTGAAATTTAAATTTTTTTTGTCTTTGCAATTTTGTGTAGGGGAAATAAATCAAGCTGCCATAAAGAAAAATATTAATAAGACAGAGAAAGAGGCAGGGGTCTATATAAATGCTATAAAAGGTTTGAATTTTAAATATCTGATATCAACCCATTTATTAGCATTATTCTAGTAAAATAAGAATCAAAACTTAATGAAGATTCTATTCCCTTTTTTTGTCAAAGTTATGTTACTTAAAACTAGATGTATCAAAAATTAAAGAATTTATTTCTTTCATTTTTTGTATACTTGTTATTTAAAGTATGATAAAAGCAATGAACTATGATTTCAGCTCTAACATCAATTGTTTTGTTTTTAATTTTATTTTTAATCGTTTATTGTTATGAACACCATACATTTTTTATAAAATTTTCTATAAGATAATGTAAAATAAGCCTTAACTTTTTGGCAATTTTAAATATATTTTAGATTTTAGTTCATTGTCTATATAACTCTGTGAAATATGTCACTTAAAAAGTAATTTAAATATACGACTTGGAATTCCATGCAGTGTTTTGAAATTCGATATAATTTTCTCATCACAAATTTTACCTAAAATACCTTATTTTAATATATTTAAATAGTTGTATAATTTCCTGATTAGTGTTTTTCATTAATTTAAGTCATAAGAACCAACAAAATAATATAAAATTTCTAATAGCATGGCATTTTTGAAAACTTAACTCCAAATGAAGGCAGATACCTTAAATTGTAGAAAAATAATTATTTTGAATCTAAAATCATCCAACCAAAATTAAGTTCTTTTCTATTTTTTCCGAAAACTGAACCCATTTATTATCAATATTAAACTTTGAAATTATTTTTTCTTTTAATCTCGATACCATAGAAAGATTGGTCCTGATTGGTAATAATACATTTTCTCCATACAAACCACGTTCCACCCTAATGTATACGACTACTTCTTGTAAAAAATTTTAAAAAATCATATAATCCTTTAAAAGAATTCCTATTATTATTTTTAAAAAATCCAACATTAGAATAAACAGCTTTGTTTTTAAAGAAAATGATCCGATCATTTAATGAACATCATCAACATTCCATTCCAGTTCACTTCCTGGAATAGAACATTCCGAAAATCTCTTGAAAGAAACATCAAAGAATAACTCAGACATTGTATACGTAAGTAACGTTTCCAGGGTCTATTTATTTTAAAATCGGAAGTTTATGCCAAAACGCTGGAAATCCCAAGAAAGACAAAACACTCGACCAATGGCCAAAAAATGGAAATAGAAGTGAACGGCATTTGAAATGAGATTCCCTCTCAGGAAACTCTGTTACTCTCACCGTTTGAATAATATAGTTTTTAAGGTACTGCAAATCCCAAGGGAAATTGAAAGAAATCGTCGACGAGAAAAAAGGGGGTTTTTTTTTTCATTCCTTTTTTTATGAGTAAAGGCCTTAAAGAACAATTTATACGCTGTTTAATGTGAAGTATGTGAAAAGAAAATATTGAATAATGTAATAATGCTTATTTTTTAAAAATTTCAATGATTTTTTTCATCTTAAACATGAAAGTTACTTTTTTGTGTTCACGTTCCAATAAAGTAAATAACATTAAAAATGATTTTTTTAAAAATTTAGTAGTTAAATTATAATTAGAAAAAAAAATGTACTTTCTTATTGTGGGAGAAAATTACGAGTTTTTTTTTAAATTTTGAGAAAAATTTTATTGTTTTAAATTATTGTGCAATCAATACTATGTATATCTATCTATATATAGTATTTGTGTACATTAATTTATCTTCTTAAAAAATACTGTATTATTTAAATAATTAATTTTCTGGCTTAGGTAAGTAGATTTATTTTTTCTTAGTGTTTCTTA
This sequence comes from Trichonephila clavipes, assembly GCA_019973935.1. Lineage (NCBI taxonomy): Eukaryota > Metazoa > Arthropoda > Arachnida > Araneae > Nephilidae > Trichonephila > Trichonephila clavipes. Next base: position 190,365 of record BMAU01002569.1, on the reverse strand, counting down.
TTTGATATGTGGCATTAATAGTTCAGGTTTAGTATCTTCTATATAGTTATATGATTTCTTTCTTTAGTATTAATGAAATCTTATTCTTACTCCGTGTTTTCTCTTCCTGACTGCTCAGTAGTAAAGGGTGTTTTTTGAGAGGTCCAGAACTTTAAATTGCAATAAAACAACGATGTATTATTCGATTGACATGAATTTTTTTTTATTCGAAAGATAATCTTGTGGCATTACATTTTAAATATTATCAAGCAAGGCGTAGATTCGTCGAATGGGCCCAAAACGAGATGGCCGTTGTTCCCGATTTTCATAAGCGAATTTTGTTTAGCAATGAAGCGCACTTCTGGTTGAATGGCTACGTCAAAAAACAAAACTGCCACATTTGGAGTGAAGCTAATCCACAAGTGTATGTCGAAACACCGTTACATCCAGAAAAACTGACTGTTTGGTGCGCTTTATGGGCTGGTGGAATCCTTCTTCAAAAACGATGAAGGCCACAGCGTTACAGTCAATAGTGATAGGTATAGAGCCAGGATTACTAACTTTTTCATTCCTGAATTGAACAATCATGATGTCCACGAGCTGTGGTTCCAACAACACGGCGCAACATATCACACGGCTCGTGCCACAATCGATTTATTGAAAGACACGTTTTTGTGACCGCCTAATTTCACGTTTTGAACCTGTGAATTTGCCTCCAAGATCTTGTGATTTAACACCGCTAGACTATTTTCTGTGGGGCTATGTTAAGTCATTGGCCTATGCGGATAAGCCACAAACGCTTGACCATTTGGAAGACAACATTCGCCGTGTTATTGCCGATATACGGCCACAAATGTTGGAAAAAGTCATCGAAAGTTGGACGTCAGATTGGACTACATCCGAGCCATCCGAGCCAGCAGTCATATTCCAGAAATCATATTTAAAATGTAATGCCACAAGATTATCTTTCGAATAAAAAAAATTCATGTCAATCGAATAATACATCGTTGTTTTATTGCAATTTAAAGTTCTATACCTCTAAAAAAACACCCTTTACTTCTATTCATTGCTTGGCATTTTCTTTAGGTTTATGACAGTTAAGTATGTGGTTATTTATTTTGTACAAAATATTAAGATATGTTGGAAAGCTAAAATCTTATTTTTTCGACCATTTGAGATTTTTTCATTTACAAATTGTATAGATTTTAACCTTTCTAAAACTACCTAACATTAACCTCTAGGATAATTAGAAGCTCTAAAAATCTGTTTTTAAATAATCGTTGAAACTGGGCCACGCCCGTTTGGATGGCGAAAAATGTAAACAAAGAACTTCGTTTTTGCTTAAAAAATTAACGTATGATATAAACCAAAGCATGTTTCTTTTATTGTAAATTGGGCCTTTTATTTATTTTTTTTATTTCCTAGCCGATTAGAAGTCTCACTGTATACGTTAAAATAAATTTATTTCAAAATGTAATTTTTGATGTTCAATGTACCTTTTCTGAGAAACTACTGTTCATAGGTATATAAATTTTTTATGATATATTTATAATGATGGCTAATATATGCTGAAATGAGCTTTTTTTAAAAAACTCAAACATTTATTTTTTACAAATTTTGTTATGTGAAAAAGGGTCAAATTTTACTATGCTGGAGAAAATATTTTATAAATTATGAAAAAAAAATTAGAAATTAGCTAAAAGCTCATTTCAATATAATGAGAAAAATATACTTTAATTGTATGAAAAATTTCAAATATGTACACATAACAGATTTTAAAAAAAGATACATCGAAAACAGCCAAATTAATATTGTCGCAATAGAGTTTTCCTACTCTTCTAAGGTTCACAACTATTTTGTGAAAAAAATATAATCGTAACCAGAACCAGAATATTAACCAGAAAAAAAAACTTTCAGTGAATAAAATATAAAGATGACATAGATATCAGAAAGAGAAAATAAAGCATTTACAAAAATAATTACTTAGAATTAATTTTTTTATTCTCAAAAAACTTTTTAGAGAGAAGTATTTACTAAGACAGAGGTTTATGCTTAAATTTAATGCAAAAGGGTAGTTAAATAATGTTGGTTAAAATCCAGAAAAAAAATTATTTATGAAAGTGCTATTATTACTACCATCCAATAATTTAGTAGTCTACGCATTAAAAAAAAAACAAGTTATCTCGAACGTAATTGGATTAGTCTGAGCAAAACAACCAAATAAATTTCCACAAGAATTTTTCCAGGAGTAATAATAAGTTTTTATAAACTATATTTATATTCAATTCATATAAGTAATGCATACATATATTACAAGAAAATAAAAAACAGAGGAAAGAATATAGCAATGAGGTCTGCATTGCGGCATGGAGAAATTTTCTTAAAACCATTTTCAAACCAATTCGCAATGTTAATTTATTTTAATATTTGTATATAGATTAAATCTGAAATTAATTGTAGCATCCCTCTGAGAAAAAAATATTCAATTTCTTACTTGTAATAATTACATAATTTCTTTACAAAAAGCGAAGTTAATTAAAATATATTTGGTGCACAACAAATAATATTGGTATTAATAAAAGTATCATATTTTTTTGCTAATAAAATAAATTTAGCTTTAAATACAGGCAACCTATATTTGCATCCAGTTTTCTACTTCTAATAAAATAACTGATATAAATAGAATAGTACTTTAATGTTTATTTTATAAAATCTATACTTTGTAATAGTTATTTATGCAAATAATACATGTTGCTTTTTAATATTTTCAAGCAGCCAAATTTATTTTACATATAATTTTTGTTCGAATGTTTTCTAATGAATATGAAGGAAAAATGTTTTGGAAAAATCTGTATTCAATCTTTATATTTTTTTTACACAAACAATAAATTGTACAGTTAGAAAATAAAAAAAAATCATGTGCCATTAGTTTTCCGAAACAGTCTAAATTTACAAAGAACGTTTAAAAGGAATAAAATTAAACTTAAAATGAAAGTTTTTCTTTTTTAAAAAAAAAATAATACATTTAAGTTAAAAATTCTTCGAATAGAATCAAACAGTTTAAGGATGTCAGTGAAATGGAAAAGTATTGTTACATGTTAAGCACAAATAACGAATCATAATTTGAATGAAAATAAAATTCTAAAAAGTTAAAGAAAAAATTAATCCGTTTTTTAAAATTATATATATATAAGAAAAAATGAAAATCAATGGTAAAATATTGCCTAAATGTTTTTCTAAATCTCTTTTGAAAACTTTTCAGATATAAATAAATTAGTATCAGCTTACGAAGGAAAAAAATTGTTTGCATAAAGTAAAACTCACCAAAGTCAGCTCTGCAGTAGTTGTCAATAATGTTTTCATAAGTGTCAGGTTGATTGCAGGCGCTGCAGCTTTGTGGTTCTGCAATGAAAAGATTACACAATGTTAGGCTTAGAAAAACCAAATAGTTGTAAAATTTCTACGGAAAATATATTTTAGCGGAAAATTCTTTAATAGAATGCCTCTTTCTCAACATGAACAAGTTAACGTACCGGAGCAAAATTATTCATGACATAGAGAATAGCACTGTACTGTCAGAAACGACATACTCTAGCTTCGTAGAATATTTAATTTTCTAGATTTTAAATGGAATGCCAGCAAATTTTGAGAAAGTTACTTCAAAGATTTACAGCAGGAAATAAATTGCAACGTTCTGCCTAATATATTTAGAACACAGAAGCTATTTGTCAAAACTAACAAAGGGTAAAAAAAACATAACCAAACGATTTTTCACATCAGATATTCTTCATTTAAATTAGTAGACAGGTTAAGCAAAATAAAATAAAATAAAAAAATCATACAATACAATAAGTATTGGAATAAACATAACATTTTGTAAAAAAAAAATAAAGGAATACATACTGAGATTAAAATAAAAACACTCAACAAAAAAATTGTTTTCTTATATACTAAAATAAAGATTTATTCTTAAAGAATCTTAAAGCTTTTTATGAAATTCATGTTAACAATAATATTTTGAATTTTTTTTTACGATGAGTTCTTAACTAACGGTATCTATAAGCCATATTTATGACAAAAGAGATGAATTTAAATTGAATATTACAAAAGTACTTCATTTAGAAAGTAATGAATGCACTTGTTTCTATATTTTGAAATATTATTATTAACTACATAAGTAGCAAAAAATTTTTTCGAAAAAATCAGAAAAAATAAAAAATTATAATTGTTTGTATAAATTAAAAATACCTAATTAATATTATTAATAGTTATTTGCATAAAAAAATTCTGAATTGTAAGGATGAATTCCTTAGAATATTAATAATTTATTATTAATATCATATAATTATCCTATTTACTATTTAGATAAGCTTATAGTTATCAGCATATTCAAATTATAGTTAAAATTACTTATTCTCTTAGTTTTACTTTAACCATAGTATTTTCTTTTTAAAATACAAATGCATACATAATCCTACTGTCCCTCAAGTAGCAGTAGTATTTACACATACTACTAAATTATTTTAGTTCTATTAATTTCATACTTTTGCCAAGTGCTACTATTTAACCATTTCCAAGCTTTGAATTTGTATTTGGGTCCAGAATCTGGCAATAACTTGTTTATTGTACTCAGATTCAACGCGGGCTATGCATTTTTCAAAGCAATTATGGGTGAGTTACCTCTTTCTTGTAATGGATTTAGATATTCTATACATTAATTTCAATAGGATTTCGTTCAGTGTTATTAACAAAAAGGTGGAAGTTTGGTTGACCAGAAAATATGTTAAACACCGCTTTTTTATAAATTAATTCATATGTCATACCTAAGTCAGTAATGCTTATAATAACTACGGCATCCATATGTATATATATTTTAAATTCTATCAAATTTTTATAAATTCTAAAATCCTTTCTAAATTCTAAACTCTGGTTTATATTACAAGTTCTGTCTTTGTTTGTACTAGTCCGAAACAAAATTAAGAAGTGTTATATATATATATATATAATTTTCTTCTTAATCTTCTTAATTTTAATTAATTTCTTTAGTTATATATATATATATATATATATATATATATATATATATATATATATATATATAATTTTCTTCTTAATCTTCTTAATTTTAATTAATTTCTTTAGTTATATATATATATATATAATATATACATTGAAGGACATATGAGCAATCGAAATTTAAAAAATGGATGATACATTTTTATAAACATTGCTGACTTATTACAGCTTATATATAAAAAATAATTTATGTAAAAGTGAGGTTAAACATGGCAAAAACCTATTGAAAATAATGGATAAGAATGACTAAATCATTACAAGATAGAGGTAACTTACCTAAAAATTGCATTTAAAAATGCAGAGCTCGCGCTAAATCTGAGTGCAATAAATAAGTTATTGCCAGATTCTGGACCCAAATGCAAATTCAAAACATGTGAATGTCTGAATTGTAGCACTTAACAAAAGTATGAAAAGAATAGAAATAAAAATTAAAAAGAGAGTTTACAAACTTACCATAACTTTAGTGACACTAGAGCTATATATGAATTAAATAATAGGTAATTATATCTAATATTAGAATATGGAGGCAACTATAACTAGGAAAAATGATAAATTTATAGTAATAAACTATTATTATTCTAAGGAATTTTAATCCTTACTTATTTAGAATTTCTTTATTCAAATAACTATTAATAAAATTAATTGGGTATTTCTAACTTATAATATTAATAACTTATAACTTATAATAACTTATAATATTAGCAATATTTAGTGAAATGTATATAGTTATTTTTATTTTTTCTGATTTTTTTACACTAGAAATTGATTGTGCTGTTTATAATTAATAACAATATTTCTGAATATAGAAACATGTACATTACTCTCCCAATGAGGTACTTTTATAATATAGAAATTGAATTCTTCTCCTTTATAACTTCTAATTTAATTTCAACTTCTAATTTATGTAAACACTTTTTAAGTTTGTTTCGGACTAGTAATATGAACAAATAAAGAAGGTTGGTATAACTTCTTTTAACACTGCAAAACTATTCCGGAGTTTAAGAGTTTGCTAATGTACTACTGTGGCTAAAGTACCTTGTCTGAAACTGTGTGTGTGTGTGTGTGACTGAAGATATGATTTTAAGTTATATTTATAGCTAATTAGCGCAATTATACATACAAACATTTATGTATAAATGTGTATTATTATTACACATTTAAACAAAGAATATTTCTGTTTTATTCTATCTAATGAAGGCAAAGTTTTATTTTATAAAATGCGTGAAAAAATGTTAAAAAAAATGAAGAATTACTCTATTTAAATATTCATTTAGATTATTTTAATCTAGGAAATAACTAAAGTGAGATTACAGAGTTCTTCAGGCAATATTTAAATGTAATTTATGTAAGAAATTTTAATTACATAAATAAATAAAATGAAATCAATTATTTCAACAGTATCATGGCAACACGGAAGGAGAAAAGAGAGTTGTGAACACTTTTTGTTAGTAGTTCATTAGGCTAAAAGAATAATAAATTATTCATTTGCTAATAATATTTAATTACTTTTTCTGGTGCTCTTTCTACGTCTTATTTGCATTTCTGAGACATTTGTACCTAATTGATTTTGGTAAGTATTAAAAGATAACTTTTTTATTTGACAAGGGACAAAGTTAACATAAGAAGAAAATTAAGTTCCTTTGTCATAAATACTCCATGGAAATAAGGATTAAAATATGCCCTTTATAACTAAAGTTTTTAATCTGATAGGAGAAATTTTATTTATATATAAGTCAGAATATCTAAAACAGAAATTATATATTTTTTATTTTTGAAAATCAAGGTGTATATTTTTAGTTAAAACACATTGAAATACTTCAAGAAAAGTAATCAGATGAGTAAGTAAATAATCATAAAAACTTTAATAACGTTTTTATAAAAAACTTAATTAAAACATTTAATTTTTTATGATAAAGTTCCTTACACAGCAAATTTATTTGGCATGTATTTTACAAATATATTGAAAAATCTGCTCAGAAAATGAATTTTAACAAAAAAAAACCCAGTTATACAAATGCACTGTCTATCAATAAGTATTAGGACACCCATGCAAATCAGGATATTTCCGGTTCTGATCTACGTCGCGCCTTCTGTACTTAAATATCGTGTAGGAAACAATATTGGTATAAAATAGTATGCAAGGTGACAAGAAAATCAGAGCTTTCTGATTCCGAGAAGAGCATAATTGTCGGATATCACAGAAATCAGCATTACTTAAGAGATATATCTAGTGAGTTAAACACTGCAAAATCACAGTGGCTTTTGTGATTAAAAAGTAGAAAGTGAATGGGGATTGTCGGAATGTATTTAGACACGGCAGACCCAAGAAACTAAGAGATAGAGTTCGACAAGTTTTATCCAAAAAATAGGAAAAAACACTCTAGATAAGTGCTTCTCAAACTTTTAAGGCCGTTTTCGGTTAATGTTAAAGTATAAGACCCCAATTTGGAACATTTTTTCAGCTATAAAAGAAGTGAACATTTTATATGATATTCTGGCTTCACTACCGTTTAGAGAGCAGCATGTTTTATCATACTTCCCATTTTTAACCGAGTTGAATAATTTTTTCTGGTGTAAAATGTGTTTCGCGTTTTTTCTCCTGTACCGTAATATTAAAAGGGCTATGCCATCACGTATTAAAACAAAGAAGAAAGTATTCATGGAATATTTTGAAGTATTTAAAAGTACAGTATTGTTAACAGAGATATGAGTTATAATATTACAATTTTCCATGGAAATTGGGACCTTTTTCTGTCTCAAAATGGGCTTCGCGTTTAGTTCAAGTTCTCGTACTTTTACCGAAGACAGCTTTAACGTTCACGACCTATATTCAATCATAATTTTCCTACACCCCCCTCCGTACAATAACTATGTATTGAATTTAATAACACTATACTTTGATGCTAATGTAACAATAAGCCTTTCCCCTTTTAAGTGCCACCGACGTATATAAACGTCTTGTTCAGCCAAAGTGTTTATTGCCTTGGACGTATATATACGTCTTTCTGAAGTACGATCTTTTCTGTTCACTGCTATCCATAAAACTATTCCGAAAGATTTGGAATGCAATAAAAAGAACTTGACAGTGTTTGGGATGGATATAATTTCAGAGGATTTACATATTTATTTCTTTTATTTCCCCTCCCCCGAAAGAAAAACATCGCATACGTGAGCTAACGTGGAAAATGATGGTATCGGGGAGCGAATAGCGTAACTTTTAATTGACAGTTAAAGGATTAAATATAAACTGAACAAATTTATCAAGATAAGTGTTAATTTTTTTAAATAATTTTATGTATGACAGACCCATGGGTCCACTCTGATAATTATTAAACTTGTTAACTTAGTGTAACCAAATATATTATAAAATACATTGTGCAGTACTGATACATTTGTAAGTGTATTATATCAGTGTAAATGAGTATTTTATTTTTTATTATGTCAGAATGTATTTTGTTTGTTTATATTCAGTAAATTAATAATTCGTTTAAATAATTTTTTGTTTTCGACTTTTCAATATGCTCGCGCCCTCCTCCCTAGTGGGGCGCCCCCAGTTTGAGAAACACTGCCCTAAATCGATAACAGACATACACTAGGAGTTTCAACAAGCATCAGGGAATGTTGTTTTGGTAAATGCTATCCCCAAGGAAGCACATTGGCTCGATTTCCATGGACATGATGCCGCCAACAAGCTTTTGATTACAAAATCCAACCATGTTGCTCAATTGAGATGGTGCAAGGCTCTTCAAAATAGGACCTTAGATGAGTGGAAACAGGCTCTCTTGTCTGATGAATCAAGATTCAATATCTACCAGTTGGATGACAGATTTTAGGTTTGGCACATACCTAGAGACTTTTTTCTAAATGCATTGTGCCTAAAGTAAGGTTTGGCTGAAATGGAATTATAATGTGGGGATGTTTCTCGTGGTATAGACTTAGACCCTTGATCCTAATTCATGTTAAGCTCACGCCGACTTCTACAGCAATAGGCTTCCCACGCTGAGGCAATTTTATGGGTTAGGTCTCATTATTACTTCCAGTATGACAACGCCACTCTTCATGGAGCGAGGTCCACTAGGGATTGATCTGAGAACAATTGGGTGAACGGAATTGACTGGCCTTCAAAGAATCTAAAGTTGAATTGTATAGAAAACCTCTGGGGTGAGTAGGATCGCTGAATTAAGCGGAAATAGAACGAACATGTTTTTTCTAAGCCGAATGGAAGAGATTTCATTTTATCAAAAAGAATTTATTTAAATACAATATTTTGGTAAAAAATTAACTTAGAATAATCTTTTTTCCAAATGTTCTCCTTTTGAGAAAAATGGGTCTATTATAATAATATTTTGCCTGTATATAGCTCAGACCTCTCTACAGAGGCTCAACTAGAAGTTTTTAAAAATTCACATTATTTTCAGACTTACCACCAATTGAAATAATTATTGGCGGGTTTTTTTTTAATTTCTCCCCTCTGTTGTCGTAAAATATGAATAAACCCACTTCTAAGTTATATATTTCAAAAATTCTACTCGATCCTCTGTAGAGAGGTCTGAGCTAAATACAGGCAAAATATTTTTATAATAGAAGCATTTTTCACAAAAGGAGAACATTTGGAAAAAAGATTATTCCAAGTTAATTTTTTGTCAAAATATTATATTTAAATAATTTTTTTTGCCAAAATGTCCTTAAAACAATTTTATGCATTTATTCTAATCTAAGTGACACTAAATATCATGAAAATTATCCATTCATGCGCTTTTGCAAATCACGGTTCCGAACGTAGTCGAATACCTTAAGACCCCTGCAAAGCCCCAAGCCAGAACTTACAAAGTGTTTGTACTTGGCGTCAGTCAAACTTTTGACCCCCTGCGATGCAGGGGTGTACGTTACACCAATGCAACCAATTATACTCAAGGTAAATGTGGTGTGGAAATAATCATATACATAACGTATTTTACTTTTAATAATAGCTATCAATTAATATATTACCAACAAAAAGTATTTCATGTACGATACCTTACAATTTTAGCCAAGCCTAAATCAATGACACTGAAATAGTACTTTCGATGTTAAGGTTTTGGTTCAGATATTTTAGCAAACAATAGTTTTTATGTTTGCACTTTCGTTATATTTTACTTGCAACTGAATAACAAACTTTAAAAAGAGGCCAAGCGCTTGTATATCAGAAGAAAAAAAAATTTATTTTGACGTGTTAATCACAGGTAAAGAAAAGTGACCCATCTATTTTTATTACCCATCTATTCTCACAAAGCATTCTCAAAAACCACAATCCAAAGAAAAGACGAGCATCTAGAAAATTAAGAATAAAAAACGAAGAGTATCAAAATCTTTGTAATTTCCCTCTGGGCTGAACACAATCACGCATTGTTACGGACTTCATTAAAAATACTCAGGGGTTAAAAAAAAGGAGGACGTTTGAAAAACCTCATAAGTTTTCATCGCAGTTTAAGGTTAAAAAACAGTATTTGACATGATGTTGACTCAGTCTTAAATAAACGGTGCGAAGCTCTTTAAGACGGTAAGAAAGGAAGAAAAAACACATGATTTAACAAGTGATTAATTTATAGTGAAAGAACTAAGCTACTTTTTAATTAGAATCCAAACTCCTGAGATTTTTTCCCCAGCCTTCGACGTTTCTACTCCCCAATTAAAAATTCCTGTAGTTTACGGTAGGGTAGTTACGACACGAGAAAATTGGGACCTCGAAAAAGAATATTTAAGGCAATGCGGGCATATATTTTTTTTGAAGTTAGATGATTTCATTGTAGGCTACAAAATACTTGAGTGACTCATCATTAGTAAAAGAGCGCAATTCTTGAGAGATTTTATGCTTTATGTTAGGAAGGAAAAATTTTCGAGGTGTAAAAGAAATTTAATTGCTTTGCAAAAAAAAAAAAAAAGCTATCAGTTTTCTAGAGGTAATTTTTTAGGCATCTTCGGTTGTCTTTTTCTAAACACATATTTTGAAAAAAATATTTTTTGAAACCACAAAATAAGGTATTTGTAGTATGATGTATTATATACTAATATTTTTTGTATATATAACGAAAGTTCTTAAAAATTATTTACTACTAGCTGGTGTACCCTCTCTTCGCATGGGTGAATTGAAAAATTGAACAATACAGATAGAAGAATAAAGAAGTTTTTAATGAGTCAGTTTTAAGTAAATTGCAAATTAAACAAATAACAAAGCTTTTTGCATATCTTCGCTGAACAAAAAAATTATTTTTGTTAAATTTTAATTCTGCAGGTCTAATAGCTGATAAAAGTTTTTTTTTTATTTATAACGTCCCGTAACTCCCTTATAGGTCGCGATTTCTGAAAACACCTTCCTAAGTTGATATCTGCTCAGAAAAAGTTACATATTGTTACAAATTTTGTGTAATGAATGCTTAAAATAGTGTAAATAATTTATACCCGGATGTGTAATACGTTAATATTACATTCTGTTGTATTTATTTTATGTTAAAATTGTAATATTCACAAGCAACACCGTTCCTTACATTATAATAACGATTCAGTGGACACAGAGCGAAATGTTGGCAATAGAGATAAGTTGGCATCCTTTTTGGCGACCATGTTGGCAACGTGGTGATTGATTGAACGGTGTTGAAATTAATATGCTGTAGCGCCACCTGGTGGATAGCTGCGACAAAGAGGATAGCACAAAAACCTTTTCCACAAAAGAAATACACATGCATGCCAATTTTCATAATGATAAGTTGAACGGTGTTAGAGTGGAGAGAGGCCATAGATACAATCATCCATTTTTATATGTATAGATGAATACTAAAACACTATTTTGTATTTTAACTAACAGTTAATAAAATTCTCGCATAAAAAGTAGACCCTACTTAAAACTGCGAGTGAATGTTCATTAACGTCGCAATATAAAGCAAAACTAGAGCTATTGATGACGGATCTCGTTATTTTGAAGTGACTAGGACGACATCTGAACCAGAACCTCACTCTGCAGCCTTCCACACCACTACAACATAAGGACTTAGAGCAACTATATTTAAAATATGAATTAGCCTTTCTACACGGTGGGTTTTCTGAGACATCAGGACTCAAATCCACGATTCGACAACGACGGTCACCAGTTCGTGTCGATGACCACAAGACTACCTTGATTACTTGACTTGGTAGTTTGGAGGGAATGTTTATGTACATCGCACTAAAAAGCAACACTAGGGCTACTGGCGACGGATATCGTTAATCATGGTCAAGTGACGAGGACGACAGCTGAGCTGGGACCCCCTCTCCAAACTACCACAACACACCGAAGGGAGGACTTTGAGCCTTGCTATAGATTTAACGTGCATTAAGTTCCTCTAACACGGAGAATTTTCAGTGGCATTAAGGCTCGAACTCAAGACACGAATTCGTGACCATGACCACTATGCTACCGCGACCACTTAAAGCTGCGAGTGAGTGAATATTAACGTCTCAGTGCGTTAACAGTGTTACAGTGTGACATATCAACGTTACAGTGCGACGTTAGCTGACAACCCCTCTCCTAACTTCCGCACCACACCAATGGGAAGACGTTTCATCTCGCGACAGATTTAACGTGCATCGCCTGTCCGCCTACACGGCGGGTCTTCAGCAGCACTAGGCTCGAACTCTTAGAGTTGCGAGAGCCTGATTGTTAAAACAACTGATACATTACCGATAGGTATCTGCAGTCTTTTACTTCTAAATTCTACCTTGTAAATTAAATTTGTAAATTTCAAAATCCGTATGTTAGTGTGGCGTGGATATAGAAAGAGTAAAGTGCTAGGTCATGCCTGTAAGAATTTGCATTTGATTCTATCTTATGCTTCCGTAAAAACTCTACAACGAAGTCTCATTGTAATTGAATCTAAGAAATTGAATTAAAAGAGTTGAAACAGATTAGGTTCATAAAAACTGTCTCCTAAGAAAAAAAATATATTAATAGAATCTTTAAGTGCAATTCTTTTACCTTGGCTACAAAGCTATCAATTAAAAGAACATCCATTTAGATTTAAAATATATAATCATTTACATTAATTCACATCTTGAAGTACTAAAATAAATATTATCAAAAAGCGTATTTTGCTTCATAAAAAGATCCGCTGTATTTTTAAAACTTATATATATCATTCCAAAACAAACTACAATTGTTATATCCACTGAAGAAAACTACAGACTTTTATCAAAGCCACGCAAAATGGTTTTATTTTTCTCTAATCCATTACTGAAGTATAAAAAAATAAAAGTGCTTTTTACAATCACTCGTCGTAAACAGACTTTATTTTCCCCTTTAGAGAAAAAAGTTCAAAAGTAAGTATTAGTCGAAGACTTGTTCTGCACCATTGAGAAAATATGTTCGGGATTTTCTAAGTAATAGGGAGATCAATCGTTGTTTTCAACGACCTATTTTAAGCAGCGGTCAATACTTGAAGGTAAAACGCATTTTAGATAAAAATGAGACTTGGTAAGAGAAACTGCGATACACAAAAAGCGCTACTGAGAACAAAAGGAATTAAAATATAAACCCTACCTTTGATAAATAAATAATTTTTACTTCATCTTTCCTCAAGCGTCTTTTAATAATAAAACTCAGTATTATTTTAAGTAATGAAAAGGAAGTAATAAATTAAGTTCTTGAAGAACTTTTCTTTAATGACTCGTAACATTAAATACTTAATAGACCCTTAATAAATTACATTTCTCTAAGTAATGAATACATTATAAAAGTAGCAACTTAAAAACACACTTTTACGATGAGGTACTAAGGTTTAAATAAAGAAGTGAAAGTTTGAAAATTATACTTTTCATCATTTCTTAAATATAACCATACTGCAAGATTTAAGAGCCTTTAAAAAATGAATTTAGTGTCTTAAAATATGATATAAAATACGCTTGAATTAATAACTTCTGTTTTGAATAATTTGATGAATCTTTAAGATATTAATTTATAGCATTAGCTTTCCCCAATTGATATTTCCTTTAAATAGGAGCCTATTTTTCAATTCCTACTATTAGTTCACTCTCTCCCCTATATATTTATTTATATATATTTTGTTCAAATTTTCACTCGTTAATAAAATACTTTCTATTCTCATCCATTCGAGTTCAAATACATTTAAAATACTTGTAGTGGATGACACTTGATGTTAATAGAGTTTTTTTTTCAAATATTATATATATATATATAATTAAAAAATTACATTTTATATCTTAATTTTAAATTTATTCTGCGTTATTTCTGACGAAGTAAGATTTTTCTGTAACAGATAACGCCAGTAAGTTTTTCTAACGAAGTAGGAATTGACTTTAAAAAAATAAATATTACTTGGTTAACCATCTGTACGTTATAAAAATAACACGATTTATATCATCGTATATGCTTGGCAGTAGTAAGCAACTACTATAAGTCACACTCTTAGCAATTTGCAAATAACATATAACATAGTATATATAATAACATATATAATAAACATAATTCTAAACTTGTTCATCTATATATATATTTAAAATCATTTTATAAATTTTATGAATTATAGAATTTAACATATTTCAGTGAAAGATATATATATATATATAAACCAGAGCTTCTCAAACTATGGAGCGTGTTAACTCTTCAAGGGGGGCTCGAGAGAGTTGAAAAGTCGAAAACAGAAAATTATTTTAAAAAATTATTAATTTATTGAAGGGAAGCAAACAAAATACATTCTGATATAATAAAAGAATAAGAATAAAACATTTACACTTATAAATGTATCAGTACTGCACAATGTATTTTATAATTAATTTAATAATACCAAATTAAGAACAAGTTTAATAATTACTAATGATCCTACGGGCTTGTCCTGCATAAAATTATATGCAAAAATTAACACTTGTCTTGATAATTTGTACTGTCGATGATAAATCCCTTTATTACCGATTGAAAGTTACGTGATTCACCAATCAATGCCACTGTTTTGCACGTATGCACACGTACGTGGTGTATTGGGGGGGAAGATAAGGAAAAAGTAATAAAATCCTCTGAAATAAGTAAATCCTTCGCAAATACTGTCGAGGTAATGTTATTGCATTCCAAAGCCTTCGGCATAATTTTATGGATAGCAGTGAACAGAAAATATCGTATTTCGGAAAGACGTATATATACGTCCGGAGAAATTAACGCATTGGCTGTGTGAGACGTTTATATACGCCGAGGGCGCTCAAAAGGTTAAAGTCGTACTGTAGCTTCAGCGTCAAAGTATCGTACTATCGAACTCGAAACATTGTTAATGTATGAAGGGGGGGCGTGACGAAAATTATGATTAAATATTGGGTCGCAAGTATTGAAAGTTTGAGAAGTACTGATATAAAATAACAGTTACCCACCTACTTCGTTGGGTATTTCATGATGTTGTATGACTATATAATGTTTTTAAGTTATTGAGAGAGACATATATATATAAGAGTTCTAGCATTAAGCTTTCATTTTATTCAAAGCCATTTTTATAATCTTCGTTTCTTCATTAAAAAAGAAAAAGTCTTGAATTGCTAAAACGCAAGTTTTTTTTTCTTTATTTTCACGCCCTCATCACCCCAAACTCTGAGAGACGATTTACGGGATTTTTTTTTCAACAAAAGAAACATAGTTGCCAAATTTCATGTGCATAGATTTGATAGTTTTGGAAATCGTATAATGAGTGAGACCCTATTACATTAGATTTATTACATTAATTTCTCCTAATTTTCTATTATCAGAATGTACTATTGCTCGAAAATACATAATGTTCGTCATTCATATAATTTTAAGTTTTTAAAAATACTTTTTAAAGAAAACCTTTTGAGTTCCAATAGTGCACATGCATAATAATAATTTTCATTTATAAAATCTCATGCGATTTTTTGTACATTTTTTCTTCCCTTAATGTATCGTAATTAGAATTTTCGTGTAAAATTAGAATTTTTTCAAAATAAAAATCCAGTAGAAATGAAGCATTTTAATGTTTTTGCTTAACTTATCAGTATGTTTTAGAATAAAAAATTGAAATTATACATTCATAAATATATTGCTTATTTAAAAATTATATTTCATAAATCTGTTTCAAAATAAAAATGGTTTTATTTTAAGGGACTATTACCAAGCTCCCTATTTATGTTTATAAAATATTTGTTATCCAAATAAATATTATTATTTAAAAAAAACAAAAACTTGAGATATTTTATGTATGCGGTTCAAAATTGTTAAACCTTCGCTTACATTCTATGTAGCTTTGAAACTATTTGCTTTCGACTATTCTATATAAGAAAACAAAAAATCATTGGGAAAAAAAAACAAATATTTCCTTTAAAAAAAGCTCTATAAATTCTTTACAAAAATTTTAATAAAATGACATGACAAATATGGGTTTGAAATGAGATCGAATTCAATTTCCATCCTCCTTCAAATTCTTTTTTTCCGTCTCTGCCTCAAAGGGAAAAAAATGGCTGTTTTTATTTGGGCAAATAAAACCGAATCGTCGTAATGTGGAAATTCGGATAAACAATGAAATTTTTTTGTTTTCCCGCGTTTCGAATCTTCCTCTTCCTCGAATCTTTTTCATGCGGTGACAGGATTGTGTCAAACCTATTCCGGAGATTGCATTCTTTTTCCAGGAGTCGGAAATTCGTAAAATGGAAAATAGTCCCGAAAGTGATAGAGCAACACGCTTCTACCACGATTCCCCCCTTTCTGTTGGGAAAAAACCACGCGTCTATTTATTGTGAGAGAAAACATCTGGAATTTTTCCGTCAATTTTCTCTGTAAATCTGAAGAAAAAGGCATTGGGATAAAAAAATAAGAATCGTTTAAACATTGTTGAAGAAATTGAGACTTCTAATAATATATTTTAAATTTGTCCCGAAGATTAATTTTTCCATAAAATCTCCACTTTTGTATTAGAATATACATTTTCAAAGAAAAAAACTTTCAGGAGGATTAGTTTGTTTTTCTTTGCTTAACCTTCGACATTTATTATTATACACAAAGCATTCGTTTTTTATGCATTAAAAATAGGTTTAAAAATGAATAAATTATTTAAATATTGAAGTTTTAAAGAAACATGCATGAAAAGATTTTCATAAAATATGCAAAATGTTATATGAATAGTTTTTTAAATTAAAACACATTCTCAGGCTGTATTTAATTTTTAAACACTGACTATTATCACAAAGTCGTAATTTCAATGATTCCATTATGTATTATATATTATTAAATTCATATAATATTCAATAACAATTCCATCACTATATATATATATATATATATATGTAATAGAATTATTGTTGTAATATTATATGAATGGAATTATTAGACTATATTTATTATATAGAGATAAATATACTATTTAATTATTCTCATTATATATCTATGCTGCTAAAGTTAAAAACTGAAAAATTAAAAAAATTAATACTTTAAGAAAACTTTTTGACAAATTTGTGTAAATGCTGAATTCAATCGTTGAAAAAAAAGTTTTGGACAATAGCAAAAACCTATTTCATTGTATAAAAAATGGTATTGCAGAGTTTCAAGAACAGGTGCTCACTAGAGTCGATAAAACGTAGAAGTACACTTTTGAAGAAATTGTTAAATATTGAAATACAAATGTGTTCATATAAACTTGTTTTTTCACAAAAAATAGCATTGAACAATAGTACAACATTAATAGAAACGTTAATAATAATTACTACTTACTTTATTGGTTGTCCTTAATATGAAATTATAATGCGTTCATTTGAATTGCACGCATATTTCAAAACATAAAGAAAACCAACATTAAAATCTTTATGCTATTTATTTTGAAAAAAAATTCGGAAAAATAATTAGCTCTCTCTTATATTAGATTTTTTCTTATTTCATTATACTTTTTATGTGACTTCAAAGGAAATGCAATTAAAAAAATATATAATAAAATAAATGGCAGTACAAATTTACAGTAGAAAATATTCATTATTATTTGGAACATTGCGTATCCTACTCTTAACTTATAAGCCATAACATTCAACTAAAATTAATTCTAAAACGTGACTAAAAGTTTTAAAATATTATAAAGTTAGGAAATTTTAAAAAAAGTTTATACATTAGCATAAATTTATAAATAATTTTTGCGCTTTTATCATCAAATTAAAATGAATTTCATTTTACTTTTTAAAATGATAACGCACTCTAAAAATTAAATAATAAAAAAATGTTTAATATTTAAATGAGAGTTTTAAATTCAAAAATGGACATTTTTTCAGAATTCTAAAATCTACAATTTTCAGAATTTAAATACTATATTTGTGATTGCTTTAATTTTATCATCAGCATTTTTCAGCGAATAATTTACAAAATATTTGAACAGTGCCAAAGGAATAAAGAAATAACACAACGTACAGTTTTATAAGCATTTACTAAAATTTCCCTTGTAACATTTCTCTCATTTTTGAAATTTTAAATACAACGGGAATCTTTCAATTCAAGAATAAAAATCCACAGATAAAAATTATCATAGAGGAAACTATAATTATATACATTCGTGAAAAGTGCAAATTGATTGAAATAAAAAAGTTAAAAAAAACTTAACGACTAACTTTGATCACGATCGGTGCATAAAAACAATAAATGTCTCCATAAGAATTAAGTAATGTGTTTCAATTATGTAAAAAAAGCATCGCAAAACGTTTTAGACGATATATATATATATATATATATTCTAAAACTCTTCCTGCTAAATTAATTTTTCAAAAAAATTCTACAAATACTTTCCTTCCATCTGCTTGCTCAAGCAATTAACATACTAATTACCACATTTTAGAAATCCCAATAGTTTAGTTTCAAGATACGTCTCAAATGGCAGAGAACTTTATATATCGTCTGCTTTTTAACTTTGTACCATTAGTTGAGTAAAAATAAAATTTAATGAAATATATTCTTTGAAAATGGCGCAAAAAACACGGTGGAGCAATATTCGTTATCTGTTATTAGCCCAAGTCGTAAAATATTTAATGCATAACGATTAGGTTTTCAGAACAAAATTATACGAACAGAAGCTGCAAAAACATGCCGATGAAGATATTTATTTAAGGAAGAAATAATGTTTTTATATGGCTTTTTTTTTTTCTGCTTCGATTAAGAATTATTTTAATCCCTTTCTTTTTTACCTTAAATAAAGTTGTAGTTCTTTAAATGAAATTCAATATTTTTTCTAGTTTTATTGCACGTAAATAAAGATATTGCAACAGAAGTAAGATATCTTACCATTTTTAATCATGGTAAAACTAAAAAGTTAAAAATAAAAATTTCAAAAATTGTTTCCATCAATTGTTTGAAGTTACATAAAATATTATATCTTGCTGAGTTTAATTACTGAATTCGAGTTTTACATAAACTGAAATTTAAAAGAAATAATAATTGTGCTTCATGAAAAATTAAATATAGTCCACGAAGGGGTAAATAAAGTAGTTTAAGAATTTTTTTGTTTTCAAAAGTTAAGTAGAAGGTAATTTTGATAAAAAAAAAATTTTAATTTTTCAAGCAATTTTATTTTTATAAGCATTTTCAAATTAAAAACTTTCCACCAAGAAATAAAACATATTAATTTGACTACAGGGAATATTTATTTGTCAAAAAATGAAATAATAAATATTCAATAAGCATTTGATATACGTAAAAAAATACAAAAAAAAGTTTCCTTGTTCTCTTCAGAATTTATTCAAATTATTTTTATTCATACTACATAAAATTTCAGCACAATTATAGTAGAATTTTAGTAAATTATTAGTAGAATTTTTTTGAGTATATTATATTCTTTTCTTCTATATTTTTTCATCAATGTAACTTCAAAAAGGAAAAGTTAGTATTAAGCTTGAGTGTATGTAAATGTTGCCATAAAAATTTTCAAAAAGAAAATTAATTTTCAGAAACTAAACACGTTAGCATACTGTTTAATGAGTTTCAAGAAATTCTGACCTATAACTTTAGCCACACATAAAAAAATTTAATAACTGTTATCAGATTATGACAAAATTACCTATTTTATTAGAAAAAAACATGTTTTATATTTTTTATAAAACACTTAACACTAATCCAATGTGAGTAACGAACACATTTGCTTGTTAGTCTTTTAAATATAAACAGAGATAAAGAGATAAACATTGTATAGATGGGTAAAAATGGTTGAACCTTAAATACTGTAAGCAACTACAATATGTGTTGCTAAGGCTATGTGTGCAGAAGAAATGACTACAAATATTGGATAAATTCAAATAATTCAAATGACAAAAATTCAAGTAAAAGGTTTTTGACCTAAAGTATTCTTTATGTAATTTTCTATAGTCTCACAAAATTTGGAAAGCTATAAGTTAAAATGCTCTAGAATTATGATAACTTGTATGTTCATTTTAACCCTTTATCTACCGACGGTACTTATAAGTACCTCACTTTAAAATTACATAAAATAACAATTTTTACGAATATTCTTTAGCTTATAATATACTTTATATTATACTTAGCTTCTTTGAAATCCACTTTTCCAAGATATATGCAATACAGGTTCTATGATGAGTATTTTTAGTGGGGAAGGCGAATAGTTTTATAGCAGAAATTGCGTTTTCAGCTGACTGTTTTCAGTGGATTGCGAAGATTGTCACTTTTGTTTCGAAAAAACAGTCAATGCCAAAAGTTAAGTGTCTTATTTTTTTTGTATGCTATTGAGGTCTTAGAAAACGATTTTACTATATATTTTAAGTGAACAGTGTGTATAATTAATTTTACAGTTGAAAATCTTTAATTAATTAATTAGCTCTAACTAATTAAATTTCCCAAAGTTGAGTATATTGTTTATGTATATAACTTAATTTCCAATGTAGTGATATATTGCATGAAAAAATCTGCAGTAAATCATATTGCGGTAGATAAAGGGTTAATTCACATCCATATACTTCATTTATCTCAGAAAAAATAACTAGTTTATCTTCGTTTAAAATTCTAAGGCTCTTTTTACATTGTACCAAATGCTTTGATATTTTTTATCTATTGCTATTAGTTCATGCAACAAAAGTTGATATGCAGTTTTGAATAGAAACAATACTTATATTTTGAAAAAAAGGTAGATTTAGAATGTTTACATATTTTAAACTTTTTATAAGTATTCATAAATAAAGAGCAAAAATATTAATCCTGATAGCAGAAAATTCATACCAACTTTTGTTATGCATAATTTGACGTATATGTAAATCATATTCCATGCGTAAATGTCAATTATAATAGGAAAAAAATAGCGCGCATTTTAAATTCCCTTCTCCCTCAGAAATTTTTAATTTTCTCTTTAAAAAATTAAATGGTTAGCGTTTTGTAGTATTTTGAGCAGAAAAACTGTTGTATGTAATACATACGCATTGGTTATTGGTTACGAGCAAAAAAATTGTAAACATTATTAAATCAAAGATTTTTTGGAAAATCGTACCATGTCTCCATAAAAAAGTACACAAAAAAAACCGCAGCGATACTTTTATTCAAAAAAAAATTTTTTTAAATAACACCACTCTTTACTGCGGTAAGTTTTATTAAAGTTAATATATTCAATGCACAAAAAGTCTTTTTTATATGTACAAAAATCACAAATTCTGCTTAGGTTTGTTTTGCTTTAAGACCGATTACTACTTAGGTATTTCATGTTTTCAAATTAAAACTGATTAAAAGCTTCGACAAAAAGAAAATAAAACGATAAAATATTTTTTAAATGTTGAAAGTAAAATTCATTATGAAAACGTTTAATTCAAATTTTAAACGCTGCACGCTTTTTTTAATAAAAATTCGAAGAAAACGCAGTAAGCTGTATAATTTATTGCTTCCAATCCTTAAATTTAAGTATATCCATCACATAAAATTACAATGCAAAAGAGCATCGTTATCACATCCTCATGTACAAAGAATCGATAAAAGCCATAAAAGAAACACTCTCACGTCACACACCCAAACATTTTCTGAAACTTCATCGTCAACTCAAAGACGTAACTTCTTCAACTAAAATACATAGCAGTAGCACACAGTAACAACAAACAAACAAAAAAAAAAAAAAAGACGAGAAGAAATCGCGAGAGCGTAAGAAAATTATCTCTTAACGCTCTAATTGACGCATTACCCCCGTTGCCCGAGCTGATGAAGTTATACATCTTAATAACAAATCCTATGTATTGAAGAGGAAAATTGCTTTTACACACACACACATTCCTTTCAACACTGAGCCGACCATTTTCTTGCACACTTTTCCCGTATCTTCAAGTCCCAAATGGAGTACTTGGATCGCGTGGAATTTCGAGAAAAGTATGTGGATTAATGAAAAATTCCGGAACTAAATTCTTGGGAGGGGTGCAGCAAAAGATAACCTTCGAGGAAAGACCTTTAACGTTCGCCATTCGAAACTTGTCATACTCTGTAACAAAGGCAGTCATGGGAGAAGTCAGAACTTTCAACTTTTAGTTAGGAACTTGATAACACAGCTTGACAGGCTATCAGGTATGGAGGATGGGTGCATGTTTAAATATTCTATTCATGAGATGAAATCTGTTTTTGTATGCATCGGGATGGAGTATAAGGGATGTGTTGTTGCTACCTATAAATATTGATTGCATTTGTATCATTTTTCACTTCTATTTCATATTTTTTGTTTAATATTTTAAATTTTTTATTATGAGTAGTGTAAAAGATACAAATTTTATATTCTTTACACATTTTTCAAAGAATTAAATTTTTTAAAAAATGCCATGGAAAAAACGGGGTCAGTTTCAATATTCTTTACATATTGCTGTGAAATTAAGGATTGCCTTTACAGTTCCATCGCATGCGTACACATTTCTGTTTATTTATTCAGTATAAATTCATTATTTAATGCTCAAAATGTTTTAAATAGGATTGAAATCATGCTGTATTTAAGATTTAGTGATTTGTATCCCCATGTACGGGTTTTATAATGAAAGGAATTCAACAATACTAGCAGAAAAAAGTGTTAACACATTTTTACATAGATTAAAAAGATGATTATAAAATTTGTACATATTTGCAGGGTTTCCCAGTGTAACGTTCTGGTAGATGCTGGTGTTTGGGGGTTCGAGTAAAAATCAACCAGAGTAATTCAAACACAATTTTATTATCACTTTCACTTAATCACACTAGACATTTTAAGGGGAATAATGCACTAAAATATTAAACGCAAGAAGCAATCACGTTGGATTAATTTAGCTATCATAGAAATAAACACTTATTTTATTATTAGAACACTCTCGACTCCCTTACTTGGACTATCTTTAGATAACTTGACACTAGTTATACGACCTCCGGTCGTTATCTTATTCACGTTTCTATATCTACTTTCAACCAACATCACCTACTCTAATGCAAACACTTAAATAAAAGTTCTAATTTGCATCAATCCCGTCTTCTTTACTGAGAGTTTTTCAACTGATATCACAGATAAAAAGATTAATTTTACCCAAGAGAATTAATGGAAGAATCGCGGATAGACCCGTTATACCAGGATTATTAAAATAAATTTTAAGGGGAGGAAGAGGACATCACAAGGGTTCAGATTTGCATGCAATCCAAGGTCGAAAAACATCGTGGGAAAGTAATATAACAGGAACAAGAAACGAAAAGACACAAGACTGAGAACATCTTAAATATGTATTGGTCAAAGATATTACATGTGCAGCGGGGTAGATATGTGAACATATAAAAGATGTTTCCACCATTGCTAGCAATGCATTCGTTAAACCGTTGGACGATGGATTGGTGGATTTGCTCAAATACACCTGGATTTTCTTGGGTATCCGCAGCAGCACAGACGATTCTTGCAGCCAGATCCATAGCAGTAGTGATAGATTCTTTGAAGATGGTATGGATGCAAGCTTTTACGTTGCGCGAAATACGATAAACTCTACTCTGAGGTGCTGCAAGGGCAGCAGTGACCACTCGTACACTGGTAATCGGATTCCTTTGAACGGTATCCAACACATTTTGTTCCATGTTGAGTTCGAGTCACTCGTGGTCCGCCTCACTATGCCTATTACTTCGTAATAATCCATATGCACACAAATTGTGAGGAAAATTAGTAAACAACCAGCAGTCCGGTGAAACTCTTTGGGGGTACCTTACACGATACAATCTTTCTCCCTCGCTTGTATATTTTCTTCTAACCAATCCGTAAATCATGCGCATACCTGCCCGCTCGGTGTTCGTAAAACGTTCCATTCCCCTTTCCCCGGCTAGGAATTCCCGCTTAAATGACTGTGGTAACGCAGGTTTGTTAACTAGCACCGTACGAAGATGTTTCCGACTATGACCTGCTGTGCAAATCTAAATCCTTATAATGTCCCCTATCACCATCATAAAGATTGTCTCACTAAGCCTTGGACAACTTGCATATATAATAACATAAAATTAAAAATATATATATAATTATACATTTTTATACTTAATAAAAATCGTTAAAGTACAGAATGACTGATACACTCAATCTACTATTTTGTACGGAATAGCTGGTTTTAAAATATCCTGAGCGCTTAAAGTGAATAAAACTTAATTGTACTTCTTACAATAAAGTTTAACTATAAAAATTAATTAAACTACTAAAAAGTTTAATAATACAGAATTTAATTAAAATTATTGCTTAATTAAAGTCTCATTATATATTACTTAATTAAAATTTTTTAGCATTTTATTAAAACTTAATTATGAAGTACAATCATTATTGTTGGTTATTTTCATTCAATGGTCCATTTTTGAAACTCGTGTTCCGCATTTATACTATAAAGTATTATTTTATTTGTTCTACCTTTAATGTACATCTCTATATCTCTATAAACTAAAATTATAATTCAGAAATTTTCTGAAATTAACTTTGTAATCGATATCTATAATGTATATGTAACAAAGATACAAAAAAGTATAGTTTACACAAAAATCGTAGTTTTCAAAAAAATTACATCGATTAAAAAAAATCATACACAGCACACAGAAAAAAAAACATTTTTTCAATACAACAATTAAAAAGTTAACTAACTTTAATATTCAAAAAATAACTTTACACAGTTTTATAAAGTTTACTTTAAGGTAGGGAAATTTGTGAAACTTTCTGATATCATACCGAAGTCTTTTAAGACTTAAACGACTTTTTAACCGAAGAAAAAGCAAAAACTTTCGATGGGTGTTATTCAAATACATTATTCCCACAACTGGGTGGAAAAACAGTAACTTTTCAGAAATGTCGTGATTTACTTTTAACTTACGACGCAGGAAAGCGAAAATTCAATCACTTTCAATCACAGAAACCTCAATCAAAACGAGCAAAAAGTAAGGAACTATCCATTGATTTGTAGCTTTCCACAAAAAGAAATAAAGATGTAGATAACAAAAAAAATATATTAAGCGACATATTTTGAAGAACGAAATGTATTTTTTCGATTTTTGAAACAACAAAAAGAAGAAAGATTTTAACTCTCATGTTTTTTTCCCTCCTGCCTGCTTCTCCACTTTTGAATCGGTTTGTAAATTGATTTTTTCCCTTTATTTTCCTCCTTTTCCCGCAATTTCTCCACAAGCGTCTAATATTTCGAACGCCTTGGAAAAGTAAATAAATAAAATGACATTATAAAGCGTTGAAGAAAAATTGTAAAAGAGCGTGACAGGAATTGGGATAGGTTTCTTTTTTTATCTTTTTCCCTCTCTTTTCCCTTTTCCGGAAACAAGAAGCCAGGAGCTAAAAGTTTTAGCTTTAGTGTAACATTACAACTGGTCCGTTCGCGATAATAAAAGTAAAAACGTTTTATTTTTAGCATTCCGTTAAGACAGACATCTGTTCAAATGCTAGTGAATTCAATAGCTACGGAAATCGAATCCCTCTTTACGACAGACGAAATGCGAAAGTTTAAAATTCTGTCTCCACTTTGTGGTAAACAACAGAAAAGAAAAACGTCGAGCTCTAAAGATTCTAAAATTCAGCACTTAAGAAGTGAAGGAACCTTAAGGCATGAAATAATGTTTAGCAGTTTCAATGCCATTGGAAAGGTAAAAAAAAAAATTCTGCTCTGTGTATAAAATTCATTTATTTACTTATTTATTTATATTTTTTAATAATAATTCGTTGGTAAATTATTACATTTGAGAGTTTCAAAACAAGTTGTGATGGATCTATTCGCGTACCTTCTTCTATTCCTCTTAGGAAATCTTTGGGCTATCAATTCGCATTTATTCTCAACCAACCCTTTTGAAGAAGAAACCGTGATATTTTCAAATTAAGTCTACTATATATAGGCAAGGCTTTCTAGCTAGCAACGAGGAGAAGGAGAGAGATCGTGGTGAAATAGAATAGATTGCTATTGATCAGGTATTATAACATATCACAGAGTTATTGAAATATTTGATAGAGCAGAGAATTAAAGTGACGATTGTTCACTATATTTGAATTAGAGTTAAATTAAGTGAGATAGTGGATTTGATCTGTAACAAGGGGATCTATATTGGAAGTATACTTATAATTCGTGTATCTTGCTATTAATCCACATTTTGTTATATTGAGAACATCTCTTTTAATTGAATTTAATTGAATCAGTGTTGCTATTTTGTGAGATCAATAAATATATTGTTTCTGATTATGGCTAGTGTTTCTTCCCTTCCTCCCACATCTCTAGGTGGGAAAAAGAGATGGACGAATCCCTCACAAAGCAAAGAGAAGTTTGGTAAAAAAAAGTATTTTTGTGATTATTGAATAAGGTGAGTTGAATGAGCGAGTGTTAATTAACGTCGGAGTTAACAACACGAGAGCTAATGGTAACGGTCTCGCCAAAAGCCCTCGTGTAGCTGAACAGTGCGACGTTAATATTCAATCAATCGATCGATCGATTGGTAACAGTCCTCGCAATTTTGATCCACATACAAATGACATGGACGACAACTATGCCGTCCCCCTTTCTCCTGACGTCCACACCTCTAAAACGGGAGGATTTCTAGCCTCATCCGATTTAACATGCATCAGTCGCACTACATGTGGCACTAGGTTCCAACTCTTAACACATCGGCTACGAGTCAGTGACCATGACCACTGGACTACCATGGCCACAAGGTGAGTTGAAAGAAAAGAATGAAACAAACTGGTCATGATAAAATACTGTTCTAGCATATTTTTAAAAAACTGGTATTACAGCAATTGTTTCAGTAAAAAAGTATTTCCCGTTAATGCACTAAAACTATTAAATATACAAGCAAGCTTAAGTGTATTATAGAGTTATGCATTAAAAAATACATTTTAGTTTGTCTCAGTCATTGAGAAAAAAAGCTTAAGACACATCAAAACAAAAAAGAATTACATATGAAACGAATAAATTTCAATATGAAACAATGATTTCTATGTGAAACAGAAAAAATCAAACTATTAGCATAAATATTGTTATGTAGATTGTTCACGTATTGTTCGAGGATTTTATGCAAAACAATCACAAAGAAAATAAACAGTTCTTCAAGAGCAATGCAAATTTACTAACAAAATTCCAATCCTTTAAATACAAGATTCGGCAGCAATATTCTCAGAGTAAATCTCCGAAGGTCTTCACACCTTCAATAGCAATCAAACACAATTATCCGTGTGTAAAATACGCATATCTAACAGATTATTCACAAGCACAGCCGAACTCATCGGTAGTCAAAACAATCCTCACTAGTCGCTGGTTTAATCAAGACTCCCGCCGTATCGGCGAGCATCATTTATATAGGCGCGATAGAAACTTCCAGAAATATAACCTCTCGTGTCATTGAACGTGACACTAGTGGAGAGATCTAATACTTTCTACAAGATTCCAGAGGCTTCAGAACTCGCCAACATGGTCGCCAAATTGGCTACCAACTTGGTCGCCAAAAATGATGCCAACTTGGCTCTACCGCCAAGATTTCGCCAAGTTCTCATTGAAGCCCCATTATAACGAAAGGGGCGCATTGCTTGTGAATAGTACAATTTTAACATGAAATAAATATAACATAGAGTAATATAAATGCATTAAACACTCAAATAAAATTTATTTACACACAATTCGTAACAATATGAATGATTATCCATTGTTTGGTTTCATTACAAAAATATCGTGTGTGCATGTGTGTGTGTCAGAGAGAGAGAGATTATTGACAGCACGCTTAAAGCAACACGAGAGCTATTGACGGAAAACATCTTAACTATGCACTTTTGTCAGATGATTGATATCACTTTTAAAGTAACGCGGAGGATATTGGTGGTGGACTTCTTAACTATGAGCCTTGATCAGATTATTAAAAGCACTCTTAAAGCAACACGAAGGATATTGGCGGAGGACTTCTTAACTATGAGCTTTGATCATATATGATTGAAAGCACTCTTAAAGCAACACGAAGGCTATTGGCGGAGGACTTCTTAACTATGAGCCTTGATCAGACGATTGAAAGCACACTTAAAGCAGCACGAAGGTTATTGGCAGAGGACTTCTTAACTATGAGCCTTGATCATATGATTGAAAGCACTCTTAAATCAACACGAAGGCTATTGTCGGAGGACTACTTAACGATGAACCTTGGTGGGATGACTTTTAACACGATTAAAGTAACACAAGGGCTATTGGCGGAGGACTTCTTAACTATCAACTTTGTTCAAACAACGAAGACGACACCCAAGTTAGTGCCCCACTCTCCGAAATTTTACATCATGGCAGTATAAGAATATTGAACCTCGACAGATTTAATGTAACTGTCCCCGCTGTGGGACACGTGGCGACTTGCTCCACAGTAATCCCTTGAAGAGATATTTGCATGAACTTTTCCTATCCAATGGGGAATTCAATCAGTCTGTAAGAATCTTAAGCCGATTGAGGAGCCTCGAAAATCAGTGAAGTCAGTGAAAATCTCGAAATCAGTGAGATGCCTCCCCACAAAATGGAATTTTTTTAATGAATATTCAATGTTGTGTGTGTCCGTGTAGTGAAATGTGTTAGTGCCGTCATAATAAATATTGCCAAAACTAAAATAAGGACTGATGGACTAGAACTGAGCGCGAAAACATTTTATCCTTCGGCTTACGCCACACGACGTGGTTTTATTGGTATCTCGAAGCAAACAATGCCGATTTATAAGCCTGCGACCACCCCCAACAGTCTACTGCGACCACAAGAAAGGAAAAAGGCTGAGGATAAAACAAATAATGTAAAGAAAATACAGATCTATAGGGAATCTCAGGAGGCCACCCATGTTTACCAAAGACAGCAAACTCCACAGAAGAAAGGAAAAATCTTTTGGGAATCTAGGGATCTTAAACCCCGCATTTACTTAAGGAATACAAATCCCTACAGGGCTACATTTTTAGAAGAAATTCAAATACGCCACGTACCCCAAAATAACACTTTTCAGAAACGTTAATTTCTTTTTAAAAATGATTTTGTTCTTCAGGGGGGGGGAAAGAACGATCGAATTTGATTTAAAAGAATTGCAAAAACTTCACACAATATTTTTTTCAATACTTTTTTTTTGAGTCAAGTGTAAAAGAATTTTTCAAAAAATTATCCTAATTTTCTCTGAAACCTTTTCCATATAAACTCATAAAATTAAAGAGAGGAAAAAATTGCCGAGTACTGATCTTAAGAATCCAAAAATACAAAATTCGAGAACTTCTCTTTAAAAATGAAAAGAGTTAAGTAAATCTCTTTACATAGTTTATTTCACGAAAAAATAAAATTTACAAAAAACAATATTTAGAAAACTTATTAACCGCAAATGAACACAAATTAATTTTAGAAAACTACTTTTTTCCATTCTTATGTTCGTCGTGGCTCCAAAACCTGCCACATATCTAAATATCTGCCCGGGTACGGAGATTCAATTTTTTCAAATATCATAGGAATAATACTTTTATGATATTTTGTTGGTTCTTATGACAAGAATAAATGAAAAAAACACATCAAGAAATTATATGACAATTTAATTTTATTTAAATGAAGTATTTTAGATAAAATTTGATCAAAAATATACCGAAATTCAAAAAGCCCTCTACATAGAATTCAAAGCCTTATATTTAAAGTATTTTTGCACGACATATTTATCACGGTTATAAGGGCAATGAACAAAAAACTAAAATATATTCAAATTTTCAAAAATGTTTTGGCTCATTGCTCATTTTCTGAAAAAAAAATTATAAAATGCATGAGGTATGTGACAATAAACTGTTAACAATAAAAAAAATACTAATGTTAGAGCTAAATCTTTAGTTAATTGCCTTTATTATACTTTAAATAACATGTATATACAAAACATAAAAGAAAAACATTCATAAATTTTTGAAATATCAGGTTTTAAGTAATATAACTTTTACATAAATAATACAATCTTCATAACAGACATCCATAAGTTTGGTTCTTATTTTACTGAAATAATGCTTAATATCAGATAAAATTACACTTAAAATTCGCCATTTTTATACCATAGACTAGGGATGGTGAACCAGTAGCGTAACACAATATTTTTGGCATGGCAGTGATCAAAATGTTTTGTATTTTATTTCAAAATTTCAAAGTTCAGTATTAAGTATTACGAACAAATAACAGCGAGTGATCGGTCGCGGGAAGCACACTCGTTTGTTATTGTCGCAGATTACAATTGCTTATGATGTACAGTTTGTCTACGCATAGTATAGTCAATACCATTGACACAACTGTATTTTAAAGTTTATCTGTGCAATATTTATGATTTTTAACTGTTATTTAACGTGGCAATAGTTCAGCAAAAGAACAGAAAGTGCAAGACAGTAAGTGTAACAGAAGATTTCAAATTTTGTGGACCGAGAAACATGGCATGATTAGTAAAAAACGACAAAGCGGGATGTGTTTTTTTTTTTCTGGAATAGTGGTATACAGAACATCGTTTGTAAAACGGTATTTTGAAACAAATCACAAGCTATCTTTTAAAAAAGTGTGAGCCACAGCAAAAACAATTAATTCTTTAGAAACCGTTTGGCAGATGACTCAATTTCAGCATGTATTTTCCAGAAAGTAATATTTTACAATCTTAAAATAAGTTATTTGTCATCCACACACATACACAATCTGCAACAACAGAAGTCACCCTAATGTTATTTTAATTTGAATTACACATATAACTAAAAAATTTATAACTATACAGAGCAAAAGGTATTTTTTCGTAGTAAATAGTTTTGTGTTGTGTTTTAGTATTTAGTTTTATTATTTTCCCAATAATAACTTCAAAATTATTTGACGGCATGCCTATACTACATTAAACACGTTTTTAGAAAAAATGACACGTTGATCCATAGAGGTTCACCACGCTGGGCATAGAGCATCCTCGTTCTCTACTTTATTATTTTTCTTTCTTTTTGGCTAAACTTGATTTTTTTTTCTACACAAAAAGGCAAAGGTAAAAAAAATTGAATTTTAGTGAAACATTCATTCAGAAACCTAGGCAAATACCTTAAACTTCAGAGATCTAATTGGTGCGTTTTGGTTCATCATCTTTCAGTCTTATGAAATCCACACAGATGGTAAATATATATCGTCAATGTATTTAAAAGTTGCAGAGTTTTAAAGCAATTGCTTCGTCCAAGAAAGTAGTTTTTTTAAATAAATAATGCGTTTGCCTTATTTCTCGCAGAGTTTCGCGAAAGTAACATGTCCTTGTTAAAAAAAAAACAGTCCTTGACTCGTCTGTGGCATAATTTAATGTATATGTATAATCTAATAAGTGATCTAACAAATGGCTTTGCATAATCTTTCAGTGGTTTTCTCTACTGAATAGAGAAGTTTATTCAACCTGCAAAGAAGTAGCTAATGAGATTATATTCTTACAACATTGAATCTTACGAGTAACGAACTAATTTTTTGAGTGTTTTAATTCTTGAAAGACTTTAAGTTAAAACCGCGTCTTTCTAAATTAATTAACGCTATTTGTGGCACACTTGTAACCTTGGAAAAAGCGTTAAAAGAGTAATATATATATATATATATATATATATATATATATATATTAATGTTCCTCTCTCTGTTATAACTCCCAAAGAATGCCGGAAATTAAAATTTAGGAAATCCTTTTTTTTTAATTTAAAATGTTAAGGATTTTACTTTTAGAAGCCAAGATCATTTTTTAAAAAAATCTGGCGGTTGTCTCTTTTATTTCTAGAAAGACTAATAAATATTTTTTAATTAATATTTTAAAAAAATGGCCAGGTATAATTAGCTTTAAAGTCAGAAGCGTAGCTACCGTAATATCAGACGTATCAATGATGCGGGATCTCCAAACTTCAGGGGCCCCGACACGTCTAAGCAAATAATTGTAAACTATTAAGAGACCTAAAAGAGGGCCCCAAGAAATCTTCGATACAGAACCCACTCAGGACCACCTACGCCTGTGGCTGTTTTATTTTTAAAAACGCAAGTATATTTTTTTAATATACAAACATTTTTAATTCACATATAACAAAAAGAAAATAAAAAATAATTCCATTTTTTACAGAAAAAGACATCCTAAGTGATCTTCGTTTAAGGTATCCGACTACGTTCGCAACTGTGATTTTGCAAAAGCGCATAAATGGACAATTTTCATGATATTTAGTGTCACTTAGATTAGAATATATGCATAAAATTGTTTTAAGGACATTTTGACAAAAACAATTTATTTAAATACAATATTTTGGCAAAAAATTAACTTAGAATAATCTTTTTTTCCAAATGCTCTCCTTTTGTGAAAAATGCTTCGATTTTAATAATTGTTTGCTTGTATATAGCTCAGACCTCTCTACAGAGGCTGAACTAGAATTTTTGAAATATGTTACTTAGAAGTGGGTTTACTTATATTTTACGACAACAGAGGGAAGCAATTTTAAGAAAAAAACGCCAATAATTATTTCAATTGGTGGTAACTCTGAAATTAATGTGAATTTTTCAAAAATTTTAGTTGAGCCTCTGTAGAGAGGTCCGAGCTATATACAGGCAAAATATTATTATAATAGAACCATTTTTTACAAGAGGAGAACATTTTGAAAAAAGATTATTCTAAGTTAATTTTTCGCCAAAATATTACATTTAAATAATTTTCTTTTGTCAAAATGTCCTTAAAACAATTTTATGCATGTATTATAATTTGAGTGATACTAAATATCATGAAAATTATCCATTTGTGCGCTTTTTTTAAATCCGAACGTAGTCGGATACCTTAAAACAATTTTAGTTCTGGAATTAATTTCAATTAATCTTCAATTATATTCCTATTTTAAGTGCAAAAACATCAAAAAAATTGACAAAAATTTAGATAACAATTTAAAAGAATTAAATGGTGGAAAAAATAATTTGATATACAATGAAAAGTATTCATTTGTCTAACATGACTCTAACTTTTTGAATTATACAGCAATTTTTATGGAGTTAATATATATAATCTTACTCAAATGTTTTACGTTAATCATACGTATTCAAATGTTAAAGAAACAAAGAAAGTGAATTTACTTTTCTTATCAAGAAAAATCAACAATGAAGCAACGGACATCCCTAACAAGAATAAAAAAAGATGATCACACAAAAGAAAAACTTCCGAAATGAATTTCATTGTATTTCTTGCATGAGAAAAACCAAAAAAAAGAGGGAAAGAAAGAGAAAGAAAATCATTAGAAAACAAAGCAACATGAAGAGAAAAGTGCCCGGAATACAACAAAAAAAAAGAAAAACTAAACCGAAAGGTTTGTAACTGATGAAAGCATTCTCTTTTTTTAATAACATTTGAGACCTTCGCACAAAAAGAAAACAGGGGAAAAAGAAGGCAAAAGAACACACACGCTCCAATTTACTAATTGCTCTCAAAAGTTGTATCCCTTTTGGGATCTATAATTGGGATCTGCGGAAATCGGGAAGCAATGCAATTGCGGAATTTTTTGAGCAGACGTGGAGTTTTCTGTTATAAAAGGGTGGTGCACAAATTATTTATAAGTATTGCTATACGGAATTTGTTAAAGTTTGTTGCGTAAAAAACCTTTTTTCTTACAAGATACAAAATTAACTGTATTGTATTTTTGGATAAAAAGTTAATACAATATAGCTATACTTTTATCTTAAATAATTGCATAAGAATAAAAGGAGTTTAGCTTGTAATGGGATATCTCGAGAGAGGTTTC
Organism: Trichonephila clavipes; assembly: GCA_019973935.1. Classification (NCBI taxonomy): domain Eukaryota; kingdom Metazoa; phylum Arthropoda; class Arachnida; order Araneae; family Nephilidae; genus Trichonephila; species Trichonephila clavipes. The sequence continues at coordinate 156,124 of BMAU01002569.1, read as the reverse complement.
GCTCATAAAACTAACTCGGAGTTTTTTTTTAAAGGCTATTGAAATTTTTTAAATGCTACTTTCTTAAGGTATCCGACTACGTTCAGAACCATGATTTTGCAAAAGCGTATAAATGGATAATATTTATGATATTTAGTGTCACTTAGATTAGAAAATGTAAATAAAACTGTTTTAAGAATATTATTACAATAAAAAAATTATTTTACAATAATTTGACAAAAAAGGAGCATATAATGACCAATTTTCAAAATATTCTCCTTTTGTGATAAATGCTTCTATTATAATAATATTTTGCTTGTATATAGCTCAGACCTCTCTACAGAGGAGGCTCAACTAGAATATTTGAAATATTTAACTTAGAAGTGGGGTTCTCTATATTTTACGACATCAGAGTGGGGAAATTTTAAGATAAAAAACGCCGATACTTATTTCATTTGGCGGTAACTCTGAAAATAATGTGAATTTTTGAAAACTCCTAGTTCAGACTCTCTGGAAAAGTATTTACTTTATATATAAGTGAAATATTATTAGTTTAGAACCATTTTTTATAAAAGGAGAACATTTTGAAAAAAGATTATTCTAAGTTAATTTTTTGCCAATATAATGTATTTAAATAATTTTTTTTGTCAAAATATCCTTAAAACAATTTTATACATGTATTTTAACCCAAGTATGCACTAAATATCATGAAAATTATCCATTTATGTTCTTTTTTAAAGTCACGGTTTCTTATGTAGTAGGATACCTTAAAGAAGAAATGTGATATGTAGAGATGTGCAGAACTATATAGAATTGTTTAAAGTGGAATAAAAAAGAAGTAAAAATTATTTTATCGGACTATATTGTCGACCGTGCTATTGCTTCTAGTTCATTATTTTAAAGAAAGAGTGAGTGAATGAATGTGAGATTTTATGGCGCAAGAGCCAAAATCTGGCTATACTGCGCCAAACATTTGTGAAAATCTGTGATCTAGACGGGAAAAGAAAGAAAGGATCAATTGAATGACAAGAAGGAGGGTCGAAAATAGAGAAGGATCACTAGGGTACCCCAGGTTCGTGAGACCCGTGTTTACCAAAGGCAGTAAACCCCTTGGGAAAAGGAAAAGATCACTAGGGTACCTTGGAATTGTGACACCCGTACTCACCTAAAGAAGGTGAGCCCCTGAGGAGATTTTAAAGAAAGAATATAATTCCTTAAGACTTTCCGGGTGTTTAGAAAGTTGGTAATTCAGTCTTGAGGATTTCATTCCAAACTCAATAAGGGATTAGCTATTTTTTTTAATGTTTTGTGATAGCTAAAACAGTAAAAAAAAGTTTTTAGTATAAAAACTAAGATTAAGTTTTAATTTATGAAATCAATATTTCCAACTATAGCTATTTTTATAGATACTTTTAGAATATATGTTGATTCTAGTATTTCAAACATAGTTACCCTCTATCAGTTTCTGATTGATTTTACTATAAAAAACATTTTCAACACGAAATATTGCACCAAAGTTATAACATTAATCAAAAATCCAAGAAATGAAATTATTTAGATAATTACAGGAAATTTTTCTGGGAAATGTTTTGATTCATTTATAAGCAACAAATTTTCTTACGAATTCCATATTCATGAAATAAAATTACGAACTATTGATGTAATTATATTTCTTGCTGATGTAATCATAATAACTGAAAAGACGTATTGAAAATTGAAATGCGTATTAATTATCCTTTTTATTCTATGAAAATTATGCAAATAGAATTGTTTTGGGTGAAGATGAAACTATTTAAAGTTACTCGAAAAGTTCTAACTGTTGTCTTTTAAACAGTATAAATCAAGGTCGGGCATTAATGTGACTGCCTACCTTGAAAATGTCGTTTTCAGTCTACATAGGGCATTTTTTTTATTTCAAAATCTTATAGTTTGAACATTTTTCTTTCTAAAACAGTTTTTCTTTTTCCTTTACGCGAAATAGAAATAAAGTTATAGTGATTTTAAAAAAACATCACTTTACGCAGAAGGGCAGTAACATAAAATTTTAAATGAGTTTTTCTCAAAATTATACTTTCGAAAGAAACTCTTTACCAGATACATGATATCTTAAGAACCAAACCAGATAACGTTTTGAAATTTTGTGGGATTGTTTATTATACTATTTTTCATAAAGTGAACCTTAAGTTTTGTTGTTGGTTAAATATTTTTTCATTTAGGGTAGTTTTTATAAAGAAAAAATAGGAAAATTTTGATATTTTTAAAGTTATGTATAAATGTCCGTAATTTTTTTGTATTTTAATATTTCTCTTAGATTTTGGTTCATTTTGAAGAGCATCATAATATGTATGTTGTGTATAAAGAAAATTCTGATAATTGCATTGCAAATTTTTATACAGTGTTACCCGTTTTAGTAAAACCGTGGTAAAAGTTCCTTGAAAACAACCAATTTTTTCAAAAGTACAATACTTATTTAAAAAAATTTATGTATTTACATATATATTATTCCTAAAAACACTCAAATTGTTTCAAAAATTTGTTTTTATAAAAAAAAATTGGATCCGAAGGTAGGCAGTCACCGCGATCGACCGGTAGACCGCCAAGACATTTGGGGGGAGACCACCTTTACTAAAAACTAAGACGCGCATACTATAAAAAACATATTTGTAGATACACCGATACCAACTAGACAGACAGGGTATACCACAATACATTGAAAAAGTTAGAAGTAGCCCGTACCCTGGAAAAGCCTGCCCATCCCTGATATAGGTTATACATATTGTTACAATCCTTTATCGAATTGAGAACATTACTTATGTTTACCCGTATAACCGTTTATTAATTTTGGTAACACGCAACACTATTTACAAATACATACGACATAGAATTTTATGAATCTGCTTCAAACATCTTGTTTCAGTTTGGGCCTTCGCTCTCTGTTCCCACACGTTAACTGCAGGAGGAGGAAGGGATTCAAATATTTTCCCCTGGTTTTGAAAAGGCTTTCCTTTTTCTTTATTCAGCCTATTCTGTGGGGTTTTTTTGGAAACTGTAGGTAACTTGCTAGATGGTCACCATCACAGTGGCAGCAATTAGGAGGTTCATCTAGGGTTTTCTTGCAATCATTCGTCAAATGGTAACCTGCGCATTTAACGCAGCGGGGGGTCTTGTACAGTACTTCGAGGAATGGAAGAATCCTTGGCACCTGTAACATTGAGGAGGGTCATACTTCTTCCTGAGAACCTCTACTTTTATTTTCAAATTATTGAGCTCCGTGATCTTATGGAGTGCTCTATTGCTCTGAGATCTGGTGCAGATTGTAACAAACGGAGGCATGGAGGCTCCTGATTTCCTATTAATCATGTTATAGCATTCTTCCACATTAATGTTGTGGCTCTTCAGTTCTGAGATGTCTAGGGGGGTCAGTGTCGATTGGAAGGCCCCTTGCTCTCCATCTTTCAATGATATCGTTTTTTCGCTCAAAAAGAAGTTCTTTTATGCAGCAGTGTCCTCTATTGATCAAATCAAACCCGGTCTGCATGCTAATTCTTTGCAATATATATGCTTTCTTGTACACTTATTTTTTTTAAACTTGAATCAGAAAAAAAGAATCAATATTGCTACGTGCATCTTCAAAACTAATTCTAAGACCCTTTTGTAAAATTAAAGACTTAACTGTTACCCTCGGTACTTAGTAACCCACAAAGTAAAAATTAAAACTCCAGAAGCAAAAATGAACGCGTCTTAATCCCTCTCAAAAGAACTTTAAAAAAAATTAGTTTATATCTTCAGATATCACGTTGCTCGCAAACATCGAGAAACAAGGATAGAGAAAAAAAAATGTTTTTCTTTACTTTCAAAGAAAAGGGCAGGAAAAAGACATTTTATTGCAAAGTAAAGTTGTGTAAGGATTACTACTAACGTTTTCTCTAAGCATTTGAGCAAACTAGAGCAACACTTATAATACCCGCGAAGAAACGAGCTTTTTACAACGGATCCTCTGCGGGGTTTTTATGCTCTCGTATTATCTTTTTGAGCATAAAACAGGTAAACAAAGGTAGAATCCTCCTGGGTGTCGTGTTTACTTTATGGTTGAAACTGACTTTAATGCTGGGCATAAAGAAGAATATGAAAAATATTAACCAGCCTAACAGTTTCAGAAGAAATGTGCTGTTATTTCTTTTAGAGCTTATTGTCGAGTTCAAAAGAGCCGTTAGCGGTATTAAAAACATTTATTCTGAAAGAAATGAAAGCATTAACTACTGCATAAAAGAGAGCTTTGAAAGAGAAAGTTATCCATAATATTTGTTGTCTAACATAAAATCTATGAAAGTAAATTCTATTGAGAACTTATCGAACTTCCATTTTAATATTTTATATGGCCATACAGTAAAGCTAAAAAGCATTTAAAATATTCATTATCGCTTTTTAATCAGTTTTGTAAGCTATGGACATCTGCAGCAAAATGTATGATCTCCCTACTTTATAATGTAATTTGCGAGTGCAATGTCTTAAAGGAATATGAATCGTTCTTAACACTTCTACCGTTTATAATAATTAAGGATTTTTAATAATTAAAGGAGAATATGTAGTTTACATTTAAAAAAAATCAACATTATTAATTTGCTTAAAAGGTTTTAAAACACACACACATGTATTTATTCGAACAACGCGAGGCATTAAAGAATACTTTAAATCTTCTATTCTCTACCGATATTTTAGAATCTTTTTCCATGAACAGCATATTAAAACTTTTAGATAAATTACTTTCATTATTAAAGTTATATTGTAAAAAACATTTTCAATTCCAGCTACACATTCCTTACCAGAATAACCCCCCCATAACTTTTTTCTTCGCTTCTCTTTTCTTTTGTGTATTTTTAATTTAAATATTTACTTCAATATTTTACTATTTGTAATTTTGCTACGCAGTTTTTACAGTCTCATTTGGGAAAGTATATTTTTGAGATTTTAGGGGTAAAATTTTGAAATACGTATACAAATTGATCTTTAATATAACACTCTTACTTAATTTTAGAGGTTTTACCAATTGCAGGTGGAAGAAAATATATTATGAAATTATTTATATGGTATATACATAGGGTATTTTACACCTATCATCAAAAGTACACTTACTTAGTCTTACCCTTAGGTCTTGAAGCATTTTATCAAAACCCGATCAACTTCATAATTTTGAACCAGAATCAAACGAGAAGCTCGACACCTAAGCTCAAATGATACCAGATTAAGAGAGAGATGCAAGTGTATAAATTAATAAGCTTAATTATAAAGTTAACTGATTGCAAAAATTTTCTGAATAAAGAGGCATTTAAGTTTGAAAACCTTGAATCATACCTTCTGTAAAAAACAGTCTAACGCGTCAGCACAATTTTAAAATTCTTGTTCAAGGAACTATTAACCCAGATTTCAAAACTATTTCTATCTAAAAAGTTTAAAGTTTTCATATTTGAAATATATTTATAAGTAAAATTGTTATGTACCAAAATAAATTTAAATTCCACAGATCAAATTGTTTTAACAAACATTTTTCTATATCTTAGAATTTGAATCGTTTACTATGTTTTAAATTCCTTATTCCTAGAAAGAAAAATCCATTTCTGATTTTTTTTTTTTAAAAAAGGCATACATAAACATTAGGCTTAACATAAGCGTAAAAGCAACATTTACTATATTTACTACGTTAAACCAAAATTTTAAAATGCATTTGGAAAATATTTCAGCAAACAATAGAGAACAGTTTCTTTCCGCATTTAAGTAGGTGTTTAAAGTAATAGAAACAGTTTTGATCCATTTTCAAGTCTTTTCGTGATCTGAGGCCATCATGAAACTGAGCAAAACTTCATAACGATCATCCTGCTAAGTGAAGTATAATGATCAACTGTGTAATTTTAGAAAATTTATGCACTTGCTTTCTGTTAAAAGAAATTTTGTGAAGATAATCTGTTCGACGTAAAAAATACAAGCAACCATTTATCATAAAATAGAAAGTTTATCAAAATCAGTTTTTTATATATAGAGTACTTTTAACAAATAGTTCTACCTCTTGAAGAGTTCTTTCATTTTTGAGTTCAAAAAGTATTAAAATCTATAGATTTATTACAAGATTATGAATGGACTATTCTTTGAAGTATAGTAAATTTCAAACGTTTTTCGCTTTGCAACTTGAATAAATATTATGAAATGAATTCATTGTTGTATGAATTGTTTTAAAAAAAGAGAGTTCGTGTAATATTGTGTAATATAGTGTGATTATATACATAGTGTTATTATTTAGATTATCACTTTCTTGTATTTATTTTTCAAAATATGAAAATGACACGATTTTATTGTACTGCATTTTACTATGTTAATTATTTGTAATGCAAAAATGTAAATTACTTACACTATCTTCTCTTCCTTACAATTCAGTGGTGTAGACAAATATAGGGGAACGTTGGCTGGTCTTAAAACTATGTTTAATTCTATAATATTCCTTGTTCTTAAGGCTATGTGTTTGCTGAGGCTTTCTTATTTTTGACCTATACACTGTCTACTAATAATTTTATTCATTGCTTAAAATTATACTCATGTCCAAAATTAAAGTCAAAAACATAAAATCTAGGAAAACAGATGAACTATTCGCTATGCTGCCACTAAATTTGGCAAAGAGACGTATTATAGTGTGAAAAAGAATACAGCAGCATAACCATAAGAAAATATTGTAAATTTGAATTAAGATACAGGATGTATATCAAAAAAGTATAAAATCATGAATCGGAGAGAAACTATTAAACTCGTTCAAAGTCTGTCTAATTTGAAGTGCAACAAGCGTGCACCGGTGTACAATCTGTCATAATGTTTATGAGGGTGTCAATAATTATTTGTGGCAACAAACCCCAGTCTTCTAAAAGAACAACTTTTGACACTCCTAAGAGATTCTGGGAGGGGAACTACGCTAAGAACTGCCTTTTCCTAGACCATGGATTGCGAACCTTTGTGAATCAACGTGACATTTTTTTAAAGAAGTGTTTAACGAGGTAAAGACGTGACGTCAAATAAATTTGACTTGCGATTATTGGGGAAATAATAAATCAAAATAGTAACAACGCAAAACTCTATTTACTACGAAAAAATACCTTTTGCACTGTATAGTTATAAATGTTTTAATTATACGTGTAATTCAAATTAAAGTAACATTGGTGTGACTTCCGTTCTTGCAGATTGTATGACAAATAACTTATATTAGGATTATACGATGCTACTCTTTGTAGAATACATGCTCCATTTGTGTCATCTGCCAAACGGTTTCTAAGCAATTAAATATTTTTGCTGTGGTTCACTTTTTTTGACATGAGGGTTTGTGATTTGTTTCAAAATACAGTTTTGCAGAGGATGCTCTGCATACCACTATTCCAGAACATAAAATACACACTGCTTTGTCTCCTTTACATATCATGTCATGTGTTTCTCGGTCCACCAAATTTGAAATTCTTTGTTACACTTACTATCTTGCACTTCTTGTTCCTTAGCTGAACTAGCCATGTTAAATAACAGTTAAAAACCGTAAATTATAACACAGATAATTTTTTAAATACAGTTGCGTCAATGAATTTGACTATGCTACGCATAGACAAACGTTTCATTGGTGACAATTGCAGTCTACGACGTAACTAAAGCAAGGCAATAACAAAACGAGTGTGCTCCCCGCCGACTCGCGATCTCCATCACTCGAGTTTGTTCGTAATACTTAACCATGAACTTTGAAATAAAATGCAACCCATTTTGATCCCTGACGTGCCAAAAATATTTTATATTGCGTGCCATCAATCCCTGTTCTAGATCATCCCAAATATGTGCAATAGGATTTAGATCCGGAGATCTCGAGAGCTAATCCATGTGGCGAATATCCCTCCCTAATGAAATTCATCGACGATGTGGCTTCTGTGTGAACGCTCATTTTCGTCCATAAAAATGTAGTCCGGGTCAAGAGCCACCAGAAAAACTCATATAGGCTTCCAGGACATTATCCATATAGCGCTGTGTTGACAGTACCTGTATCGAAAACTTATACAGGTGAACGTCTCTCCAACATTATACCACCACACATAATGATTCCTTTGTAACCAAATATGCCAATATTTGTTATGAAGGAGGGATGAAAGCGAGCTCCATTTTCTCCCCAGGTGAAGACTCGTCGAGAATTATTTTGTATGGTACATTTTGACTCATCACGAAAAAGAACACGCCCACACCCTCGTGGTGCCCACCAACGATGCTTTCAGTTTCACAAATACCATGTCTTTATTGTTGGACACAGTCAAAGGATCACGCAAGACTGGACGCTGGGTGTAAAAGATAGTCTCTGCTAGACGACTGCAGTGCGTTTGACGGAAAATTCTTCTTCCAGACAACAAACTGAAGAGCCGTTGTCCACCAATGTCGTCGTGCGCTTAAAGCCAGGTAGCGATCCGGTTGAGATTTTGATGCTCTGTGGCGACCCCTTGGCTGACCTTCCTGATAGCAGAACCTCTTGTTTGGAATTGATTCCACAGCCGGCAGACCACTTGTAACGATTGAGCCTCTTCCGCTCGAACCTGGCCAGCTTCAAACTGCAAATGGTTCTCCATCTCAAAAAATCGTCTAAACGATTATGAGAAGTCATCCTCACTGCTAACAGGCTAATTTGCTTGTTTTAATACAGTATTCACAAAACTGCAGGAAAAAGTTAATCCAGTACAATCTCAATCCAGTAATTTTGCAAAAACTAACGCTGAACAACATCTTTTCCTAAACTGAAGGTTGGTATTGTACTACCAGTTCTTCAAAATATATAAAATACAAATTCTAAAAGTTTTTCTTTAGGTAACTTAAAATTATGATGTAAAAAACATGTTTGTGACCTTAATTTTGGACATGAGTATATTAAACTTGAGGCAACTCAGTACACACACTACACCCCCATATATATATAATAGAAAAGGTCAGAAAAACGATTGATTCCCCCCAAAAAATGAAGAGAATAAATTTTTGCAGGAACCAAAAACCGCGAAACATTGGGTCATTAATAATTTCAAAAATTCAATGTAAAAGATTTGTTTTTAATTGCTTCAAACTTTAAAATTATTAATTAAGCATAATTTTTTTTTAAAAAATCTAAATTAAAGACAGCGTTTATTTTTTTATGCTTGCACATATTTTCAACCATTTTTCCCCTAAATTAATAAATTTATTAAACTTTATTGAAAGAGATTTTTCAATAAAAAGACTACTAACAAGGCCGAAAAATGCGATGGAATTTCAATACATGGATCGACAAGAGGCCCTTCGTTAATTTGAACTTTTAAAAGAAAATTTAAAAGCTCATCGTGGAGAACTTTTCTCAAAAGACTATGCAGCCACCTATACACAGAACATGCTTTTTTCCTCTTTTTTTAAATCAAAGGTCTTTCACAAAAGTTTTGCCAGTTCGGGAAATTGTTTTGGAAATAGTTCTGTACATTCCTTAAACCGTTTTAAAATTTTGGAATCTGAGGAATTTATTATCAAGGTTTTATATCTCCCCTTCACTAATTTGTAATGTCATCTTCAGCATCAAGCAATTCATCATTTCATAATCATATAAAAGAAGGATATAAGCTTTACTGGATTTTAAAATATGTCGTAAAATATTATTGTAAAATCAATTTTCTTCTACTTTTAATGCTAAATTGTTAGATTGATATTATTGAATAAATGTAAGTAGAGAAATAAACTACTCAACTAAACTTTCCTGTAAAAGTTAATTTGACAATATAAAAATCATAAAATGATTTTCCTGTTCCACTAATTTCTGAATTTAAATTTGCAATGAAAAGAGTACTTCATTTAAACATACATTTTGATAATAAATTCAGAAAAAAAAGAAAAGATTTTATCATGTTACTATAATTTATAAAAATTGTGCAAAATTTTTTTAATAAAACATCTGCTGTTATGTAATTGAATTTCGCTGTTTAAACTGAATCTGATAATTCCTTTTGACAAAAAAAAAGATAATTAAGAACTGAAAAAACCTTAATTAAAAAAGCAAGCATTTTATTTTAAATATCTATAAAAATATTAAATATCTTTAAATAATTTTCAAGTAAGCTTTAAAAAGTAATTTATCCCCAGGGGAAAAGTATTATTATTACAATACATATTTTAGAGTAATAAATAATTTTTTGTTGTTGAGGTTATATTTTCAATTTCATGAAATATCAATTATGTATCTGACAGCAGTTATTTTTCGGCACTTTTTATTACCAACAGCATTTTGTGTTTATAAACCTTTTTCGATAATTATCCATTATTACTAACGAACTACAGGGAATTATGTGAAAGAGACAATTCAAATTACAATCTAAATTCCTTTCAGGGGATTCAAAAGTGTAAAAAGAGCATTTTTAATGTTAAAAAATACTTAGTAATAATTTGTGGGATTTCTCATTTTTATTTTTTAAAAAGTACTAGTACGTCACAGAAAAACTATATTTTGATTAATATATAAACCTAATTCAAATTTAATTAATATATATATTTACATAAACTCAATTATTATATATAATTGAGAGACCCCACTTTACATAAATAAGGAATATATCGATGAATCGTGGTGGCAATCGATATTAAATATTGGCAGGGAAGGGGATTTATTTCAAAACTTGATAAGAGTTTCCTATAAGTACAATAACCTTTCTAAAAACTATTAAAGAAAAGACAAAAAAATCAGAAACTTCTATTCAAGTAATCCTCTTAAGCGAAATATACTTATAAAATATATATAAGCAGACAAATTCATATATATTTTTATTCAAAAACAGACGAACCAAAGAAAAAGGACAGTGCAATAAGTTTCTTTAACGGTACTATCATAACCTTGACGAAGCACTAAAGAAATGCGTCCATCCGTAAATGTTTGAATTTCCGACTAAATTTTACGCAGATTTTACATCATAAAAATCCTAACCAGTCACACGAAGTGCCTTTCAGGAAATATAAAAGTGGAGAAGCACACATATCTAAGCGTTCTCCCTTCCGCACCTGATGTCAGAAAAGTATTTTTAGGTTCCCAGATGATCGACTTATCAATTTGAGATGGAATTCTTCCTCCGAAAAGTTCTAGAATAATTTATTTCTGGGACTTAAATTGTAGTCCCGGAATAAAATATTTCGCTTCAAAGACTGCTAGTGCGAGAGAGAGCATAAAATAAGTTTTTCCCCGCTATAAAAAACGTAATATCGAAGTCCCATCAAATTGGAGAAAGTAGAATTCCAATGATCACTAAGTGTTTAAGAGTTCGTAGATGCGGGGGAATAAATTATAATTTCACTTGAATGGTTTTGGAGTATGGAGTGTGAAAGTTGGGTATTGTTAGCATTTGGACGAAAAATATTTTTACGAGTTTTTCATTGGATCTGTTTCAATTCGTCAGTCGTATGTATACCAATATCGAAGTTTTGAATGAGAATTGGAATAAAAATCAACGAATGGAAACTTTTTTATTGGTTAACGTTTCGCAAATGGTAATCTTTTATTTACATGCAGCTGCTTTTCAGAAATATATGTCTCAACACATAAGCAACTAAAACATTTTGAATCAGAAAGAGATAAGAAATTCGATATTATAAAAGGGAATTCATTCACTAAATGGTATAATAGCTCAAAAAGTTTTGAAATGGTATATTTATAGTTGCAGAGATTTATTCAACTGATTTTCTATACAGTTTATAAATAATTTTATTTTTATTACCTTATCTTTTATTACGTAGGTATCAAATAATTTAATTTTCCTAAGCCCTTTTTGTTAAAGAAATGTTTTACGTTACACGTCAATATCATTAATATACAAGAATGACGGCTTGATTCAATTACAAAATTTGTTATTTTAAATAACGTATTGCAAAACAAAACAAAAAACTGCTTAAAAATATAAATTTTCCCTTTTTTTTAAATAAAAAAACATTAAAATAGATCTTATTCACATTCTGTTGAAAGCAAACAGAAAGTTAAATTTCAAAAGAAATTTAAAAGAATTTAAGAATTATTACAGCAACCAACCCAACAAAACTCTTTTTAAATTATTATAGAGAATATAAAAAAAGGAACTACCTAAACTCAAAGTCGGATAAAAATAATTTTAAGAAATTTAATTCAGTTACAAAATATTTCATATTCTTCATCTTTAAAACAAGTAAAATAGTATCTGACCTAGAAAAACCCTGCTTGTCTTCTTTCGAATCTCATCTCGAGCTCCGGATGTTCTGCTGCTTATTTATATACTAAGCTTTTGCTTATTTATATAATGCAACCTACTTCGGTAAGTATTTCATGATAATGTATGACTATGCATATATCATATATAATTATTGATTTCTGATTATAATAATCTAATTCTTAGCATGAAATTTTCGATTGTATTAAGAACGTTTTTCTGGAGAATTTTAAATTGTTTTTCAAATATTAACTTTCTATAACTTTTAAGAATATTGATGTTTTATGATGAATGAAATTATTAGAATACAGCGAAAATCGCTTAACACGAAACTGAAGTATATATATATAACAGAATTAAGTTTATTAGAGTTCATTTTATTTGCAGATATATGTATATATTTAGTAAAATGAAACAAAAATATTCATAAGAATTTAAAGAAATTTAATGCAAAATTGTCAAATTTTTTGAAAAACTAATTATTTATTGAGTTTTTGGAAAATAATCTGATTGTTTTCTTTTCATTGTATCCTTTAGTATCAAACTGTAAACAAATTGTTTGATAGCATCCATTATGTCACTCATCTCACCATTGGAATGTGTGTCTAAATAACTGTGCCTACTTTTCATGATGCTCCTCATCTCGGATGACGTGAGAAAAGGAGATGCACCATTTTCATTGCGAGAATCTGCATCAATGATATTTTTTAAGCTTTGAACAAACTCCAAAATGCCTTTGTCTACCATAATTGGAGCTGTACACAAAACATCCTCTACTGCAAGGAATTATGCCGATAATACAATAGGACAGACCAATCCGTCGGATGTTTTCTGTATTTTCGTCATTCCCAGAAGATTTTCGTGTTAAGAGAAAAAAAATGCATGAAAATACATAGTAGTTTGTCGAGATCGATGTGTTATTTCCTGTTAACCAATATTCCGCCATAAGCATTTTGGAGTTAAACGAAATTCATTGTATTTGTGTTTTTTGAAGAATGAAATTTTTATAATAATCTGTGCATTAAAAATGGAATACCTTTAAAACAATCCATTAAATTTCAATGAAATTTATAACACTTATGTTACGAGTACTTTACAGTTTAACAAAACACATGTTTTAAGATGCTTACATTTAATTGCATCGTAGAGCCGATTTTAGCTTAGAACATAAAAGTAATTATGACGAAAAATCATTAACTTCAAATCTGAATGCTTATAAAATGTTTATTTCTTAAAATATTTTTACCTTGCGGGTAGCGATAAATCTGTCAGATCCAGAAGTATATCAATGAAATTAAAATTACATCATGTGTGCAATATATTTTTATTTGTGCTGGTTTTCTTAACATTAAAATATATACATATATATATATATTTGCTAAAATTTTATAAAAATTATATTTTTTCCCAAAAATTAAGATAATATGTGTTATTTATTTAATAATTATGACACATTAAATCATTTTATATTCTTTAAAACAACAAAATTCTTTCTAAAATCTATTTTTGAAAAAGTGGTTTCTGAACCTAGTCGGGTGCCTTAAGCCAGTTGTCTTCACACTATGTTCCATGAGACCCTGGGGTTCCAAAGAGCATACCCAGGGGTTCCACAAGTTCCCCCCCTAAAAAAATTGAAAGGAAAAATACATATGTCTATGCAAAGTGAATTCACGTTTTCTGTAAAATTTGTATAACCACAAGTATCTAAAAGTCATCTCAGTCACTAAAGATGAAAGTTTTACTTAAACATTATAATTTTAATATGTAATACTTTTTCAACTTTTTATTAAATAACATGATTTACTTCAAATATTTGTTTCAATTCCTATTACTAGTTCCTTCTCTCCCTATATATATATATATATATATATATATATATATATATATATATATATATATATATATATATATATATATATATAATCCAATATAAAAGAATTTTTTCAATATATAATCATATACATATACATACATATATATATAAATTTATACATATATATACATATACACAAATACATAAACAAAAATATAAAAATAGACATATAGTTATATACCTAAGATAACTAAAAGTAGGAAGGAGGCACATAGTATAGAGACAAATTCCTGGCCTTAGGAACCAGGATTGCAGGTTTTAACAAATTTTGCGGCGCCAACCTTCGCCTGTAATTTGTCATATTATGTACCAAGAGGAAAGGAAAGAGTTATATATGTAGAATTTAAATATTAAAAAATCATTAAACTAAATAACATAGGAACATAAACATAACCTACTAAATCGAAGTTAAATCGATGGCCAAGAGTGCAGTAACGAGTTCCCGCCAAATAAGGAGAGCAGAACCACATAAAGTTAATTGCGATACGATATAAGAAACGATTAATTGCGATATATATATATATATATATATTGTTTAAATTTTCAGTCGTTAATAAAATACTTTTTATTCATCCATTCAAGTTCAAATACATTGTTTAAACTTGTTGTGGGTGTTGATGTTAACACAGTTTTTTCAAATATTAATTCATCAGTTCATTTTTTTTTAAATTTAAATATATCTGTGTTATTTCTGACGAAGTTAAAACTAGCCGCAACAGATGGCGCCACCAAAGAAGGGAATGACTTTAAAAAATTTTTTAATACTTGCTTAGGATATACTCCGCCGGGGGGTCCGCGGAATCATCTTATAATTTCAAGGGTTCCCTGAATCAATAAGGTTTTAAAATCACTGCCTTAAGATATCTGACTACCCTAAAATCATGAATTTTTTCAAAAATTGACAAATTTTGCTTCTGATTTTATTTCATATGCCATCTTATTAACTTAATAAAAATACCAAGTTTTTTTTTCCATTCACTAGAAAAAGAACTAGAAGTGTTTTAGTAAAAGCAGATGCCATAACTTTACACAAGATGTCAAACTTTAAAATGCGTTTTACTCGAAATGTGTTTTTGCGAAAAGTTCAAATGGGGACAGCGATTGCTCAAAAAGTTTTGAATATAATTTACTGAAATTTTGTGTGTATGTTCTGTATAACAGTAGAAGTGTTTTAGCCGTCAGATTTATCAATCAAAGTTTTATTACAAAATTTACAGTTCTTTATGTGAATATAATCACTGTTTTTTTAAGCAATTTCATATAACAACTCTAGTGCTCTAGTGTTTATAAAAATTAAAATATCTCTTATGCTGAAGGTCATTTCAAACGTCAATAATAAAGTAACACATCAAAATTGAAAAATTGAGAATTTGTTAATAAAATATTTGTACAGAGTACCGTTTATGTATTTTTTTTTTTTTTTTTTACATTTTTACCAGTTCTTTCGCATTTTAATAACAATACATTTTTTTCTGCTTTCAATTTTAGGATTTTTTTCTTAAAATATACTAAATAAATCTAAAAATCACAAAAAAATCCCCATGTTTCATATTTTTCAAACAACAGTTGACGCAAGCAGTCGGATACCTTAAGCGAAACAAAAGTAAATCCTACACACTTTATTAAAAAAAAACCCTTCATTAAAATTAAAGAGCAGTAATGCGTGTTAAAGTTTTCCTTTACTATAAATTCGACACAAATAGCGTACCATTCTCACAAACGTGCGTTTTTCTTTTCTTTACAAACCTCTGTACATAAAACTTACATTCTTAAAATTCTGCAAACCCTCTTTGAGTGAAATTTCCTTATATAATATAAGAGGGAAAAGGGAATATATATTCCCTATTCGAAGAAGATGAACCAGGAAAAAGGGGATCGAGCAATATGTTTCTTTAACGACACTATCATAACCTTAAAGAAGTACATAAAGAAATGCATCCATCCGTAAATGTTTGAACTTCCGACTAAATTTTACGCGGCTTTTACATCATAAAAATCCTCACCAGTCATACGAGGGGTGCTTTTCAGGAAATATAAAAGAGGGAGAGGGAGAAGCACACATATCTAAACGTTCTCCCTTCCGCACCTGATGTCAGAAGTTTATTTTTAGCTTCCGCGATGATCGACTTATCAATTTGAGACGGTTCGGAATTCTTCCTCCAAAAAGTTCTAGAATAATTTATTTCCGGGGCTTAAATTGTAGTCTCAGAATAAAATATTTCGCTTGAAGGAGTGCTAATGTGTGAGGGAACATAAAATATAATTTTTTTTTATAAAAGCGTATTATTGGAACTCCATCTAATTCGAGGCGATATTTTAAAAGTAGAAGTTGAGTTTCATTGATTACCAAATGTTAAGAATTGGCAGCTGCGGAAGAATACATTATAATTTTGCTTGAATGGTTTTAGAATAGGAGGAGATAGGGTGTAACATGTTGATACATACATTCGAATGAAAATATTTTCTCAAGTTTTTATTCAAATGTATTTCTGTTATTTTTCTTTTGTATAAAGAATTCAAAGTTTTGAGTGAATATAGAAATGCATTCCACGAGAGGAAAGAAGTTTTTATTTTTGATATTTTGTAAGCACAGACATGTCTCTATATGTAAACAGTCACATTTCTTACTTATAAATAATTAAATGATCAATCAAAAAGTCGTATAAGTACGAATAACCTTAACTTGAAGTTTATTTATTCAAGTGGAAACTATAATATCAAATGATATAACAACAAGAAAGCACAAAGTAAAAATATTTCAGTAGCAGGTATTAAGGAATAGCTTCATTATATTGTGAAAATAAATATGAATTATAATAATAAAAAAGAGACATAATAATAACAAAGTCTAATGTAAAAATGTTTTGGGTACTCGGGTATTATACCGTCGTCAAATCAAAACACATCCCAAATTAGAAGTAGTCGCCAAATGCTGTCGAACAAGATTATTGTTTTCAAGAGTACACGCAGGAGAACAGTTTTCCTTTGTTGGCAGCTTATCTTTTTTCATTTAATGAATTAGTAGATGGTATAATACGTAAGTAACGTACTTGGAATATTTTTGGGCAATTTAATTATATTTATAACATTAAATCGCTACATTATTTTTATCAATATGTTTTATTGTGTAAAAAGTCAATAAAATTGTTTTAAATTATTCTCTATGTAACACCTCAATCATTATGGTAAATATTTCTTCAAATTGAGTAAAATATTCAATTGCTGCGTCTGATTCTTAAGTTTTCTAAATAAGTAGCCATTTATTATTTTTGAAAATATTAAATCTGAAATTTGTGGCGTTTATTTAATTATTTCACTTTGCTTACATGAAAATTACTTTTTAGAAAACTTTCAAAACTCAAGTTAGGACAGTATGTAAATTATTAAAAATGCACTCCAGAAATATATTTAAAAGCTTCCTCGAGAAAATGTATGACTGTTCCAAGACTTTAAAATTAATAACCATCAAGTGGAATTTTGAGGGTACACTTTTTAAAACGAAATATGATTTATGAACTGTAGTAAATTAAACACTCTTTATTCTTGAAAAATTTAAGTAATGAATAAATTATCTTTTGGGTGTGCTAAGACCTGAATTGTATATATATTTTATATACAATTGTTACTTCATAAGATACATTTCTAAAAGTAGAACTATTTAACTTACGTTTAAACGCTTTAGTTACTACTTTTTTTAAAAGTAGTAACTAAAGCTCTTATTTATTTTCTTAACTTATTTCTTGTTTGTATTTTTGGTTGCTTATTCCTGTCCAACTCAGACGTCCACTAAAGACAATCCCATTTAAATGACGAGTTAGGTCCTGAGATGGCAACTGACTTTCCATATCTACTACGCCATGACAACGTGAGGACATTAATGAATGAAAAAAGAAGAAAAAAAAAAAACGTGCATCTTAAACCTAAGTGGGGAATAGTTACAATAGGCGAAACATTATTTTTTAACCAAAGTATGAAATATATTAATTATCACATCCTCGTTTATTAAAAACATTTTGAAATATAAAAGTATTCGTGAAAGAAAATTGATGCACACATTTTACATCATTTAACACATTTCATTATGTATACATTTTACATCATTTAACACATTTCATTATGTATACATTTTACATCATTTAACACATTTCATTATGTATACATTTTACATCATTTAACACATTTCATTATGTATACATTTTACATAATTTAACACATTTCATTATGTATACAGTTTACATCATTTAACACATTTTATATCATTTTACATATCACATCATGTACACATTTTACATAATTTAATACTTAACATCACGTCAATATTTTGCATCATTTTTTATCAAACATACATAACATAAATGCACACATTTTTTGTAAATAACTTAAGAATTGTAGAATTTATATTGGATTTTATCCGTAGATCTTTTTTTTTTTTTTTTATTTTCAAACAACTTTTTACAGCAAACATGAAAATCGCTTAAGTTTATCACCCGATATTTCAGAAACAAATAATTAATAAAATTGTACTTTTTTAATTAACTAGTAATAAAGTAAAATGTTCTTAAAACATTTTTCAAAAACTAAACTTCTAAAACTGCCATTAAGACCTCAATTCCATTACCTGAATCGAAACCAACCTACAATAAATCCACTGAAAACGTCATGTGTGTGACTTTTCCCTCCTAAAATCTCTAGCACCGAATTCCGAAAATTATTCCGTCTGGAATAGTTATTTAAAACCCCGACGTGAGAGATTAAGCTTATAGGCAATTCTTTTACACGATCATTTCTAAAGCGAAGAGAGAGAGATAAACGCAAGAATC
This sequence comes from Trichonephila clavipes, assembly GCA_019973935.1. Lineage (NCBI taxonomy): Eukaryota > Metazoa > Arthropoda > Arachnida > Araneae > Nephilidae > Trichonephila > Trichonephila clavipes. The sequence continues at coordinate 137,222 of BMAU01002569.1, read as the reverse complement.
CTCTCCAGCCACAAGAGGCGGAAATTATAAATTACAATTTCATGCCCCTCTGCTTCCTTTAATCCAGATACAGGATGGTCATATCGGATGGGGTGAACGGGTTCTCTCTTGCCAAACAAACTAAAGCAATGCCTTCTATTTCGAAATGTTCGTATGCTTGTCTGATGCAGATGGCACACTCCAACAATTCGGTTATTTCTCATTCTGCGCTTGGAAGAGCAGCAGCGTCTCGCAGCTTTAAAACATGAATGTCTGGTTTTCAAAGTTTTCCGTTCTGGGATGAGGGTTGCTGGTTTCATTACAAGAATATCTTTCCATTTTTTTTTCGAAGAAATGATTCTGCGATGGTGTGTTTTCGTGTTTAAAGAGAAAAATCGAAAGATGGAAAAGGAGGGTAATTTACTTGGTATCAATGGTAAAAGTTTCGTGTTTGGCAATCGTTTATGTTTAATGGAAATTAAACACACCTTAACAAGTAAGAGTAAACGAGAAATGGGTTTCAGGAGTTACGAATGTTTCAATATTCTCATCGCGCGCGGTTTGCAGCTCATATTCGAAATCCTCTGCATGTTTTCCATTCCACACATCTGTTCTGTAAAGATCTCGACGAATCCACTGTTAAGGTTCACCCACTGTTTTGAAAACAAATTGAAAGATGCTAAATGTGTGTATTTATTTTTAAAATTTATTGATAATTGGTGATTCTAGTCATTTAAAAAATCAATTTGATTGACTTCATATAGTAAAAAGTTTACAAGTTCTTTTTGATAATTTATTATGCCGAAAAATAAGCGAATAATGTACTACATTCAGAACCATTATTTTGAAAAAGAGTATAACAGGATAATTTTTTTTATGTTTAGAGTCCGTTGAGTTAGAATATACATCTAAAATTGATTTAAGAATATTGTTACAAGAAAAAACAATTTAAATTCAAATTTTTTGGTAAAAAATAAAGAAAAAATGACATTTTTTGAAACATTATCCTTTTGGGAAAAATGCTTTTATTAAAATAATACTTTGCCTATATATAGATAGGACTTCTATACCGGGGATGAACTAAAATTTTTTAAATGTATAACTTTGATCATATTTTATTACATCAGAACAGAGAAGTTTTCATATAGAAAAAAACTCCCGTTATATTATTTGAATTGATCGTAACTCTGAAAATAATGTGATTTTTTTCAAATTTTTTTGTATTTATCCAAACAAGCCAACCGTTTCCGTTACCTAGTCCTAGATTTGGTCCCATTTCGTAACCAACCTAGGCCCTACTAGAACAAGGACTCTACACAAGCAAGGATTATATACGTGAAAATAAGAAACTGAAACAATTTATCAAAATAATTAAGATTTAAAATTAGTAACTTTTAAAATATAAATTTATAAATAGCCATTCAAAATCATTTGCATCAAATATTAGAGCTCCAAATTAAAAATGCAATTATATTCATAATTAAATTCATTAATTTTTCAATTGAAAATTAATAAATTTCTTAGGGGCATCTAAATAAATCCTAAGACTTTTTTTGTAAAAGAGGAACAATATCTGAGATTCGATTTAAAAAATTCTAAAACTATACTTCTAGTTTCAAATTTAATATGAGTGAGTGAGTGAATATTAACGTTGCACTGTTCAGCTACTCGAGGGCTTTTGACGATGGACCTCGTAATTTTGAACCATGGTCAAGGGACGCCGAATTTAATATATATGTATAAATGAATTGAAATAATTGCTGCAACTGTATCTGCTATTGCCTTAAAGAGCTGCCATAAATTTTTCTTACCATAACGACTCCCAGTACACAACTCAAATATAATACCAATAAGTAAAGAAATCTCATATTATACGTAAGTCTGTGTGTGTAATGACACCAATAGTAATTTGTGAAATTGGTATAATAATAAAAGAAATATAAAACGTTGGTGTCACAGATATCTAATCTATTATTCCCAATGGTATTAAACCACAGACAAATAAATGGTGTTTTATTAAGGAAAATAACATGTGATGATTAATTTAATAGCATAAAGCAGATTTTCCTTATATGGAGTTATTACAAATTCTTATTCATGAATTGATGGAAAATAAAACCTAATCAACAAGAAGAATTTAATTAAAAGGAACGAAATTTAGGCAAACCATTTATCTAAGTAGCATGTGCATTTGATTTAAGACTTAAGGTCATAGGTTAAGGAATGCGTGATAACAGCCCTTTTTAAGGCGAAATGGTAGCACAATAATAATAATCATTATAACCACCAAAATTTTTGAATATGATCCTGAAAACATACATGCATTTTGTCGTACACAGTTACCGTATTGTCATTTTGATGTATGAAGAATATATACACGTTGTGCTTAATTGGTCAATTCAGCAACGGTTATCATTAGCTATTGATGACACTCTGAATTTGTCATTTGAATATATATATATATATATATACTGGCGTCCAAAAGTTAAATATAAGGAAACTGTTGAGATGAAAGCTTAAATTAAACAGGAGAGCCCGATATTTATTATACATTGTCCATTGATGCAAACGAATAATTATGTATATGCAAAGTTTAGTCAATGATGCCGTGACAGAATGATGGGAGAGACAATTGAGAACTGTTGCAAGTAAAAGTATGTAAATCTACCTTTCATATTCTGGTTGTGCGTTTAATCAATGATCTTGTGCATATTACAGTCATTGCAAAATTATTGATCAAGGCTCAAAGAAGAAAAATCAACTATTATTGGTAAAAAGGTATTATTGGTATGTCAGGAAGTGAGCGATCACACAATGAAATAGCTAGTGTCAAAAGTGTTCACAGAGTATAATTTCCGAACTGCAGGGAACATTGGAAACCTTCATAGAAAAGTTAACTGAGAATGACAACAACTAGACTAATTATGTCTATAATTCAGCAACATATCACAAACATGTGTGCCAGATAGCTATCTTTGAAATTTGCCGCAGCCACAGGAATAATGATTTCCAAGAAAACAGAAAACTGAACTATCAAAGATAGAGTGGCCTATATACCAGACGTCTTCCTGTTTTCCTGTTCACTTGATAGTCCATTTGTAATAGACTTAAAAATAGGGAAAATAGACAGAGATCTAATGAAGTATTAAGATGTTCTCCGATGAATCACGATTCAGTTCACAAAATTATTCTCGTCGTACGAAACTTGGACAGAACGTGGAACACGTTACAATACTCAAAACATTACAGAACGATATCAGTATCGTGGTAGCATTTTAATGACTCTAAGCACAGACCTTAACTTTTTCGAAGAATGTTAATGGCACAAAGTAAGAAAGTGAAGTTCGAGAGAACTCTCTGTTCAATTCTGAGGTGCTACGGGTCCAAGGGAATGAACCATACTATTCTATACCAATGGAATTCAATGGAAAACAATGCTATTTCACACCATTCTCAACTCGTGTTGGATTATCTCGAGAATGAAGACACTAAGAACATGCAGTCGTCAGCAAATTCGATTAAGCATGTTAAGAATGTAACTGGACAAAACGTGGAGATCGTCCATCTCCATGTTTGCTGAGGACATTGCTGAGCTCAAAACCATTCTGCTTCAAGAAAGGTAGAATCCATCACCGCTTATGGTCCAGACTCGCATTCGCAACACAAAATATTACTGTGATGCTTGTATTGAAGATCACCCTCCCTATTAACCAAATTCGAAAGTTTCTTTTCTTTTTTTACAGCGGCTGAAGTACTTCCTATTTTTCTCTGTTTTGAGTCAATTGCATAAATCAAGCAGTAAATTCTAATTAATATGTTCTTCAACTGTATCCTTTATTTCTTAGTATACCACGTTTCAATTATAACTGGGTTTTTTTTTATTTAACATTATACTTTAAGAAATCATCATTCTGCCCACCTGTTAGACATCAATGTATATCATAACAAAATAATATAAGTCAAAACATAATCTGCCCTCCGGCTCTTCTCCGGCTTATCATGATTCGAGCCTGGTGCCGCTCGGGACCCAATGTGCAGAAGGGGCTTATCTGCGTTAAATATGTCGAACCTCAAGCTTTCTACCACTGGTGTTGTGTGGGTTCTAGCTCAGGTGGCATCTTCTTCACTATACCATGTGTTATGGTAATGGATGGCGCTGTTTCAACAGTGGCGTTGTGTAACTGTAATCCCGGGAAGACAGGGGAGTGATAAGTGGAGAGTTTGAGGGGATTTGCTGAAGTGTTGTAAGTTGTGAGGGTTGAGTGGTGTGGGGTGTGAGATTAAATGAGATTATGTGAGATTTGTAATGTATAAAGTGTGAGAGATTTTAGTTTGTAGTGAATAAGGTGTGAGTAGAAGTTTGTAAATAAAGTTATATGTTATTTGAGAGGTAGATTTATTTGTAGAGATAGCGTAAATCAGTACAATATATATACATATATATACAGTTGAACTTCCACATTACGAACCTCTATATTGCGAATTTTTCTATATAGTGAACTTTTCCGTGGAAACAAGAACATATCACGATTTTCTTCGAAAATAACCTCTCAAGTACATTTCTATAAAACAAACTTTTCTGGACCTTTAGTAATACAGAAACTCTTTAATTATTGAAGGCATTGAGGCAAGACCGATTTCTAGGTAGTAATGGATGGAGAGAAAAAATTAAGAAAAGACACGGAAAAATACGCTTGAAGGGTTTTTGGTGCATTGTAAAGATGTGAGACATTAAGAGAGAAATAAAACATTTTTTCAAATAAAAAAATAACAGATTTTATGAGTAATTAAATTTAAGGACGCGCTTGTTGTAACGCACACATGCTTAGAATTTCTAGCTATAAAACAAACTGTATGTTTAAAATTCCTTGTATGCTTTAAATTAGAAAATTACCTTAAAAAAAACCCATTAAGAAAATAATTAAATATAGTATACTTCTCGATATTCTTTTTTCTTGTAGATTTTCGTTTTTTTTTATGGGTAATTCATAGAAAATGAATAAATATTAATTTACAAAAAGGTGCGAATAACTACTTTTTTAATATATAGCGTTTATGAATTTAAAATATATATTTGCTATATGTGTGTGTGTGTCGTTTATAAAATACATTTAAAGATTAGTCTCTATATAATGAATTTTCCATATAACGAACTTTTTTTCGGGATTTAACAACTCCGTTAAATAGAGGTCCGACTGTATACATATATGAGGCTCCTAATTTTACAGTAAAATTCTATGCATTGATACGTGTGAATCATTCATCAGTACAATAATTTTTAAAACATTAGTTTGTTGACAGTATTGCTAAATGATATATTACATTTCAGGTAAAAATATTGTTAAATTAAAAAAACAACAACCAATTAAAGGGAAACCTATATTTATTTTTAATCTGCAAAACATCACTTATAAAAAAATTAGATAAATTTACAAGGAAAACAAATCTGCGAGATAATTTCGTTTATCGTTTAAAACAGTAAATTTTGATTCAAACAAGGTGTAGAAATTTAAATATTTTTATCTTATAGCATAAAACTCAGTTAATCCAACCGAAGTCATAAAAATTTGACTTCATATCTTTTTATCAGCAAACTTTTTAAATGTTTGGCAAAAAAATAAATAAACCGATTTCATTGCATTAACTTCCTATAAATACGTAATGTAATCTGAAAGTTCGAAATGACCAATAAAATGAACTTCTAAGCAGTATTTTTATTACTCGCTGAAAAATTATGCTGATTTTTAATATCTCCATCCAAACTTATTAAAACGTAGGAGTGAGAATAAATTTTATTTGATCTCTTTTTTTTTATTAGATTATCCATTATTAATCAGGTAAAAAGTTTTAAAAGGTTTTTTTTTTTTTTGGCTTATTCATATTTATTTCGTTTTATATCCTCAGTTCTTTATCGAGATAACTTATTTTCGAATACTTTTTCACTATTTTCATTAAGTCCCCCCTCCCATTTCGTCATAATTAAACATAAAAATAAGAATGAATCCTAGAAAAAATTAAAACTACAAATTCTAATAGATTTACATTTTAGAAAATTCAAATAAAAATAAAATGCTGTAATGGCCCTCCCGCCTGGGGAAGCCATCTCTTCATCTACTCGACCTAAATCTGTGTAGGGGGTAAAGATTGATGACCCAAGCTAGCCTTGAGAAATCCAATTTATTATTATCAAATCTAATAATCTAAGACAAATCAACGATAGAGGACAATCTAGAGTGATATAACGATAGCTCAAAAGCCTATGTGAATAAGCACATGAAATCCTAATAGCTGAACTTTACTCAAAGTTATCTTAAGAATCCTAATTTCCTTAATTTATTTCAATAACTAAAGCCCGTCCTATAATCATGCGTCTAAGTTCCGATCCTTACCTTAATAGCACTGCTTTCCGCGACTCAGCTTATTTTCCTTCTCCTTACGATACCTTAACTTCCACTATATGTACTCTATTAATCTGCACATCAAGGTTTCTTCTTGAGAGGGATGGCTGTGAAATAACTCAATTGCTGGCCCCAAAGATTCCCCAAGAGGATTAATAGAAAATCACGTAAAGCCCTGTCACAATGCTTTATCATAAACACAGGGGGGAATTTGTTGCCTTTAATTTTTAATATCCTTTTATAAGAGCAGGTTTTTTTCTCAATTACACTTTAAACTCTAAAGATAGAAAACAAACTTTTGATACATGTATTAAAACTCCTCGTGCTTATAGACATTTAATTGCATATTTTATTCATAATTAAACTAACAATTATAAAAATGATTTCTCGAAGACTACAATTAAAGTAAAATATGGATGAAATTAAATTTAGGGAAGAAACATGCTCTTTTTAAACTGCATAGCACATGCATCATCTACGAACTTCTTCATGGCAAAGGAGCTAGAGAGTACGCCTGCCGTTATAAATAGCGTTGAGCACAATGCAGGTTCATAAGCACGATCTATTCGCGATCCTTCAACTAATCCTCTTGGGAAATCTTTGGGCTATCAATTCGCGTTATTCACAACCAACCCTTTGGAAGAAGAAAATCGTGATATTCGAATTAAGTTACTATATATAGTCGTTTTCTAGCTAGAATAGAGAGTACGAGAGAAGATAACCCCGAATCAAGTGAGATTGTTACTGCAGGTATCATATTTGAATTATTGTGATTAAAGACTTTTTAGGAGGAAGCTTTAAAGCGACGATTGTTCTCTGAGATTAAATTGATATTAGATTAATTCGGATGATAGATTAGATCCTATGTAAAGTAAGGATCGAGTTTGATAGTCTCCTAATCCTTCGCGTATTACCGTCATTGTTTCACTTTCGCGGTTAGCACCGAGACATTCTCTTATTGTTCTTAATTGAATTTGTGTTGTTGTATTGTGTGATAAATAAATAGATTGATTGAATCATGGATTTCTTTCCTACCTCCCACATATCTAGGTACCCAAGAGAGAAGTATTAAACTTTCACAGCTCCATTGATTAACTGATTAATTGTTTATTAACGTCCTACTTTGAGACTACACCAGGGTTATTGGCAACGTATTTTCAAACCTCTGTCAAAAACGGGGACGGAAATTAATGAGCATAGATTTTAATGTCGGACCAAAAGTTCAATACCGGTATTCGGCATTTTTTAGATCTTAATATCGGTAGTAGAAATTTTAGAAAAAGAAAGAAAATACAGGTGTTTCTTTGTTTTACATTTGCCAGTTTTATTAGAGTGTAAATATCACGAAAAATAATTTGTAACTTATAAATTATAACAATATATAAAGAATCACAAAAAAAGTAAAGAGGAACATCTTATTTAATTAAATTACCATAAATGTGTGTAAATATCACTATTCAGTCTGTGGTACTGTAACAAGTTTTTGGAAAGCGACCTAAGGGGTCACAGGGGTGTTAATCTTCTATTTTTTCGAATTTTCGAAAAACATATATGTTGTTCCTCATTTTCTTTTGAACATTTTGATACCAACCACGTGATAGTACTATAAAAACTTCGAAAGTTATTCGATAAATTCCAAACAGCAATTTAGTAATAACAATGTTTAAATGGCTACATGCCACACCCACTTATTTTTGATTTCCGCATACGTTTTATTTTTCTGTTTTTAAAAAGCCTCATGAAATATTTTAAACACTTGCTTAATTGAGAAGGAAGCTTGCAACTCAACACACACTTTTTTAATGTGTTTTGATTCTGTTTTGGTAATGCTAGCACGTTTGTTTGAAATGACTTATCGAAATTCAAAACAGCGTTGTTTAAAACCGTTTATCAAAATTGAAAATTCTCGATTGAAATGGAAAATACTCATCGTAGACCTTCGTCCTAAGAAAAGAAGATTTAGAGGGAACCAAATCATGAAGGTATGTTCTCATACATATGTTGCAGAAAGGAGAGATAAAAATGTGTGCTTCCAGTAATAAAATCTCAGGATATCAGACTTCATTAAAGTCAAATCTTGTTAAGGTAAGTGAAAACTCTCTCTCTCTTCAAAGGATATCGTATTTTTTATTTTATTTCAACTTTTAGCTCTATTTTATCAGTATCATGTTGTTTAAAATGTCATAAACCATTAAAAATTAATGAAAAGTCCACTCGTGGTTTATGTTCGAATTTTGAAATACGTTGTAAAAACTGGGAGTGTTTGTACTTTTTCAAGCTGTGAAAACACTGGGAATAAAAATAATGCTCCAGAAATTAACAAAAGATCTATTTTAGCAATGAGATGCATAGGCCAAGGTTTAGAGTCATTAAAAACCTTTTGTGCTGTAATGAGTCTTCCTAATCCTGTTGAACAAAAATCACATGATGTTATTAATAATAAACTTTCACGTGTTATGAAGGAAGTCGCTGAAGAAAGCATGAAAATGGCAGCTGTCGAAGAATATTCATCGTCACCTGATAACCTTTTAACGGTAAGTGGTGATGGTACCTGGAAGACGAGAGGACATTCATCGTTGATTGGAGTATGTACTGTAATAGGGGCCGAAACAGGTAAGGTTTTGGATAGGGAAGTGTTGTCCTCATTTTGCAAAGGATGCAACAGTTATAAAGGGGTAAAATTTGGTATCAAGTACAATAAAAATGGCAAAGAGCGCATAAGATTTCATGTAGAAAAAATTATTCTGGCTCTGCTGGTAAGATGGAGGTTGACGGGATGTTAAGGATTTTTAATCGATCAGAAAAGCTTCACAACCTGAAATATTCGAACTACATAGGAGATGGCGACACACAAAAACATTCAATGCCCTTTCTGAAAACAAGCCATACGGCGATGACTATCTTATTCAGAAAATAGAATGTGTAGGCCATGTGCAAAAGAGAATGGGTACAAGACTTATGAAGCTTAAATTAGTATATAGTAAAAAGGAATTATCTGATGGTAAAACTATTGGCGGTAAAGGTAGGTTAACAGATAGTTTAATTGATAAACTTGCGCATTACTATGGTAATGCTATTCGATGCAATTCTTCTAGTGTAAAGGAAATGCGGAAAACCATTTGGGCTGTTTGGGGTCATTCTTGCAGCACTGATGATGAACCGATACACTGGTTTTGTCCTACAAATCCAAATACATGGTGTAAGTATAATGCCGCAATTAATAATAATTTACAAAATTATAAACACAAACCCTCAGTTGCTAAAGCTGTTCAAGATGTAATTAAGCCTGTATTTGCAGACTTATCTCATCCGGCACTCCTGAAGAAATGTTTAGGAGGTAAGACACAGAATTCTAATGAAAGTTTAAATTCATTAATTTGGAAGTTTTGTCCTAAGACGATTGGTTCTAGGCTTCAGATTGCAGAGATTGCTGCAAATCTAGAAACCAGTGTTTTTAATGATGGAAATCAAATACTTATTACTATTTTAGAGAAATTTGGCTTGAAAATTAACAGAAATGTTTGTGTGCCCCTGGCTGAACGTGACAATCATCGAATCTTTACGTCAAGACAGAGGCTGTTATAATGATCTTTTGAAGCTCGCAGAGCCAAGAAAATTAAAAAGAGTAAAGAAATTGAGCTGTTTCAGGAACAGGAAGGTTTATATTTTTATCCTGTAGAATTTTAGCGTGTAAGTTTTAGGATTTATTTTCTCAAATTCAATTTTAAAACTTTAAAGCCCTTTTCTCAGTTTGTGTTTTTTTTCAATTACGCGCATTGCGTTTCAAAAAACTATCATACTTTGATGTATAAAACTTTACAGAATTATAAATTCTATCATAATCTTCAAATCCTAGCTATTTATAGTATTATAAATTTTTAATTTTTGAAATATTTCAACAAAAATTGAATTTTTAAAAAAATTTTAAAAAATGTATTTTTTTATTTTTAAAAATATTATTTTTTATTTTATTTTTATAAGATAAGCTAGCATGTAATAAGGATATATTTGACTTTATAAATCAACTTATTGCTAGTAATTAGAATTATTATTGCAGAAAATATCATGCGCGTCGTAAAACTCACTATTTGTTTCTTACAAAAAATGTTCTTATTTTTATGTGCTTATTATTTTTAAAATTATGATTATATTTTAGATATTTTATACTTTTTTGAAACTTTATTCCTTTATAAGAAATGTGTAAAAGAATCAAATTATTTCATTTTAATCTCAAAGAATTATTTCTAGTCGAAAATTGTTTGTATTTTGTGCTCTCGAAACATTTTCAACACCCCTGTGACCCCTTTTAAAAAACATAATGCATCAATTGTACTCTCATTAAACTTCGAAAGTAAATTTGTGCAAAAATTTCCAGCTGTCGAAAACGCTTTATCGGTAATCTATGCTAGGTGGTACTGTTAGCAATGCAAGATATACTTTTTCCAAGTATTTACCTCTAAATCCCTAAATAAATCGATTTCTCGTTGGATGGTTTTGGATACAGCTGATTTATATATATTGTATTTTGATTTGTTGAATTTTTTTTTAGTTTTCACTAATTCTAATTTTTGTTCAAGAGACAATTCCTTTAACTAACGACATTAGTGCCATCATCATCTTCGATAACTGTACTGAATTCTTCTGAATGTGGGTAAAAAATTTTACGAACATTTACCATAAACTTAATTAAATTTGAATTGGTTAGTCTCTCTTTTCTTCTTTTTCATTTTCATTCTTAAAATTATGTAAATACTACAAGACATTTTCTATTTCGTTATGCTTTTCTTCTGTGCGATTTTTCAATGTAATAGATAATTCTTCAGACTGTGATGTGTGCTGTTCTTTCAGTGACTACAACATGAAATTTATTGTTGCATTAGCTGTTAATTAATTAGAATTTCTCCGACATAATGCCGCAACAGCCAGTTTTATTGGAGGTAGAGCTAATATAGTTCTGGATATTAAGTGGAATTCACAATCGGAAAAATTAATTTGCAGGTTTCAGTCGATCATTGCTTTTTCGATTGACTTTTTCAGTTTCAAAAATTGTTCCATCTTTAGTAGTAAACTGTTCCAACGTGTTTTAGAATCTAATAATAACATAGATTCTATTTTATTTTCAGTTAGTATATATTTTTCTATAGTAAATACCTAAATAAGGTATTTTAACTTGTGAATACCGGTATTGCAAAATCGTACAAAAATCTCAAAAAATACCGGTATTGCAATCCCTACTGAATAGCTATACAGAAGCCTAATCTCCCAACTTCTACACAAAGCCAACGTGAGTACTTTGGGCCCTTACAGATTTAATGCGCATAAGCCCCTCTGCGCTGCAAGCCTTTAGAAGCACAGGACTCGAATCCAGGACATAACAAATAACGCAGGCCACGAGTGCGACCATGACCATCATGATCATGACACGACTTGGAGTCAGACTTATTATGATTTTAAGAAAATATTTTGGAATACTGTTAAGATTCTCCATAAAAGCAAACATCTAATTCATATTTTAAATGACATTTGTTGTTTTTATAAATCTGGTGACATAAATAATTTCGCAAATTTTTAAGAGCTTCAGATTTGGGCCGCTTTTTTTAGCCAAAATGTAAGGCCTTTTTTTTTTCAAATGAATTCATTGTTTTTCTCGATAAGTGAATCCCAAAGTGGTCTATATCGACCCCCAGAGGTCTATGACGACCTGCAAGGGGTCCACGCCAGCAGAAATATAATTTGGGGATCCATGAAATGTAAATGGGGGTTTATGTGATAGTGGCTCTCAGTAAACCAGATCGTGCCTTTAATCTTTAAAAAAAATTGATCTAATGGGAACCATATTTTATCAATTTAACATTTATTTACTAAATTTAGTGAGGTTAATTTGTGGTTACTAAATGACAGCATAAATTTACTAAGACAAGGACCACTTTAGCATTTCTTTCCAGAATTAAGCTAAAGTATAATATTGGATGTCGCGAACTTTCTAAATTTGTCTCAAACCTTTTGTCCTTTTAACCTATGTTCAATAATTAAATACCCTTTACTCAGATTTTGAAACTAGGTTTGAGATTGTTTTTTTATAGTAATACCACAGTAGACAATGAATTCATATAGTCACATTGGAAGAAAAATGTGTCATATTACAATAGGAATGGATCAGAGTAGGCCCTAACAATGCTTTAAAAATAAAGTTTAGAAGCGGATGACAGCAATTTTGGCTTTAAAAAGACGTACCTGTTACTTATCGTTAATTATGGAATACCATGAAGAAGTTTTTAATTACCTTTCCTAGTGAGAGGAAATTTTAGTGAGTTTGCCTATTTCAAAAACAAAAAAAGAAGGGGGGAGGGGGAACTGGACACTTACTAACAAAGGATATTAAAAGTTATTCCTGACTAGATTGATATTAAATGTTGAAAATTTGTTATTGAATCACTAAATTCATCCCTCTCATTAAAAGCATTTGTTTGTTGTTCAGCAATTTTATGTAGCAGTTATTTTATGTATTAATTTAATTTTAATTTAATTCATTAACAAGTGCTTCTTAAGTTGTAAACGCTATATTTCACTACAGTAGGAAATTTAATTCTTTTAAAGCAGAGGTGTCCAACACGCGGCCCACTAGTTCGTAAGTTGCAGCCCGCCGACTATTTTTAAAATATTTTTAAATATCAGGTTTTTAAAGTTTTTTTTCATTTTGAAATTTATTTGAGGGGAAATTTATGTATATACACACACACACACACACATATATATATATATACACATATACATATATATACATATACACATATACACATATATACATATACACATATATACATATACACACATATATACATATACACATATATATACATATACACACATATATATATATATATATATATATATATATATATATATAATTAAATTAGATTTAAAATTAAATTCCCTATACAGCACTTAACTTTTATTTTTAATTACATCTTCAAGTATTAAATTAATCTCCCAATTATTCCCCCGAAACATATGACCTAATCACTAAATATTTCTGATCCAAGATCATTATTTTTCATAGCCCTATATGTCAGCATTAACTTTCAAGTACATATCATAAAATACTAAATACTTCACATAGCTGGTCTATGAGGTAAAACACTTAGATTTCACTGTGGTGTTCTTTTTTTTTCCTTCTGTGCCTCTTAGTGTAATATGATGTCGAGGATTCATTGAATAAAGTTCTTTTTAAAATTAAGTCTGATTCTGGCTCGAACATGTCATATATATAAATCTACAATGTATTTGCCTGTTAACTGTTCTTGTTTTAAAAGAAATCCTTTTTGATTATAGAAATGTCCTTAAGATTAAAATAGATTTATATTTTACTAAACAGTTACATTTGATTTTTTCTATAACAAATTACTTTTTTTAATAAATTCCGAATTGCATTATGCATATATTTTACTATGGATGATATATGATTCTCTGTGTGTGCGACTTTCATTTCTCCTCCTCCTCCTCCTTTTCTGTTTGGAGTGCCCAAAAAACAAGATGCAGTCAGAGATACTTTTTAAAGTTTAAATATATATATATATATATTCAGGACGAGATTAAGATAAAGGGAGACGCATACTTAATCGCTTGCGAATGACAGCACTATCAGATTTCAAAAATGAGTAACGAAATATCAATTATAAATGAACACCGTAATTTTCAAGAAAATGGCAACACTGTAATATTTTAAACATTATTTGATCATTGCATTATTATATTATACATGTCTGTATACATGAAAAATAATGAAACAATAATAATAATTCATTCTGTTTTAAATTTTCACTCAATAAATATTTTTTGTTTCCAAATATAATATAAATATTTTTATGTGCGACCCGAGAGATTATAATGTTTTTCCGAAGAAGCCCGTAATGTCATTTGGGCTGGACACCCATGTTTTAAAATAAGCAGTAGCACCTGCTGTCAAAAAAACTCAAATTGATAACTTTGCCAAAATTCAATATTAGGTATGCAGGGGTCTACCACAAACCAAAAAAATATATCAAGGGGTCGATGAGAGAAAAGAGTTTGGGAATCTCTGCTCTAGATATGTGACTACCAGTACTACCCGATTTAAATTTCCATATGAACTTCCTAAAAATAACATGAAGGATATCAGACTTCCGAATAACATACGTTGATAATTATCAGAGTACTATTTACTACTAAATCTGTATGGAACGCATTTTACAGCATTTGGGGAAACTCCCCACATTGTAACAGAACTACTTCCTATCTGCTTACAATAGATCTAAAGAGATTCTTGTCTAAGTCACATGCCAGCAATAGTTATATCCATCCGGACCATCTAAGTTTCTTTTTTTTCGCACCTAAAATAATATTTTCCATGTACAATTCCAGGAAGTAGCATTATTTTCCCACTTCACGTGTGCTTCTTTATAATGTTTCAGTGGTCATGATTTTCTTCTTGTTTGTGAAGATTAACACAAACACTAGACTTCGTCATAACGTTACAAAGTTCGCACAAAAACAAACTTCGCCATAAAGTTACATGAAACACTTGTTTATTTGTCTGCCGTACTGTTTTATGAGTTGGCTGGTATTTTTTCGTTGCCTCCTTGAAAAGTTGCCAATTATCCCAAGCTGATAATTTCTTTCGTATATTTCCTTCTTTTACGTTACTTTCTACGTTCTGAGCAAGCCTGTTTTACTAAAAACACTATACAGACTGTACAATAGCAAAAAGAAAAATGGATTACCCTTAATATCTTTTGCAATTTTCATCGCAGCCAGACAAAATTGGTACCATTGTTAATGTTTGGATCAAATTGTATTTTTATTATAAACCCAATTATTTTTACCATTTTTTATTTGAATATTCATATATATGCTTTTACTTAATTTATATTTCATTCTTATTAATATGTGTTTAATGTAAAATAATAATTTTGTCTGCATGTCATTTACCAATGCCATCAACTAAGCATTTATCTTTTACGCGATGACAACATGTTTGTTTGAAAGTTGTTTGTGCTGTAAGAATCTGTGGAATGCGGGTATTACTAGTAGTAGAGATAAGTATTACAACTGATATCCATTGAATAATTTATCATTATATGCATAGTTAAATACATATTAAAAACTATAGAGTCAACCTGAGAATTTGTTCATTTCATTGCTATGATGCTAATTAATTGTATATGTTACCGGCAAAGTATGAAATGCCGGCACTCTATAGAATGCCTAGGCATTGTATAGAATGACTAAAGCTGTTTAGGCAAAGTATGAAATAAGGTTATGATAAGGTTACTATATCAATGACGTACATTTCTAAAAAATACAAATGTTACTCCGACAAAATAATGAGAGTGCCATTGAAAAATTATTCAAAATACGTAAGAGAAAAAGAAAGTTGTACCAAACAAAATTTATGTTTCTTAAAAGGAAAACAAAATTTTCAAATAAAAAATAAGAACTTAAAATTAATCTACTTATTGCAACATGGTAGACTTGAATGGCATTTTGAATTAAATTCCATTACATTTTTTCACGCAAAGACCATTCTTATTTTTCTACTTGATTTTACACATATATTTGACAAATCCTTCACCGCTTCCATTGGAATGAGCAATTGCGATTGACAGATGGGGAATTTCATGGTCAGGAATATCTTTAATTCTAAGCAAGTTCTTAGGGCACAAAGTAAATTGTGTTTTCGCATATACTTGTTTTAAAATTCCTTCAGAAGTTCCAAGTCGATAGAAACCATTTTTCCGATTCGTTACAATGGCCAATATATTGGAATTCAGAAAAAAAAATCATAAATTTCGTAACAATTCCTTTTCTTAAATAATTTTTCTGTTTTTTCTGTCAAGGTTCATAAAGTGGATATACAATTCAATATCATAACGTGTAACGTTTTCGTATTTTGTTGAAAGTTCTTTCAGAATTCTATCACGTCTTCCGTGTCCAATAGCCAAATGAAATTCACATGAAGCACTTAAAATAACTCAGAATCCGTGATGTAATACTGTACAGAAGTGCTTCCCAACCTTTTTGTCCCCGTGGACCGGTCAACGCTTGATAGTTTATCCACTGCCCACTGAGGGTTGGACGTTGTTTATATTTTTAATTGTTTTGATTTAATAATTTAATTGTATTTAAACATGTCTTCAGAATCAACTTAGTTACTCCAAAAATGAATATAAAATGAATTTACATGAAATATAAAGTAATTTCTAAGGAAAGTCAAACAAACTTGAGAGAAATACACTCCAGTAAAATAAAATAGAAATAATTTATTGCTCCCCTTGAGTGTTCCGATACCATTTGATACACGGACCGGTGGCTGGAACAATTCTGTATTATAGTATTGACGCCTTCTTTAAAAGGTTACATGAGTTTACTTTTATTTTCACCAAACATCACATCATAGCTTATATGGATTACAGCTTTACAGCTTTATCACACATTGATTTTGCATCAGTTAAAAATGCTTAACATAAAAATATATATAAACAGCATAAAATATAACTATTTCTTCAACAAAAATTTTTTAAAAAAACTCGAAATTGTACAAATATTATATTTTTTTTAAACATATTTATTCAGATAAGAAATAGATAACGTAAAATATAAGTATTTCCCCTGATTACAGTTAAATAAAATTTTTAATGTGAACCTAGTGCTGCTTCGCTCTACAGTCATATCGCAAAAAATATGGTGTAATTCGCGACTTTTACTTTGACATGATTCTGAGCATTCAGTTGTTAAACAATTTCTTTGCGGACTCGAAATATTTTTCGTATGAGAAAAGATATTTTACTTACATATGTAGAACTAAAAGCGGAATATATGCAATTTTCTCTCTTCAAACAATTAAATCTCTCCAACTATGGCATTCAATAATTTACAAAATAGCTGTAAATTTAACCTTTAGGAAATTTTGAAAGGTTACTTTTCAAAATTTTTCATAATTCCTTAACTGTCCAAATTTTGAAAATGTTCGTCACAAATAAGGTCTATTACAAATTTAGGAAGTTCATTCAAAACTTGACAAATTTGCTGAGTAGTGCTGAGTGCCACTGATAATTGTACCGTGTGCCATAGGTTGCCTACCCCTGCTATAGACCATGACTCCTTCTCCAACACTACAACTTGCTTCTCCATTTTCATGCAGCACAGAAAAAAACCAATTTTTTGCTGAACAAGTTTAAGTAAAATTGAGTATTTTGACACTCCCGAACAAACCACAATTTGCAACTGACAAATCCTGTGTCTGAGACACGCGTTAAAAGTCTCGTGCCTTGCCACACAATATTCGAAACGCATCAGAGATGTATTTCACACATTTCATACATTGCCGGCTAGTTTTAGGCATTCTATAGAATGCCGGATTTCATACTTTGCCGGTAACATATAAATTAAATAAAATGATTCATGATGGATATCGTATTTGTTTCCAAAACTAATACAGCTAAATATTCAACAAATATAATAAAAGACTCTGTATGAGTACAAAATTAACTTAAAATTTGTTGTGTATTCACGCTGGAACACACATTTCATCTACACAAATGAATCGGATGAATATCAAATATAATTTAAAATTAAATCTTTCTATCGCGAAAAACTAAAAACAAAATAAGGACTTAAAATTACGATTTAGTTGCACAAACCGATCATATATTCCTTTTCTCCAGCACTCGAGAACAACGTATTCGAAACAAGACACTGGCGAAATCCAACCGACTCACTCCCCCTTCCCATAAATTATGCTTAATGAACTTTCAAATGACCGAGGCTGTTTAAATCAAAACCCTGTGTTTACAAACCCGAGTGGTGAATCGAGAACCAGTTTAATCTGTTTTCCCCTGCCCTCTGCCAGAAGGAAGATCTTTAATCTCAGCAGCGAAAGGGGTTCTTCTTCGGGTGTCATCAATCCTTTCCAGATTTGTTGGGGGGGAGATGGTTTAAATTTCCCCATGAAATGAAGTGAATTCTTCAGCGACCACAAAGATCCGAGTCGTTTGTTTCTCCTGCATTTTAAACCTTCACGACAGAATAATGCATTTTGAAGAAGTGGTGTGTTCTGCATTCAAGACGTGGGCAATTCGAGACAAATTGCACAGATAAAAGTAGTTAGAGAAAGTGAAATTTGAAACTTGGCTCTACACACAGCTTGGAAATTAAATTCCTGGTTCGTTCTCAGTGCTATGCGTGGAAGTGAAATGAGTTTGTCATTTCTGGAATAGTTAGTTATGCAGGAGATGAGTTTGACCGACCGTTACAAGATTTAAGTTCGTGGCCTGCCTGGATGGAATGACACGTGAGACTGAATTAACCGAGTTTTGAAGTCGGGTGAATCCATTAACATTTACTATTACTGTCATTTCGAATTTGGTGTGATTAAAATTTTGGCGGGAATTCAATTTTAGTCCTAGAGTTCTTGAAATTTAACGCGTTCTGCATTTTAAAATTAAGATAGTTAAATAACTTGTCTTATTTCATACTCGTGTGTAATGAATTTGTGTATAATGAAAGATGTGTCTCTAATTTTTTCTAAAACAATTCGCGGACTAATCCAATATTTAATTGTGAACATCTTTGGCTAGTTTGTAAAATGTTTTAGTAAGAATAAAAGACATCTTTAATTGAGGAATAAAATACTGATGATAAAAGAAAAAAATTAAAAAGAATAAATATGTTTTGTGTGGGTTACATAATTGAGTAACATAAATATTTGCAGTATTTAAGTTTAAAATTTTTTATCAGAGTACTTTTAGGGTAAATAGAAGAGGCCTTAAAAATGATGCATTGAATGATGTAGCAAGTTTTCAGTATGGCATTTAAACGTTTATTTTGAATAAATGGTCCATATACATTAGATTCAATTTAGAATTTAAAATTGATTTGTTTTCCTTCATTTAAGTATTACAAGCTTAATCAATTCTTTAAAAAACTATTTGCAAATCTTTAAGAAGAGAATGTTCATGTTACCAACCATGAGAATTTGATTAAAGATATGAGAATAAAAAACAGTAGGAATAGAAATAAAAAAATATATATTTAAAATTGAAGTCAGAGAAAAACTGTCAGAAAATGTGTTCGATTAAATGCATCTTCAGAAAGAAAGCTTCATTCAGTAATTAAACTATTTTTCACGGTACTAACTCAGAAAATGACAGCAAATTTATCAAAATATTAGAAATATTACGGGTAAAAAACATCTGCTTAAAAATTCAGCTGCACGTGCTTCACTCCAAAACGTTAAACTGCCATTTTTTTCGAAATTAAAACGAATGAAAAACTTTCACAAATGACTTATTTGTATCAATGTTTGTTGATATACGCTTTACGCAATGCTATTTGAAATATTAGTAAAATAAAATGAAAAAATTAGTAGGAATTAAAAGTATATTTCAAATTATTTTTTTTTGTTAATAAAAATAAACAGTCAAGTAACAGCATATAAAAGAAAATTTCTAAAAATAAACAAAATTTACATGCCAATTTACTTCCAAGTAATTTTTTAACTACAGAACCTGAAAGACATAAAAGGAATGTTGAGATACGCGTAATTTTAAGACCATTCCATGGGTAGAATCAAAATTATTCATCACAAATTTCTAAATACAAAATTTTGTTTCAATTCCTTAAAATTTCATACAGTTTTTCCCTTAAAATTGCAATGTTATAGGAGATTCTTAATTAGAATTTTTATTGTCTTCAACCAAAATTCTGCGAATAATTCATTCATTTCTTTTAAATGTAACATTTTACAAAGCAGAAGTTCTGAATGATAATAAATTTGATTTATCCTAAATACCAAATACATTGCATAACTCTTCATAATTGCAATATTATTTTATATTACTTTGACTAAACGACGCCCATTATATATAAAAATTCTTCTGGGATCTATTTCCGATAAAACATTTTAACATTAAACACCCCATTCCCCAGTACCTATTATATTTTCACTCAATTCCAGAAACCCACACATTATACCAATATTGCTCCAAAAAAAATTTAATAACCAGTCCCATCTACCAGAAATGTTCCATAACCCTCCCTAAGTAGCTCTTCAGCCATCAATTTCTCATAACGTCCTGGGAGGACATATCTCCCCAGCACACCGTTATAAATCTATATTAGACAAATGTTTGTCCACAACATTATGTATGATTACGTCCGACAACGATTAGTTGAGGCATTTAGTAGCTCAAGCACCGATAGGGCAATATCTATCTGCCGGGGGAGCCAAAATGACCTTGTCTATTAAGGGTCTTTAGGATGGTGCTGCTAAGCTCAAGTGTTGACCGACAGTGCTTTTAAACGGATTACCAATCGAAATTTCGCTTTACATTGGATATGGCTGAGTGGTTTGTCCATAGCTATCGCGGAGACCTTTATTGACCGAGATGTCATAAAATTGGCTTGCTGGATATATATGAGTTTCGGATATCTGTGTGGATATCAATTTGTGTCTTGAAGGGTGGTTTTGGATTAAAAATAATATATTGGGATGCAAATGCCACTAAAAATAGGAAATGGTCATTTTTGTTTATTCCTATTTGAATTCACATTGCTCCTTTTAACATGGACGAGGTATTTCCTAATTTTGAACAACAATCAAGCAACAAAGGCGACACACACATTGAAACCAATAACTCATATTCTTAATAAGCATATCACAACACACTCCCACATGAGAACTATGAGACTGTAGTTCTTTTTGCCATGAAAAACTCTTATTAATGCATAAGACGAATTTCCGTATAAATTTGGACTCAAACTCAGGGCTCAACTTAAATGTCGATGACCGCAAAATTCGTGCTAATGCAATTCGACTGCCACAACTCTTTGTTAATGTCAAGTAATACATAATGTGCTATTGGCTATGAGAGGAAGATAAAATGTATGGAATATATCATCAAACCTTCAACTCGCAACTAACTGAGCTGATTATTTTACAACATTGGAAATAATTTTCAAATCCTTGAATAATAGCTACCAAGTAGTTATTAACAAACTGAGGTGAAAAAATTCCCCTAAAATGTTGAAAAACACGAATATAAAGAAAAAATATGTAATTTATAACAGATGTATATGGAAATCAAAATTTTATTATACTGTTAGAAATAAGGCAGAAAAAATGAATGCTGATAAAAATTATTTTAAAAATGCTTCGAATTTAATAATTTATTTAAAAATAAAGTCTCTTTAGAAGAAAAACTATTCATTTTTATATAATTAATTTGAAGTTTCTTTAGCAATATGAAGTACCAAGCGAATTTTCACATCTAACCAACTTTAAAAATTCTTTAAACTTTATTTTAAACTATAAATATAAAAGAGCTATGATAATAATGTTCCAGTTAATGTTAAAATATTTTTTTGACAAATCTAGCCAAAAGAATTCTGAGGATAACTTATTCTACATTTTTACATTTTAACTCTTTCTAAAAACATCTCAAATCATTTACTTGTGGAATAAACAGATTTTCAAGTAAACAAAAGATTCACTTCTTAAAAAAAATTAAGAAGCGCATTAAAGCTTAAAGCTACTTACACTATTAGCAAATTAAGACAAACTTTAAAAAAAACTGCTAATGAGTTTTAAGTTTTTTTTAGAACTTAATTAAAATTCTAGTATTAAATCTTAGTTATAAAAGAAAGGTAATTAGAATCACAATTATACACACAACCTGAAAAAATTATAGTTAAAAACTTTCGTATTATTTCAATGTTCCTTAAAAGCACTTAATTCAATTCAGAAGAAAAATCATTCAAAAAACTTGAGCACAATTCTATTTATTTCCTTAAAAACTTAATTTGGGAACATTATTCCGACTCTTAATTTTTAGTCATCGTTTATAAAAATAAAGAAAAGTGAAAACGATTTAAGAATTAACCATGTCTTCGTATAAAAATATTTAGAATATACAATATCCATTGACTTTCGATTCTTCATGTATGAATAAACTGGGAATCAAATTATCCAGGAGACGAAAGAAATTTTTAAGAAATCCTCCATTTTTAAATAAATTTATCAAACTTCAATTTAACCCTTTATCTACCGACGGTACTTATAAGTACCACTCTTTTTAAAATTACACAGAATAATCATTTTTACGAATACCCTGACGATATTTAGCAGTAATATTCTTTTAAATCCACTCTTCCATGATTATGGCAGCACGGGTTCTTTGATGAGTATTTTAACGGGGGAGGCGAATAGTTTTATAGAGAAATTGCGTTTCAGCTAAAGGCATTTTCAGCGGAATGCAAAGATTATCATTTTTGTCCCGAAAAAATAACTAATGTCAAAATTTAAGTGTCTTATGTTTTTTTACGTTAATGAGGATCTTAGAAAATGATTTAACTCTTTATTTTAAGTAAACAGTGTATATAATTAATTTTACAGTGGAATATCTTTAATTAATTAATTCGCTCTAACGGATTAAATTGGTATTTTGTTTAAATTGGTTAAGATTGAGTATTTTGTTTATGTATATCCCTTCCTTTTCAATGTAGTGACCCCCCAAAAATATTGCATGAAAAAAAAATGCAGTAAATCATAATGCGGTAGATAAAGGGTTAAAACACGAGGACGAAGGGCACACTCTCTCCGGATCGACGTTTGACGTAGTATTCGTCTCTAGCAGTGGCGCACAGAGGAATTTTTCAAGGGGGGGGTCCAGGGACAAAAGTTCACTGTTCTTGTATCATGCTGCTTTTGATTTTGTCGATTTTGGGGAACAAAACACTGTAAAAAACTAATTTTTGAATAAATAATTAGCATTAATTAATAAAATTAATCATTAATAACAATTAATTAATTACATTTTACGTACTATATACTTAGAATTATGATTAATCTGAAAAAATCAAGGGCTTTGGGGGTCCGGACCCCCAGGACCCCCTCCTTGTATTCGCCACTGGTCTCTAAACATGACTTGAGGTACAGAACGATTTGCAGAATCATTGGAATAAAGTATTTTATGATAAACGGCTGTTTTCATTATACTCCAAGTCATGTTATATATACAGAGTGGCCATAATTAAACTGCAAGTGTTCAGGGAGTGCTGGAGAGAAAATTACCGGGAATATTCCACTGAAATTTGGTATCTACACATTTCAGAACATGTGCAAATAAAAAAATACAAAAAATCGCCATTTTTACCCGATAGATGGCGCTGTGCTGAGTTTCAATGCTTATCGACGACATATATGCAAATTTTAAGCCCATCGAACAATATAAAAAAAGACCACATTGAGTAATTATGAATCATGACTCTGAATAAAAAGGAACGTGCATTGTTAGTGAAGATAATCTATCAGAATGGTAGCAATTATTCAACAATTATGAGGAATGACTTGTGATTTTTTTGTGGACCCATATTTCTTTGAGACTCCAACTCCAAGTGGTCCCAAACATTTTAGTGTTACAGGGAATAGCTACAGTGCGATGTTGAGCGAACAAATGATTCCAGCATTGCAAGAGGAACACTGTTTAGAAACCACCATATTTATACAGGACAGAGCACTCCCTCACAACGCTAAACCTGCTGAAAATTGCTACATGATACCTTGGGTGCGAACCGAGTCTTAAGCAGAGATTTCTAAAACACTTGGCCGTCTACGTTCACCGGACCTTACTTCTCGCGATTTTTATATGTGGGGACATCTGAAAGATATGGTTCATAGAGAACGACATCCTCCTGTAGCTGAATTGAAATCTAGCATTACGAGACACGTGAGGTGTGTTACAACAGAAATTTTAAATACGACGGTGGACCTTGCTGTTTTACGTTTTCAGTATGTGGTTGCATCTAGGGGTTCGCATATTGAGCATATCACGTGATAATTTCATTGAATACATAATGGCTTAATTGTTTTCCAAAGTGTTTTTATGGATTGTTTGATTTGTGATCTTAATTTAGGTTAGTTTTTGATTTCATGATACTGTAAAAATTTAATTACCGAGGTGAATTGTATGGAATTTTGAAAAACTGTAAGGGATGTTTTAAATTGTTTATATGTCTCTTAGAATGTCATTATGTTCTGTCTATCGGTTTTGGAAGTTGTGTATGCCACTGATGAGCGTTGAAATATGATACAGCGCCATGTATCGGGTGAAAAGTGCTATTTTTTCTTGTGAATTTGACTCTTGCGCATGTTCTGAAACGAGTAGATACCAAATTTCAATGGAATATTCCCGGTAGTTTTCTCTCCAGCACCCCTTGAACACTTTCAGTATAATTATGGCCACCCTGTATATATATATATATATATAACCTTACTTTTATGCAAGTTTAAAAGCTATCCTCAGTCAGAATTGCTTATAACACTGCAGTATCTCTCTTTTTAACTTTTCAAAATCTCAATAATATATTTTTTTATCTTTAGTATTCAAGTTCTATATCAGTCTCTCAAATAGAGTTTATTAAAAATTACATATAACTATTCTGCTACAAATATATTGCTAAATAATTCCACAAATTGAATTTTCGAATTGATACAATATTATTTGAAAGAAAATAAATGTTCAAATGCAAAATGTTCATGAATATAATTCAGGGTAAGGGGTGAAATTAAAAATTATGAATAAAATTTAAAATCGAATGATGGGAGCAGTTCCACTTCATGAATTCTGTAATTTTACGTCAATTAATCACAGGAAGGTATAAGGGTGGCATGCACAGTGCCTTTTGGGAAGTTTAGTAAGACATATAAGGCTTGGAATTTCATTCATTACGAAGATCAAAGGAATGGGAGAAATTCTTGTCAAAATTCGGCCCATAAATTTCGAAATATGTTGCTCAGATGCACCGCTATATGAAAATATATTTTATAATGACTATAAAAGTAGAATTTTATTCAGAATTTCTGGTTGTACATGACATCAACTTTTACTTAGTTAGCTAAAATAAATTTTAATACACTATATCACAGACACATACAATATATCATACTTGTTATATTTCCATTATGACGTGTATGGTACATTTTATTTAGAGCTCATAATTTTGAAATATCTGTTTAATTAACATTATATATATAAAGCAGAATCGTATCGCGTATCCGTATTTCAAGGACTTTAAAAATGCGGATTTTTATAAATGTTAAGTAAAACAAGGCTTTATGTGTAATTATTTCTATGCGATAAAAATTCTGTAATATGTGTTATACTTTAACCTATTTCAGAAGTTAAGCACTTCGAAACGAGATCAAGAATTGATTTAAAATACATGTACAATACTTTGTAATTAATTTTGACAATCTTATTACAAAATTAATTTCTTCCAGAAGAGATGTCTCTCTCTCATCAGATAAATATACACTATTTAACTCATATAAATATTTTACTTTAATTAAAAATATTATGATTCTTCATCATGCAAATATATAACAAATGAGTGCTTTTACGATTAAAATTTAATTTATGGTAAAACTATTTTACTTCAACCTCAGCATGAAATTTAAAATAATTTTATTGAGATACTTTATGGATAACTTTATTGAGAATTTTAATTATCATCGTATATAAATGTACCAAAAATTTAATTATATCGTATCCAATCTGTAAGATATCTTGTTTTAAAGTAATTCTTTATTCTCACGATTTTGTCTTCTTTCTTCTATGTAAGTTTCAAAATTTCAAATTAAAATATGCGGTTTAATGGCAGAGAATCTATCAATATCTTCACTTAACAAGTAATATAAAAAAATTTAAGTCAATTCCTACTTAGATCAAGAAAGAAAAATTTTATTTTAGCTACTTTTTATTAAATAGTTACAATTAATATAAATATGTATATACGTATGAAAGAATCACAACATTAAGTGGTAATTCATTTTTAATAATTATCATTAAAGTATCGTATTGTCATCCAAAACAATCGTGTATATAAAATTTCCTTTCAACTGAATGCTTTAACACATGAGAAAAAAAACTTTTCCAAGTTTTGACACAAGTCGCCAAAATGGTCGCTAAGACGCCAAAAATGACGCCAACGTGGCTGTATTTGTAATTCTTTGAATAATTAGTTTTAATCAATTAATTTTTATTAATTATAAATAAATTATTGTACTGTTTTCCAAAATAATCCTGTATATAAAATTTCAGCTCAATTGAGCGCTTTAAAACGTATTTTATTAACGATTGAAAATTCCACCAAGATAAATAAATATATAGAGTATGTGATCCAATAGCAGGAATCGAAAAAAGAAACTTTAAACACAGATATGTCACTAGGATTAACTATATTTATAATAATTATCACTATATATTTTAATTACAAATACATGTATATAAAGGGTGTTTTTTTAGAGGTATAGAACTTTAAATTGCAATAAAACAACGATGTATTATTCGATTGACATGAATTCTTTTTTATTCGAAAGATAATCTTGTGGCATTACATTTTAAATATGATCAAGCAAGGCGAAGATTCGTCGAATGGGCCCAAAACTAGATTGCCGTTGTTCCCGATTTTCATAAGCGAATTTTGTTTAGCGATGAAGCGCACTTCTGGTTGAATGGCTACGTCAACTAACAAAACTGCCGCATTTAGAGTGAAGCTAATCCACAAGTGTATGTCGAAACACCGTTACATCCAGAAAAACTGACTGTTTGGTGCGCTTTATGGGCTGGTGGAATCATTGGTCCGTACTTCTTCAAAAACGATGAAGGCCACAACGTTACAGTCAATGGTGATCGGTATAGAGCCATGATTACTAACTTTTTCATTCCTGAATTGAACAATCATGATGTCCAGGAGCTGTGGTTCCAACAAGACGGCGCAACATGTCACACAGCTCGTGCCACAATCGATTTATTGAAAGACACGTTTGGTGACCGCCTAATTTCACGTTTTGGACCTGTGAATTGGCCTCCAAGACCTTGTGATTTAACACCGCTAGACTATTTTCTGTGGGGCTATGTAAAGTCATTGGTCTACGCGGATAAGCCACAAACGCTTGACCATTTGGAAGACAACATTCGCCGTGTTATTGCCGATATACGGCCACAAATGTTGCAAAAAGGCATCGAAAATTGGACGTCCAGATTGGACTACATCCGAGCCAGCCGTGGCAGTCTTATGCCAGAAATCATATTTAAAATGTAATGCCACAAGATTATCTTTCGAATAAAAAAAATCCATGTCAATCGAATAATACATCGTTGTTTTATTGCAATTTAAAGTTCTATACCTCTAAAAAAACACCCTTTATATAAACCATATTATTTCAATAATAAGATAAATGAACAATAAAGCAAAATTTACATCCAGTTAAGACTGAATTGTGGAGTTTTAATACAAGATGAGAATGTTAGAGACGCGTATCGAAGAGTTATCATAGAATCTCAAAATTATTCCAATAAATGTGCACCCCAGGCCTACAGAACAATCTAGACACACCCTTCGTGACGTCTTACGCGTCTTTTCTTTAACAAGTCCTTTGGGTTCTTTGGGCCAGGACTAATGGCAACTCTTTTCCAACCAAATCCAAGAAACGAGATGTGAAGAAGAAATGCAAATAAACCCACTTTAAATATAGGAACTTAGAGTGAGCGGGATGGCAATGTAAAGGAATGTTAGAAAATTGAGGTGCGTTGTGGCAGTTGATGATTATTGAGGTCGTGGTTCAAGATTTAAGTTCTACGTGTTGTGGATAAACGTATTAGTGTTCGACTAGAAGTTAGTGGTCAAGCTGCATACCCTTGCAGATAAAGACAAGTAGCATTACGGACTAATATAAGGTAGGATTGATTACTTATTAGTATAATTGAGGATTAGGTGGTTTGCTTATTGAGATTGGTCTAAATTAGATTAGATCGTAATATAAATATATATTGTGTGTTGCGTATTGCGTCATCGTAGATTCTCTCATATTAATTATTATAATTATATTTGTTAAAAGTTTAAGTTGAATATCTTAATAAAGTCATATTAGGATAATGTATGATCCTAGTTCTTTCGTTAACCCTACACCTCTAGCTCACGCTGATACTTCGAGGGATGTACTTCCAAGGGGAGGTACATCTCACACCTTATATTTCTAAAAGACACAAATTTTAAGTAACTTTTAGGTCTTTCAACATAATATTACTCATTGAAAAAATCAACATGCTCAATTTTTATTTTTAAAAAAAATTTAATTAAAATTTGAATATTTATTTCATTTTTCTTTTGTCTTAATTTATATTATAGTTGAATCATTTGGAATGAACAGCAGGTCATAAAAATGTACCTCCAACATAATCTGAGTGTACATAAAATTGGGTTTTTTTAAACAAAGTCTACATATTTATGCTTTAAAAACACATTCAAACTCTTAAGACAGGTAGAAAAGCACCAATATCATAAGAAAACATTTTTCTTTATCTGTATTTTCTATTATGAATTGCACATACCTTAATTTTATTATTATTATCCTAAAATTATTTTTATTTTTTATTTATTATTTTTAAATAAATCTGTTTTAATATTACCAGGCAGGTCAGCTATTTCGCCAGAACTTATCATTATTAATCCAAATCAAGTAATTTCTCTAAATCGATTTTGGTCTCAAAAGCACTGATATTTTTGAAAATCAATCAATCATTTTAGTATGAGGTATTTTATGTGAAAAGGTATTTAAATACATATCAAAAGATTTCGGGTGTTTTATTAGTATATGGGTGTGTCTAAGAGAGATAACGACTGCCTTTCTCTTTATACTATTTACATTTAATAACAAGTACAATAACAAAAATTACACATACTAATGAAATAAAACTTTTGGTGGAAAAAAAATAAAAACCAATGAAAACATAAACGAATAATAACTGAAAGCAATAATCATAAATGAAGTATCTATAAAAGCAAAATTGATTTACATCATAAGACGTATATTCAAAAACAATAGGGAAATTCCCAAGAATTTTAATATGCGAGGCGTACATAAATTTGGAACATTAGAATATAGTATTCAGCCAAGAACGGAAGCATTTTTACGAATGAATTTATTAGGTTTTTTAGAATTATTAAAACCAGTTATTTTTCCAACAAAAAAAAATTTATTTTTTTAAAAAATTTGATTTTTACGTGTATTTATTTTATTAAACGACTTTAGACATACATTTAGCGAATAAATATATAAGTATAATAATAACACGAGTATAAGTATATAAGCATAATAATAACACGAATAAAATTATTGATATTGTTATGCATAAAACATGAATCACGTTAATAATTAATTTTCAACATTTGTTTCAATATCAAAACTTATACATTGGTTTCATTATTTACTGTTCCATTTACGACTACACTAAGCAACGAGTTCATTATCTTTTTGTGTTCAGAATGTCTTCTATTTCCAGTGCCTCGGAGATTTCTATTCTAATATTAACTTTCTTGCAATTCCATTTCCTCTTTGCTTGTCCCCCATGAACAAGAAAAGGGCTTAGACAGAGTTAATACTGTATCGGGATTCCATACAAAATGTACTTATTTTCGGTGAGAGTTTTCCCAAAATGGTCAGATGGATATTCTAGTATTTCAGACTTCTGTAAGAGTTTACTCAGAAAATGGGGGGGAAATAGAAAATAAAATAAAGTGGAAGTATATAAAAAAAGAAAGAACTAAAATTCGAAAAATACTGCTTCCGAATATTTTTCAAACCCGCAGTGCTTTATTTTAAATACGACTGCCCCTCATTTCGATCAAATATCTCTCCAAGTTTTTTTCCCGTTGTTAAAGCCTCTCCAGCTCAAAAGGTGGATTTAAAGATAAAGTTGGGAAACATTTTTTTTTTATTTCTTCCGCCGGATTAGGCAAGCCGTAAAATAAACCCGCATAAAATTGAAAAGCATTCAGAGTTATTCGTGGAATCTTAAATTCTAAAAAAGGAATAAAAAAAATATTGGTGTCCTCGATTTTGAAGATTTCGAAATAAGTTCGATTTTCTTCTTTCTTTTATTCATGATTGGGTTTATATAGATCAGTTAAAGTAAAGTAAAAAGTTAGTTCCAATCTTTAGGGCATTTTAACCAACTTCTCGTTTCGAAGTAGAAGAAATTCATTCAGATGAGATTAAATTTCTTTGCACATCCATTTTAAACGATTTTTCTCCGTATTTTAGAACAAAATATTGGTATCTTCTTATTTTTAAAACCATTTGATTCTAGTGTTGTAATATTTTATTTCCATACATGAAATTTATGCTAATGTGGTATACGTGTATTTTTCAAGAAACACGTTAAATTTTGTTAGAATATTTCAAATTAAATAACAAAATTCATTATTTTAATCATCATAAATTCAAATGCAAAAAATTAATTATGTATTTGAGTCGATTAGCATTTCTTTATGCAGCTTATTTAATACGATTTGAGTGCAGTTAGCAAATAATTTAATCATGATCAACAACTAAAAACATTATATAATTTATATAGCTGTCAAAAGTTTTGATAGAATAATATGTAACAATGGTCTCTCTCTCTTCACACGAGGCCTATTCTCTCTAAATTAGGTTTTTCTCCATCCAGCCAAATTGGCAATTTAGGCTTGAACAACACTGATACACAAATGAGCATCACTACCATATACAGTGAAATAAGTTTAGCACGAAAACGCTTAAGACGAAATATCGGTTAACGCGAAACAATACAACAGTCCTGGCAAATTATCATGTGTTTTCATGCATTTTTTCACTTAACACGAAAATATTACTCTTACGGAAATGAACAAAATACGGAAAACATCAGCTGCGAGATTTAAAAGAGATGATTGAAAAAATTTTGGTATTACTGCCCTACTGTATCATCGGAAGAATCCGTTGCAGTGGATGACGGTAATGCGTGTACAGCTCAAATTTTACGGAAGATCATGTGTCCAGATTCCCCTAAAATCGCATTGTTGAGCGTGATCTTACCTCAACCAACAAGAGGAGGAAATACCACGACAAATATTAATAGATAAGTTACACTGAGAGTTATTTTAAAAGATATCGTTAAACTTTACAAAAAAAATTTAAACTGCTATTTTTATTTTTAAATATTATATAATAAATTTAATAGTAGCTTATATATATATATATATAACTTTACAACACATTAATTAATTTTAACAATTTTCCCTTATTACGCATAAAGTAAAAAAAAAGCAAAGCAAATTCTTTTTAAGGGGACTTCGCACCCTTTGAGCAAACTTCTTTATTTACGTATTTAAAAATTATATTTTAACATTTTATACAATGTTTCTACTCAAGAAAATGTTACCAGATGAAAATTTTCATATATTATTCACACAATTTTAAAAATTTAAAATTTTTGAAGAAAATTGGGAAAAATTTAAAATCCTACTCCTTTTGTAAAAATTAATTTTTTGACCTGAAATTTTTTATAATATTCTTATGGATGTTCTTAACAACTTTAGAGATCGATTTTAGAATAACTTCATTCGTTTTCTAGAAAAAGAAATAAAATGTTGATATACAGGCTAAAAATCAACGAAAAAGCCAACATGTACATTTTATTTTTTTTAAAAAAAAGTATTCAGTTTATAGCAAAACGGATCCCTAATTTTAAAACATGCTTTATTTTTAACACGCAGGAAAAAAATTAAAGTGATTGGTAAATAATTGTCGAAGGAGTAGCATTTTGAATGCACTAAGGTTTCGATAAACACAAACTGAGAAAAACCACTTTAAAGCTTATAATTCTGAAAAAATAATTATTATAAGCTTAATTAAACTTAAAATACCACTTTAAGATATTACTTATACGTTTTTCTTTAAAATAATTGCATTTTCATATGTTTTCAACCCACACATTTTTATAAATGATCAACTTTTAGAGAGTACTAATTGCACAAGAAAACTCAAGAAAACTTTAAAAAATTTTTTTTTTCTGTCACGACAGAAATTTTAGCTGTTTTTCTTCTTATAATATTAAAGTATTACATTTGTATGAAAAATATATCAGGAATAAGAACTGAAATTATAAAATTATTAATATAAAATGCCTTAATTTAAAAATTTTACATGCACACATTTCACAAGGAAGAAAAATTACATTATTGTATTGCCTCGGAAATATTCTGCTTTTAATACTACACATTCTTTTTTATAGTTATTATTTCTATTTATAAAATAGATTTTTTTTATCATAACGCATTTTTAGCTTTTTTTTTTTTAAAAGGAGGTGCGGCTGAATTGCCTAATTTGTTTTCAAATGAAGTTTTATTCAACTTCTAACTTTCCGACATGCACAAGTGATATATCAATCGAAAGATAATAATGCAAAGAATAATATTAAATAAAAATTAAAAAAAACGATAGGTTTGTGATTTTTAGGGTACCGAGTCTCTTTAAAAGAACCCATTTCTGTTTTTGAAATAATCTTTTAGTCGTATAACAAAGCTAATATCCAGTGAGGAAACATTCATTACAAATATAGACAATTGATCCATTGAAGCTTGTTTATGTCACAGTTCAAAGTCTCATTGAAAAATATAACGACAATATCGATTTTGAAAGATTATGCAATACGTCATAATATGATAACCAATTATATTTCAGTATTTTCCTGTGCAATACAAATATATATCTCCTGTTTATATAATAATATATAACACTAAACTATATTATGTCAAACAATGTTAAACAAACATTCCTCTAATTCTCTAAATAATGTATAAATCATGATGCTATTCCGAAAAGCGCAACTATGCACAAAGGCAGTTTAATAAGTCCAAACTCCTGTGGGTAAATAATTTTAACATTTTCTAAGCTATTCTAAATCTTGTTTTGATAAATGATTCAATTCAAACATTCAACCAAACAGTGAAATGTTTAAAAGGATATTTCAAACTATAACAATGCGTTAGAAACAGTTAATACAGGGCTCAAAGGACTTTCAAAAAGATATGGAAATTTAAAGTGTGAAATAACATTAATTTGGTTAAAATAAATACATAACTAAAGGTTCTACTAATGCGAAACGTAATTAAATTTCAATTTCTCTCTTATGATCTTAGTAACGAAGGTAAACAACATTTTAATTACTACCATTATAAAATTCCAGTCTCAAAGCTTAATTAATTGAGTAACGCTTACAAATTTTTCTTTGAATCCTTAAGATACAAGTAATTATAAATAAGTCGTTTGCCCGAGGCTTTAAAAGCAATCAATCTTATTTAATTTTAACAATTGCCCGTACAATGCTCTCAAATACCTAGAAGGCACGCACAAATAGTGAAAATATTCTTTATTATAATAAATAATTAATGAAGTGGTAAAATCGTGAAGACTTACGCACTTATTGGTGTCCAGTAACGTCTTTTTCTTCAACATTGTCAAGAAAATAAAGTATTATTACATTGAAGAAATTATATAGACACCCCGAAACTGAAATGTAAATAAGTGAAACATTACGCAAATGTTTTCATCAATGTCTCATGAAACATACTTTGTGTTATACGGAGAAAAAAGTCCCATATACCATATGCTACAAAATAAATTAATTCAAGAATTCGTAATATTTTGAATATAGACGTTAAATAAAACTTCTATGCCAATATATGTGTCGCAGGAAAATGATGAAATTAGGAATCTCATCAAATCCCTAAGAAAGATGATCACTTGACGGTAGATGTTAAAATAACGTCTCTTCAATGTCATTTCCCTGATAAAAGTAATGGATTTGAACGAATCACTGAACTGTTTCAGTCAAATGATGAAATAATATTGTCAAGAACTTATAAGTTTATTTAACAAATAAGGTGAATTATTAAACGTAGAAGTAAGTAATACAACTGTATTCAATGAAATACAAATTTTTTATTCGAAACTAATTAACAAATAATTTGAAAATTAGGCTGGTTTTTTTTTACGTATAACATCTTTCCTCGCGGTTGCTTACGCACTAAGATATCAGTCCCTATGTTAATCCTATGTGTGTGGTGCCAATTTTAAAGATATGGGGTTAAAACTTAGGGGATTGACATTACTACCAGTATGGTTAGGAAGTGCAAGGACACGACCCCCCAGGTGTCTCACCTCCCCCGTATAGCATTTTGCCAATGCAAATCCTGACTAGTTTATTTCATCATTTCACTGAAACAGTTCAGATATTTCATAAAATCACTTACTTTCATCAGGGAAATTGCCTTGAAGAGACGTTATTTTAACATCTACCGTCAAGTGATCATCTTTCTTAGGGATTTGATGAGATTCCTAATTTCGCCATTTCCCTACGACATATGTATAAATTTCTGCTGAACAGGGAAGGTGGATTCATTATAAGTATTGGTGAACCCTTTTTCACTGTTTTAAATTAGTGACATCTTTAGAAATCATAATAGTTCTCCTTTTTTGTCCAATGACTCTTTCGGTATTTTCAATTTTTATATATCAACATCTCAGATTCTTGTAATTTCTGTTTTTATCCAATCTTAGTAGGATATTCTTTTGAACCATTTATTTTACTTATATTTTGGTGGTTTTGATTTGTTTTTTTAGAATCCAGTCTCCCATTCATCCTTGCTTTGTAGGAATTACAATTTCTTTTTTACTATTTTATTTTATTATATTATATATAAGTTTATATTTTAATAGACATTATATATATCCTTTCTACTATGAATATTATATCACTAATTATAAACGTTATATATACTTATCAATTTTATCAATCAACTTACATTCTTTGCTCCAAAGACAGAGTTTGCTTTTCTACTAATGTGTGTCCAACTTATTCCTGACCTATACTGTCTGGTTGTACCTGTGTTTTTGCTCTGCTTATTTAAAATTTTAGCTTTTTAGTATATATTATTATTTTTTATACATATATATACGTATATTTCTTATTATCATGCATATCTGACTACTTTTCAATCAAACTAATAATTTATGTATGCATTATAAACAATTGAATTAACGTAAATTTGTATTCAAGTATAAAAATATTAAATATTTACAAACAAACACACAAATAAAAAATTCGAAAAATAAATTTAATGTAGCTCTTGAATATTTATATATGTAAAGCAAAATATTTTTAAGAAAATAAAAAACAAATCATTGATATTCTGAAAAACAATACTTTGCATTATTTATTTTTTAATGGAAAAGTAGAATATATATTTTATATAATCAGTTCATGTTACGATATAAGCATGAAAAATTTACTGATTTTAGATATAAAATGCATATAAATGATATTTATATTTGAATATATGTTACCTTTAAATTGTGAAATCCATTATTTCATAGAATAACTAGGTATTTCTGGAAATAACTGGGCACGTCAGTTAAAGTACATAAAATTATTGAATTCTACGATTTAACTACATATTCTATAAAACTAGATATTCAGTTTTGAACCGCTTATAGCTGCTTTGCAATGACGTGTGTGTGTATGTACGCTTCATTCCGTTGCTTTTAAACGTAAAATTTAGGCGTGTATTTATGTTGGCGTTTTTTACATTTTGAATTATTAACAAATATTTTTGCAACCTGTTTTCAAGCAATGATTTCTGCAAGAATGGAGGAACCTGTAAATAAGAAAGATTTAATTCAAGATATTTGAATCTTTTTAAATAGGCGTGGAACAAATAAAAAAGTGCTGCACTTACTCATGAAAAATTATTGACTTCGACAGCAGAAATAAAAAGTGCTAAAATAGCAAAGAAAAAAGTACCACATGGACTATTGGTTTCTCCAGCATAATGATATCCTTGAATTGCAAGGTGAAGAAAAGTTAATTGTGCCAGTAACAAAACGCAAAACATTCTTTTTTCCTCTTTCTGTTTAACTAATGTTAGTATATGAGCAATAATA
The DNA here is from genome assembly GCA_019973935.1 of Trichonephila clavipes. NCBI lineage: Eukaryota > Metazoa > Arthropoda > Arachnida > Araneae > Nephilidae > Trichonephila > Trichonephila clavipes. The sequence continues at coordinate 101,006 of BMAU01002569.1, read as the reverse complement.
AGTTATATATCTGCTTTTTCTTAATATTTTTCTATTACATATAATTTACTATCAATAGGTTTAAATGTATTTTTCGATAGGTTTTTTAAAGATTTATGAGCAATTATTTTTCTTATAACTTTGAAATTATTTATTTTTCACCCTTTAACAGTCTATCGTTAGTTATTTTATAGAATAGTGAAAGAAATACCTCAATTTTCTTTCAAGCAGTGTATCACTGCAGAAAAAACTTACGCGGTATGTTTCCTTGTTAATAATCAAAAGTTTGTTTATTATGTAATAAATGGGGGGAAAAGTTGTGGATACAAGTAAATGTTAAAAATTACGAAGAAAATTATTATAGAAGCCAATGTGTAAAAAGTTGTAAAAAAATCTCAGTTAAAAAGAAATGAGCAGAAAGAAATTTTCTTTCAAGTAAGTCTTTACTATTTATTTTCCTTGCCTCTGATAAATAAAAACAAAGTTTAAAACACAACATTACGAAACATTCCAAATATTAAAACAGATGGATTTCAAGCGCTAACAATATATATTTCTAAACCACAAACACCCCTAATTACCTTAATTAAAAGAAATACACATCGTACTTTCTGCCAAAAACAATTTTTCAAATCCATTTCTAAGAGTCAAGAAGAGGCGTCAAAACATTCGTACAAACAAATAAGCTCTCATACTTCACACAAGAATTAATGTTCCTTTTTCCCGAAAATGCGAGAAGCTATCTTTTTTCCCTCTTTTCAAAAAGGAAACACATAAGCAGAATGACAGAGCTCCCTCCACGCAGCCTGATTGACAATATTTCATCGGAGTACCATCCCTTTTAACGCTGACTTTTATTACATCCATTCTTTGGACTCGTTCATTTTTCTTCGTGATCATAGATTTTTGGATTCGCTTTTTCGCCACTTTTGTTCCTTGAAAGGATTGCATTTTGTTAACCTCGTAACCATTATGCTAAGCGAGTCCTTTTGTCCGATTCATTTTAAATGGATTAGGTGGAAGGAGAAAAAAGAAGAGTTATTTTTTTTCTCCTATTAAGCGAAACCGCATTTCGACATTTGAAAAGGTAGAATATTTGGGGAGACTTTTCGTATTTTTTGAAAAAGATAGATTTTTTTAAATATATTTATGCAGAAAAGATTTACGGTTATTAATGCAATAGTTGGGAGATATAGTATAAGTTTCCTTAATAAATGGAGATGATAGTAAAAAATTCTTTATTTTTTAGTTATTAATAAAAATTCATATTCTTGCTTCAGTTTCATTGGTATTATATGAAAGAAATTGATTTATGCATGCAAGTAATTTCGAAATATCCAATCATCTATAACAAAACATCCTGGCATTTTTTTTTTTTTTTTTTTTTTTTTTTGTTATGTAAGGAAAATAAAATATGTGCAGGCTACTTTCATAATAGTTTTCGATCTTATTATACCATAAATATAAAGGAAGATTATTTTATGTGCTTTTTGTGTGATCATATATTGCTATCATACATTATATATAATTTATTTATGAATTGTAAAAAGAATAGTAATTTTTCCAAAGCTTTGTAGGAAGCATTCGAAAATTTACAATTAATTTTGAATGAGAAGTAAAATATATTTTCAGGGAGAGTAGTATAGCGATATATAGAAACAGATAGTGTAGCGATGCTATAAAAGTAATATCTTTTTGATAGTTCAGTTACTTTAGGGCAGTGCTTCTCAAACTTTCAATACTGGCGCCCCCCTATTCAATCACAATTTTTATCGCCCCCCCTTATACATTAATAATGTACTAAATGCAATAATACTGCAATTTGACGCTAAAGCTACAATCTTTATTATAAACCGTACAAATTCATGACATAAGTATTAAATTTTGTATATGTTACTTTTAAGCAAAAAAAAAAAAAATTAAGTAATAGGATAATTATTATATTATTTTTCCTTTCTCTAATTTTTAAATTGGAACATATTGCAAAATGCGGTGGCTGCTTAGAAGACAAAATATAGATATCAGCTAAATGTAGAAAAAGAACTCAGAGGGTCAATTTCTAATCATAAGCATTCCTTTGAAAAACTTTGCTCTGTAAGACAAGCCCATGGAAGTCGCTAATACTTATTAAACTTGTTGTTAATTTAGCATTAATTAATTAGTTATAAAATACTCTTGTGCAGCACTGATACATTAAAAGTATACCGGCTGAAGTGCCCGCTCTTTGCACAAGTCATTTATAAGAAAATAAAATATTATTGATATAATTGCTTAATTGTGTGTGTGTGTAAGGGAGAGAAAGCCAAGTGCGTGACAATGTTTACAAAAAAGTAAAATGATTTTTTTTAAATGATTGCTCAAATTATAATTAGTTTTAAGCGAACTGTAATTTTAAGCCTCAAAGAATTAGCATTTAGAATTGATGTTGAATAATGAACAATAAAAAAATTCTGATGAAGAATAATTGTATTATTTTTAATATTTAAAGCGAAAAGACTTCAAATGTTTTAATCCTGGAGCAGGTGCGCACCCGATACTAATGGTCGAGCGGGGTTATTGTGAGTCACCCCAATAATTTTTTTATAATTATTTTTAATAGTACGCAATAAAAATCGTAATTCCAGTGAATAATTTAATTAAGAGAAAATATACTCACCTACTTTCAAGGACACAGAAAATATTCCGGAAAAAAGTTATCACACTGGGAATTCAGACAAAACAAGTACCTTAAGATCGTAAAAAAACGTCTGTCACTCCCATAAAAGAGGGAGATATGTGACAAATATATTTTAGTTCACATTAAGATTGTCAAACAGGAGGATAGTGTCAGGGCCATTGGTAACAATTAAACAGTTTTGCCAGAATTACCGATTTCGTGTACTCTGTGCTCGGCTTGACCACTCTCGGATTAAAAGTGTATTTATTACAATATGGAAGCTCTAAAAAATGATGTAAAACGTTTTTCATTATGCTTGGCTTAGTAATCCTTCAAACTTCCCTAAATGAAAAAACAAATACATAAGAGCAGGGACGTAACTAACCGTACAAGTAAGCTCGAAGGTCAAACCGTAGCAAATACATTCTGCTGCCTACAGCTGATGTCAATAATATATAACAGTGATGAACTTTTTGTCTTTGTTCAGTGTACGTATGTAAATGTAGAGCGCCCTCTAGCGCTCAGAGTGTCTAACGAATCTGTGTAACCTCTGACTCCATCGAGTAAGGAGTCAAAACGAGCGAGCTGAGCAACAAGTAATAAAAACTACAGTCCACTTACTGAGAGAGGCCTTTTTCTAGAGTTTTACTTGTGTACCCAACATTCTGGTCCAGTCTCAACCGGAGAGACCTATGCATTGAAAATACGAGGTATGTGCTGTTGTTTTTTGACTTTTCGTTGAAAAATCGAACTTTAAACTTTAACGATGTTTAAAGGAGCAAAAAAAAGAAGACTTGAGGCGAATCGCTTCTGAATTAGAGTTGTGTGTGAGTGATAAATTAACTGTTTTAGACTTGATGGATCTTATAAAAAACTGTGATAGATACAAAAACGATCCTGATTCTGTGCATGAGTTAGCAAATTTAATTATCGCAGAAAGGAAGTATGACGAAAGTCAGCAATTAGAGTTAGAGAAAATAAGAGAAAAGTCTAAGCTTGATTTAGAGATAGCGAGAAAACGAGCAAATGATAAAGACAATAATACTGAAGTTAATTGTAATGATTCCCCCCTCTTCTTTAGATTCTTTAATTAAAAGTATTCGCACACTTACAGTGAAAATTCCCGACAAACCTGAGGGGTGGAGTTTCTTTTTTTTTATCATTAGAACGTGCATTTGCAGCCAAAAGTGTTACTGATAAATTTAAGCCTGAGATTTTGTTAAATTTATTAGAGAAAAAAGCTGCAAATATCATTATATATCTGAAAGATGAGGATCTTAAAAATTATGATAAAATAAAGTCCATAATACTCCAAGAATTTGAGCCAACTCCTCAATCGTGTTTAGAGAATTTTAAAAAAGCAACACGGCAAAATTGTGAATCCCATGTCCAGTTTGCGAGTAGATTAACAACAAATTGGGAATACAATTTAAAAAGAGAGAAAATAAACATTTTAGTTTCAGGATTAAATAATTCAGAGTTAACGATTAAATCGCGCGTTAATGCAACAATTGCAAATAGAGGAAATAGTTATGAAACTAATGCAGACTTTTTTGTAGTGCCGCGAATTACGGATATGATTCCTTCTCAACCATTTAACGTTAGTTTGGGTAATTTCAGTAGAGAGAAATTAGCGGATATGAAAATTTCAACATTCCGGGAAATATTGATTTATTGTTGGGAGCAGAAATCTTTTATGAAATTCTTTTACCAGGACAAACAAATCTTTTAAATACAAAATTAATTTTTCAGAATACAGTCTTCGGCTATATTGCGAGTGGGAGTATTCCAGTTTCTAGTGAAAATAAACCTCACTGTGGGTTAATCAAAGATAATGTCGATTTAGAAAAGACAATGAGGAGATTTTGGGAAATCGAAAATGTTGAACCTGAGACAATAAAAAATAAGGAAACGATAATTTGTGAGGAGCATTTAAAAAAAAATCATACTAGAGATAGTACGGGAAGATATATAGTATCTATGCCATTTAAAAAGGATCCAAATTGTTTAGGCCAATCAAAAGATATTGCCCTTAAAAATTAAATTCTTTATGGAATAGATTAAAGCGTGAGCCTAACTATTTAAAATTATATAGAGATTTTTTAAAAGAGTATAAAGAGCTAGGCCATATGCAAGAGGTAGACGAGAGAGAGGAGTGTGGAATGTATTTCATACCACATCTTGGTGTTTATCGCTCTGATAAAAACAAGTACATTGAGAGTAGTTTTTAATGCGTCGAGTGCAACTACAAACGGTTATTCTTTAAACTCTACAATACAATGGGGGAGTTGCTCAAAATGACCTTTTTTCAATAATGGTTCGCTTTAAAAGGCACATATTTGCATTCATTGCGGATGTGCAAAAAATGTATCGAATGATTTGGATTAATCCAGATCAGCGTAAACTTCAGCGCATTCTGTGGAGAGAGAACATGGACGAACCAATAAAAACGTTTGAGTTGTCAACTGTGACCTGTGGAACAACGAGTGCACCATTTTTAGCGACACGTACGCTAAAACAATTAGCCCTAGATGAAGCAGGGAATTTTCCATTAGGGTCTTCAGTTGTGATGAGTGACATGTACATTGATGATATACTTACCGGTGCAGAGACCTTATTAGAATCAAAAGAACTGAAAAATAAACTGATCAATATCTTCGCTAAAGGAGGTATGGTTTTGCATAAGTGGTGCGGAAATAATACGGAATTGATTGAGGTTTCCGAAAATTATGATTTTTCAGATTCATCAGAGATAAAAGTGTTGGGTGTTTATTGGAACCCCAAGCATGATTGCTTCTCCTTCAGAGTAAAAATAGACTTGCACGAATTAAATACCAAACGGGATGTTTTGTCAACCATCGCCAGGATATATGATCATCTAGGTCTTTTAGGTCCTGTGGTGGCGAAGGCGAAAATCTTCCTTCAAAAATTATGGATGTTAAAGATTGATTGGACAGATTTGCTTCCAGATACAATCAATAGAGAATGGCGACAATTTGTCGAATCACTTCAGGTAGTAAATGACATCAACATCAATCGATGCATTGTGGTAGAGCAACCGGAAGTGATCGAGCTGCATGGATTCTCCGACGCGTCCCAGTCAGCATATGGAGCTGTCGTCTACTGCAAATCCATAACCTCAGATGGAAAGATGCTTGTGCATCTTATTGCCAGTAAATCCCGAGTTGCGCCTACCAAGCAAACAACGATTCCCAGACTTGAGCTATGTGCCGCTGTGCTGTTAGCAAAATTAGTGCATCGTGTCAAGCAAGCTTTGAAATTAAATGTGACTAATACTTTTCTTTGGAGTGACTCCATGATAGTTTTGTCATGGATAAGGAAGGAGTCATATCAACTAAAAACCTTTGTGGCTAACAGGATTGCTACAATCCAGGAGATGACTTCCAGTGAGCAATGGCGTTATGTGGCAACAGAGGACAATCCTGCCGACTTCGTTTCCAGAGGAATGGATTCTCTAAAACTTAAAACCTGTGAGTTGTGGTGGAATGGTCCTAAATTTCTGATGAGCAACCAGTACCCACAACGACAAATTCCTGTTGCAGTGATCAAGGATCCAGGTGAACTTAAAAACTGTAGTGACTTTTCTAACTTTTTTCTTGATTCTGCTACTAACTCTTTTGTAAATAATTTACTTAACCTTAGTAATGACTATTTTAAAATTATTCGTGTCTTAAGTTTTATTTGTAGATTTGTTTATAATTGTAAGAGCAAAGAAAGCAAAATAATTGGGCCTCTAGATTTAGGAGAATTAAAAAGGCTGAACAGCTTTTATTGAAATTAGTACAAAAGGAAGAGTTTAAAGTAGAGATGAATGGTATTCAAAATTCTGCCATGGTACCTTCCAACAGTCGAGTAAAAACACTCAATCCATTTATTGATAGTGAAGGGATTTTGAGAGTTGGAGGTCGATTGAGAAATAGTGATATTAATTATAACCAGAAATTTCCAATTCTTTTGCCTTCGAAACATAAATTGACTTATTTAATAGTTGAGTATTTTCATAAAAGTTTTTACATAGTGGTCCACAATCCTTGTTATATCAGATCAGGCAAAATTTTTGGATATTGAATGGCCGTAATATTTGTAGAAAAGTTGTTCATAATTGTGTAATTTGTTGTAAGGCCAATCCTACTTGCACTGATCAAATAATGGCTGACTTGCCAAAGGATAGAGTTATCAAAAACTATCCATTCAATGTGTCAGGTGTGGATTCTGTGGCCCCTTTTACATTAAGTATAAAGGGCAGAGAAAAGGTGTATATAACAAAATCCATGTTTGTATATTTATATGTTTTGTTTCTAAAGCTGTGCACTTAGATATTGTGACTGATTTAACCTCTAATGCATTTATTGCTACACTTAAGCGTTTTATATTTAGAAGAGGTAAATGTGCTAAGTTGTATTCTGATAATGCAACAAATTTTGTGTGGGTGCAAATATAGAACTTAAAAAAATGTTTAATTTGGTGTGTAAACCTGATGAGGCACTTGCAAGTTATATGGCTTCTGAAGGAATAGATTGGAAATTCCTCCCCCCTAGAGCCCCAAACTTTGGAGGTCTCTGGGAGGCAGGCGTTAAATCTTTTAAGTTCTATTTAAAGAGAGTAGTAGGTAACATTAGATTAACATATGAAGAGTTTCTGACCGTGATTATCCAAATAGAGGGGATGTTAAATTCTCGTCCTCTTGTCCCATTATCTTCTGACTTAGATGATTTAAATGTATTGACTCCTTCTCATTTTTTGATAGGTAGATCAATTACATCAATTGTTGAGCCTGATTTAACTAATTTAAATGAAAATAGGTTGGATAATTGGCAGAAAATTACAAAAATAATTCAATTAATTTGGAAAAGGTGGAGTGTAGACTATTTAAATAGTTTGCAGCAGAGAAATAAGTGGCATTTCGAGAAAAAGAATGCTAAAATTGGAGATATGGTTATAATAAAAGAGGATAATTTACCTTCATGTCAATGGTCATTAGGTAGAATCAACAATATTTATCCAGGAAAGGATTCTAAAGTAAGAGTAGGGGAAGTCAAAACCACTAGAGGTATATTTAAGAGACCCATTTCGAAACTGTGCATTCTACCAATTGAAACAGTGTGTGTGTGAAGTAGCATATATAGCCCTTCAGATAGTAATGTTTGTGTGTAGAATAGTAATTTTTTTAAAATTCTGTGTGATTTATCAATTGCTTTATACATTGTCTTCATTTGTATGTTGTTTTGTTTGTATTTTGAAGTATTGTATTTCTGTGTGTTATCTTTATGATTATGTTCTATGTAAATCATGCATGTTGAAAAACATTGCAAGGCCGGGCGGCATGTTCAGTGTACGTATGTAAATGTAGAGCGCCCTCTAGCGCTCAGAGTGTCTAACGAATCTGTGTAACCTCTGACTCCATCGAGTAAGGAGTCAAAACGAGCGAGCTGAGCAACAAGTAATAAAAACTACAGTCCACTTACTGAGAGAGACCTTTTTCTAGAGTTTTACTTGTGTACCCAACAATCTTCCTAAAATTTTTTATCATTATGGGTCTGGGTTTTGTCTTTCCTCGGAAAGAGTTGCATTTTCCCTTTGAAAAGAAAACGTAATAAAAAAATCTCTCATCATGGGATTACAGCAAATCGAATAAAACGTTTTTTTTATTTGGTTATACATAGTATCAAAGATAGCTAAAAAATGAGGTTTTTAAGTAGAAGCTTTTTTTTATTTTTGATTATGTAAAATCGCAGATAATATATATATATATATATATATATATATATATATATATTATTTCCGTGTAAATGTGTATACTTTTTATTTTTTCAGAAAATATTCTGTTTTACTTCTTTCTAGTAAATAAATTTTTTTAAATCTTTTATTTTCGATATGCTCGCGCCCCCCTTATAGGTTTATCGCGCCCCCCAGGGGGGCGCGCCCCACAGTTTGAGAAACACTGCTTTAGGGAGTAAAAAATGATACATTCTACAATAGTTATTTAAAAATAACAGTAAGACATGTTTCCTGTGATTTCAAATATATTGAGAAAGTGGTTGTTTGTTAACGTTGCACTATAAAGCAATACGAGGGCTATTGGCGACGGAATTCGTAATTTTGAACCAAGATCGAGTAACGAGGACGAACCTGAGCTGGCATCCTCCTGTAAGGGCGCCCCCCCTCGGGTGCCCTTCTCCTTGATTATCAGCGTGAGCTAGAGGTAGAACTAGAAGCTGCCATGATCTTAATTGGACTTTATTAAGATCTTAAAAAAAACTTAAACTTCTAACAGATTAGTTAATAATAATGTATGTGAGAGAATCTGCGGTCGCTAAACACACAATATATAATACCGAAAAAACGTAACCCGGATCACTATCAATAATTAACTCGCCTAAACTCAATTCCAATACTATCACAGATCCTAATATTAAATAGTCACTCCTACCTTAATGCCGATCGCGATCAATACAATCCTACTGGAAGTTGCGTATTTACTGGAGTGCAATGGTATGCACCTTGACCTATAATGGCCCTCTGTCACTAATAACTTCTTTTAACTGGCACTTAATCTTTCCAAAACCTCTCCACACTTGAATCATTTATTGTGTTTACATTCCTCAAACTGCCACCCAGCTTACTCTAAGTTCTGATATTTAAAAGCTTCCTAATTTGCATCTTTCCTTCACGCTTCACTTCTTGGGTTTGGTTGGAAAAGAGTTGCCATTAATTCTGGCCCTAAAGAACCCAAAGGACATGTTAATGAAAAGACGTGTGAGCCCGTCACACTCCTCTCCAAACCGCCACGCCACGTCACGGATAAGCCTATATAGATTTAACGTGCATCAACCTCTCTACACAGCGGGTCTTCAATGTCACAAAGGCTAGAATTTATGGCATGCCCGTCACGAGTTTGTGACCATAACCATAAGATTACAGCGTCCCTCCCCCAAATATATTGAGAAGTATCAAAGGCTATACGCACACAGATAATTAAATCACGGCAATATTTAGCATCCGACGAAAGCTATAATTAAAAATTAATTCAAACGTCCAAATTTGATAACAAGTCCATCACTAGATGGCGCCACCATAAAATGGCTCTCACATTTGAGCATTTGTCTTGACGGCAAAAGTTAAGTTGCTGAAATGCAACCCCATTGGGAAACACACACAACCCTAAACCCTTACTGAGAGAATGAGCTTGGTCTTCCCGGGCAAGAAAACAATAATTATACCCATTAATCATAAATTCAAGCGGGGTTAACTTTGCATAAAAATATATAAATAAGTATAGTATTTAGCAGGGTTTTTTTCCAATTATATGAGTGATGAGTGTTTCAAAATATCTTCTAACGAAGCTGTGACTACATCTTGAAACCTACAGTCCGAAGGTGAAATGAATCTGTATGCATGAGAAAATTCCACTCTTTTTGGATTACTTGTATATTCATTATTCCTCTATTCTCAAAATCAAGAATGTACTGCAAGGGTGCAAAATTCGTGGCCCACAACAGACATTATTGTATCACGCAGCGAGTATATTAGCACACAATAATGTATAATAAAATATTAAAAGTTTCTCTGAAATAGGAAAGATAGTAGCAGAGAAGAGATGTCAAGTATCTGGACGTGAACAATGATTTTTTCTTGTTCTTTTATTTATTTTTATTTTAATGTATTATTCAAAATAAACTTGCGTTTGTATGAATATTGATTTTTTTGTGGCTCACTTAAAGATAAACTTTGTTTGTTTGGCCCAAATTAGCTTTTGAGTTTGACACCCTTGGTTGCTGTACTGAATGTCTCCTTGTAGGCAGTACCTTCCACTGTTGAAAATATCTTAGCTCTTGGAATCAGCATCATTCGAGACGATAACAAAATCCCGCATTAATAAATACGTAATATTGTATGAAGTAACATTTGTATATTAAATAAAAGACGCATTAAAAATGTTTTATGGTATCAGAACAGTAAAATGTTTTGCTGCTTGGACATGACAAAAAAAAGTAATAGGATACATATATAAACAATGCGTAGTATGTCCTATCCAAGGTCAAGATTCAATTACTATTTGACAGTAGGTTTTGATTAAGATTAAATCGTGTTCGCATTAAAATTTCAATTGTCAGCAAGACAATATAAAACTTATAGAAGCAGGTTTTCAGAGATATGGAATGGAATATGTTTATATATAGGATGATTTTAGTCTTGTTGTGAAGTTAAATAGTTAATTGGCTGTCAATCGCTATTTGGTGATCTTTTGTAGTCTTTCATGGAAATAAGTAATGCTATCAGTATACGCCATTTCACAATGACTCACATTAAGGACAAATCCAGCGAACAACGCGGTCGTATCCAAAACTTGTATTTTATATTTTTTTTTATATTGAGATTTTTAAAATTATTATCTTTTTTTAAATACAAATAACATTTTATGTAGGGAATGTTTACATGTTTATTTATGTGATTTTAATCTTACTCAAATAAATATTTCCTTTAGGAATATTACATGTGTGCATATAGTAATTTACATTTTTAAAGTTGTGACTCAGAGGGTTCGGAAGAAAAAAAGCTGGGAATCTTTGAAATATACGATAAACAATGAAAATGCATAATCATTTACGGAAAACAATTTGCTTCTAAAAATATCTTAAGAAAACATGGGGGATCAAATACATTTGTCAAAGGCCAAATGAAAAAGATTCTTTTTTAATCAATGATGAATTAATAATTTAATCGACTAAATTACTTTCATTTAGACTCAAGCTGTTTCAGAGGAATATTATAACAATGTTACATTGAATTTTTTGAAAATTATGCAATGATTTTGTGATTGTTAAATGAAATAATAATGATACAGTTAACAAATGGTCAATTAGGATTCTCGTAACTTTATTTGCTTATTATAAAATTTTATTTGAAAAAATTCTCGTGGTTTTTTTTTAATTTAATTAGTGTTTATTTTTATATTGACTTCTAAAAGAATAAAAATCTATGGTATTATTTTTTATGAATCCCACGGATAAAATTTAACTTTTAAATTCCCATTCTATCAGAAGAAATATTAACTGTAAAATATGTTTGAAGAAAGCAAAATTCTCATTTTCTTCAAGAACATACAAAATTTCAGCGCCGTTTCGAACCAAAATGAAAAAACAAACATATCTACATACTTGAATCTTATAAAAGTAAATAAAATTGAGAAAGAAACCTACATTTGCATTACAAGTAGAAGTTAGAAAAGATATATATATGCACATATAAACCGAAAATGTGTAATGATATTTGTAATAGAAATGTTAGAAACAATTTGCTTATAAAAACAGGTTCTCTAAAACTACTTCTATCACTCTCTCTACTATTTACATTTTTATATCTTCAAAAACTACTAACGACTAAAAGAAACAAGAAGCTCAAATTGTCTCAGCTGTTTTACACTGCATTCAGTAAAAAAATAGTTTTTTTTAAAAAAAAGAATACAAGTATATTTCACATTTTTTTTCTTATAAAAAACATAGAAACACTCGCTCTTATTTACTCTAAGACTCGCCAATTTATATCAACATACACAAGTACAAAACAAAGGTTTAAAAAAAGTCTCCAGTATTAAATCGCATGAAACTATTTTAGAAAGAAGACGAAATAGAGGCAAGAAAAAAAAAGTTTTTTTGCAATAGCATTATTTCACACAGTGATTGCCTCCCGTATTTCATTCTTCCAATAAATGTACCGTGTAAAGGTGTTATATGGGAATCAGCCAGAGGCAACAATGAAAAATAGAAAAATTTTCCAGCGGGCACCTAAAGCATAAAGAAAGATTTTTTCGAGAGCAATATGTTAGCAATGAGGAAGCAGCGCTTGTCCAGTGCCACTTTTAATCTCTAAAGAACCCGCTGGGCACACAGGTAGAACTATATCGTTTATCACGTACCGAGGAGAAACTGGGCTTAACTTTTTCTTATCTTTATTGACGGGCTTCGGAAAATAGAAAAGAGGCTTGCCCTAGATTTCGCTCAAACTGGAGTTTGAAATTATCTTTTAAAGCACACCGAGTCTAGGGAAAAAACTCTCTGGGCACAAATATTTGTTCCTTAAGTTGCTCGGATAAAATGAAAAGGGATGTCGCTCGATTGGTTCCCAAAGTATCCTTTACTTTATCATTTTAGCAATGAGAGCAGATAAGACTGATACACAAAGATGATATCTTTACTTTTTTTCTCGTTGCTAATAAGTATGTTTTATTTGCATTAATAAATAGTTGATAGTTCTACCCGCCCCCTTTGTTGTAATGGTGTGATCAGGGATGTCTTAAGACTTTTTGAGACCATGGGCTCAGAGACATCTTAAGATATTTTGAGGCCTTGGGCCCCTATTTAAAAGTAGGTCATACCTGCGACCTCTAAAGTATACAATGTACAGTTGACAATGTGCATTGCCAAAAACTCGTACAAGCGGTAATTTGAAACAAATAAATGTGCATGGCTCACAATCTAATAAACCTCGGCACAAACCAACTCGACCGACGGCATCATTTCGACTAAATGATTTGACTGATCGTTTATGATATTAGGCCTAGGCCCGAGCATAGACAACGGTCATCCTATAACAGTCATGCCATTGTTGCCAGTTGACATGTAGTTTGAAATTCAATGTTTTTCGGAGAATATGTACCTAAATAATATTCGAAAATTAAAGTTATTCAGATTATGATCTTATTAAGGACGAGCCAGATCGAAACGAGGCCCCCACCGAGGATGAGGCCCTGGGCCCGGGCCCAGTTGCCTTAAGACGTCCCTGGGTGTGGTGATGAAAGCTGGGTCTCGCCTCGTCTGTTTAGTACCTTCTTAAAACAGTATTATCTCAAGATATTCTGGTAAGCTAGAGACCTTTTAAGCAAATTGCAGACTTGCAAATTCCTTGAGAAGACTCCTGTTTTAATCTTTCTATACATAACTTTTAATTTTTATCTTTCCATAATTCTTCTTTGCACTTCAGACTTTTCTGGCTAAATTATTGTCATGTGTGTTCTATTACGTTATTAGAGTAATTTGTATTATGCATTTGGATTTTATCAACTCTGATTAAGACTTGAAGCAGCAATACTAGCAATTGCTAATAGCTGCTAAGCTCCTATTTCATTATTTGAAATTCAATATAGATTCCTGCTACGAGAATTGCATGAAAAACATAAAATTGTCTTTTTTAAATGGATTATTTCTCATTGTGGCATTCCCAGTAATGAAATGCAGATGAACTGGCCAGAAAGAGACGTCCTATTTCTCAAACTTCAAATGGCCATATTAGCAATAAATCTGTATCGACAAGTATCACTATGACCTTCAGGGCCATAAAACTGTCACACAGTCAAAAGAAAGAACAAAACAAACTCTTAGAGAGTAACATCTATGCCTTCCAGACTACCTTACAAGCAGTGCTGTAAATGATTTTTGTCTGACTACAATTAATGACTTCATATATGCACATCTTCGCTTCCACATAGATGAAATTCTTGCATGACCCCTTTGTTGCAATGGGGTGATCTGTTCACAGCTCTCTCTCTCAAAGTAATATTTTCTCAAAATATTAGGAGGCTAGAGACTTTTTAAACAGATAGCAGACTTGTGACCCTGTTTTAACATTTTTATGTATATCTATTATCCTTTTATTTTTTCTCTTTGTGGAATTTTTCTTTGAACTTCAGACTTAGCTATGTAAATTATTGTAGTGTGTGTTCTATAACAATATTATTGTATTTGTACAGCTGTTGGTCTATATATACCATGAGGACACTTTGTCTCTGCATTGCCAGCTGCATTAGAAATTTTTAAGAAAATGTTTGCTTTAACACCGCACTAATATAACATGGAAGAATATTGATGAACTGTAATACGAAACCGAAGTACAGAATGAAACTGTCTTAGCTTTTCTGTCCAAATTTAAAGTGATTTTCTGTTCAATCTTAATTTCGACTTGCAATCATCCACATTTACGATAAAATAATTACAAAAACAGTAAATAAGAATAAATACGTCGCTATGGTCAAAAAGATGCGCAATACAATATGCACAATAGAGTACATATTATGTCTTTTTCTCTGTGTATAATAAATATACACAAAAAGATGGAAATTTTGGATTTTAAATATAACTTTTATAATCTATTTAAATCGAAATGATGTTGAAAAGTATACACCAAATTGCGAATTATTCGATCTGCCGGCTGGAACAGATATTGAATGTAAATTGAAAAAACTGTACTTAATCTTTTCAAAATAATCATTTGTTTCCTTTTTGTATATCTTTAAAATCTAATAAAGAAGCAAATAAATTAATGATTATAGATTTGGTTTCATAGAAAAATCAAGTAACTGCTATGTACTATAGTATCGAGAAAGAAGTTACTCTTAAATAAATTATCAATAACTTTTTTAAAATGCACACACATTGTTATCTTGTACAACTGCACAACTTTGAGATTAATATTCCAAGCAAATTCTTATAATAATATACAAAATATTGGAGGGATCAAATAAGTTAAAAGCCTATCGGTTGAGTCAAAATAAGTGTGACCAATTTTAAAAGCATGTAACTATTTATGATGAACTTCTTTTATTTTACTATTGGTTTTATTTGAAAAGTGAAACATTTAAATTACCAATCTAACCATTTTTATTAGTGGGAGTAAATTGCAGTAATGAAATTGGATCCTCAAAAATGTTCAACTTCTGAAGAATGGTTGTTTAAACTCTGTAAATAATAAAGCATTTAAAAATCAAAAAAGTCTTTTTTCTATTGTATAAATATCTAAACCTCCAAAGGAAATAAAAGTTGGCTCGCAACCAAAAGCTCCAGGGGGAAAAGTGAACGAAAGGAAGTCCTTAATGAAAGAGATAAAAAGAAGTTGAAAAGAATTATCGTTGCAGAAAAGTCTTTGCCTCAAAAACCTATGGCAAATAAACTATAGATATAGCAATCGATGATTTGTCGGCAGGTAAAAAAAAAAAATTGGTTATAAAAAAGTAAATTTTCCAGTTTGTCATCAAATGTCTGTCAAGACCGTAGAAAAACAAGGAAGACGTTCTTGGCCTCTATTTAATGTTACACAAGGATAGGTACAAAGCATGGATAACTTCTGATGAAGCACAGTTTCATCTGCCATTCACAATTGGCAAAACGAAGATACAATATATTTCAAGCAAAAAATGTCGCAAAAACGCAGTTGTTTTGAAAAATGCAAGTGTGCCGTCAGATGTTATGGTATGGATGAAAATGTCCTCTCAAGGCTTAATAAAACCATTTTTTGTAGAACCAATCTTCAAAATTGATGGTAAATACTATCAGAATAAAGTTTTGAAACACTTTATCAAAAAAAGTAAAAGTACTCTCAAGGAAACTTTGTTTTTACCAAGATTCTGCACTATGCCATACTGCAAAATCAACTATAAAATGGCCGAAGGATTAAAAAATAAATTTTCCATCTCCTGATAAATGAATATCACTGTCCCCTGTCTGTGTTTCTTGTGATTATTTTTTATGGGGATACTTAATAAACAATTAAATAAACGTAAAGTAAAAGCATTTCAAGGGGTTCAAAAAGCAATTTAAGAGGGAGTTGTAAAAATACCCCCAAAAGGATCGAAAAAACTCTGTTAGCTTAACTAAAACGATTAAGAAAAATGTACTGTGCTTGAGGAAACCACATTGAAAATTCCTTGTAAATAACTTTATTCAATAAAAATTTATGATCCTCTGAAATTGATCACACTATTTATGAATCAACCGGTATATGATCTGAAAAAAAAAAATTAAATATTTCATTCATTTAACAGAGCACTCAGTTAATGTGCAACAAACTGTGATAGCTTTATACCCATTCCCTTTCAAATTTCAGTCATTAAAACTAAGTTATTGACCTTGTATTAATTTTAAGTTTTTTGGGTGAAATTGTTAAAAGAATCATCTTTTAAAGGATGGAAATACTATTTCGAAATTTAAGTTTTACTTCTACAAGTCTCTAATTCGGAGATAAAGAACACTGGTTATTTAAAACTTCTATCCAATATCAATAACTAGTATAGAGGGAAGGATCTTTGAAATTCCAGCACAGCTTTAGCGAAAATTACGTAAGTATGCCATGAACATTTTAAAAATTTAATTTTCACTAATATGTTAATCAGTTTATCTGATTTCGATTTAAAATTTCCGAAAATATTGAGTACATCCAAAATAACTAGTATGGAATGTTTAAAAATATGTTCCTTTTATTAAAACTAGATAAAAAAAAATTAAAACAAGTTTCGGCAAAAAGGATGCTTCATTGCTAAGAACTGTTTGCAAAATGATTTATAAACAGCAAGTTTACTTTCAAAACATAATAATTCAAAAGTAGCAAAACTTAGACAAAAGTATTTAAAAACTCCATAAATAAAAATTCTCGGAAAATAGTTACCTAAAGCGAATTTAGCTAAAAATGTAAGATAACCATTAATTTTACAATGAGCGATTGGTTTTTCAAGGGGAAAAAACGATGCGTTTAACAAATTAAACAATTCGCTGTTACCAATCACTTTATAAATTAATGAGAAGACAGACAACAATAGAATTTTGTTTTTCTTCACCGCAGCACTAACAGGCAAGAATGTTCAACCACCGGCTTGAATAATCGATGGAAGGTTCCTTTTCTTGCGAACCATTAATAAAAACTTTTTTAACTAGGTTTATCTTTAGAAGATAAAACTTACTTTAACTCAGGCTTTCTTGTGGAGCAAAAAAGCATTGTACACATAGCAAAGTATTGATCTGTTTCTCTTCTCTATCAGCAAGCAGTACCTTGTGGCAAGCAAACCGAAATAAAACCCTGGCTGATAGAAGGAAACACTGAAATAACAGCACACTTTTTTTATCCCCTAAAAACTTACAGAAAACTCTGCACTGTTTAATGTATTTTTAGAATCAGTACGAGATCAGCGTGGAACGAAAGAAAAGATTTCACTTTTTGTGTTTGTTGAAACTCAAAAGAATTTTACAAAGACTTTTTTTTAGCGCGCTTCACTCTCTGGAACTTCTTTTCACAGCTCTTAATGGAATTGGGGAAAAGGATAATGATAGCATATTGTGAAGAACGTCATCAATTTTAATCACTCTTGGCAACAATTGACAGTTCTCAGGGATCCACGTTTTCAAAACGAAAAATTTTAATCTCGAAAACTTATCATCTTTTGAAGTAGTAATTCCTTCATTTTCTAACCCTTTTAGAAATGAGAATTTATGTACATATTTCTATAAAAAGTTCGCAAATTTCGAAAATTACAATCAAATTAGGTTTGTTTCGACAAATAAATGTTGAGCCTCAAAAAATATTTCTGCTTTTTGGTGGATTATTATCAGAAAAATAGTAAAATAAAAACATTACAATTCATTTTCCCATGTTCGTATCTGTGTGAAAACTGAGAATTTTTGGAATATTTTTAAAGCTAATGTAAGGAGGTCGGCCTATGTACGGTACCGCTAATTTTTAGAAAAAATATTGTTTGGAAGAAATATGTGTGTGTGTTTGTTATTTTATAAACATTTTCCATGCGCAAGAGGTTTTAATCTTCTAAGTTTGTGACGAATCTATACGGAACTTTATCACTAACCTTCTGAACCGACCTTTTTAGGGAAATTTAATTCCCTACCTATTTCCAATCAACTCCAAGGAGCGGACAAGATTACTTGTTATGTAGATTAGATTCAGTATTTAAGTCAAACGAAATAGTAAAGTAAGAGCAATAGGAGATAGATATTGAAACATAAAGTTATAGTGATTTTGAATTGAAATATTGTTGTTGAAGATAAATTAAACCCATGAAGAATTGAGATTCCAAGAGGTAAATATATTTTTGAAGTTAAAGTCTCACTCAAGTTTTAAGAGTCGGATTAAAGTTAAATGTTCATTAAAAACATTATTGAATATAATTCTGGGATCTCTTATCGTGGTAATTTCTGCGTGATCGTTATTTAATGAATTAATTAATTGGATTATTAATTAATTGAGTTAATTTAAAGAATAATAATTAAAACCTCATAGTATTCACATTGTTGTTGTTAATAAGTCTTTGATTCTATTTGAGAAAGATAATCAAATAAAGAAAGTTAATTATAATAATGGCTACTGGTTCTTTTATATCTCATAAATATTCTAGTTCTCAAAGTGAGGTCCCCAGGGACCATTACAATGGCGCCCAACGTATAAATCCCGAGAATAGAGTCGGATCCAGTTTTAGAATCATTCCGGAACAATATTTTTCGGGGATTGAGAACATAGATGATTTTTTGGAGAATATTGATCATAATCTCGCGTATTATGAGATACCTGCACAACTGGCATGTGCTTACTTGAAAGGTCATCTCAAAGGACGGGCACTCGACTGGTTCGAAGTTCTAGGTTATAGAGTCATTGAAGATAAGACAACAGACTACGCGCACTTAAAACAGGCATTGTCAGAACAATTTCCCGTGGTCAGAAACAGGTCAGAACTAGAAACGCGATTTTATTCCTCATCACAAAGACGAGATCAACAACCTTCGGACTTTATTTATGAATTGTTGAAAATTCATAAAATACTTAAACTAGAAATGTCGGAGGAAAAATTAATAGATCACGTCATTAGTCGATTAGAACCTCAAATTTTGGATTATGTCGAAGTTAGACATCCACGAAATACTGCCAATCTCCTACAAATCGTTGATAAATACGAAGAACGTTTTATGCATAGGCAAATCAGAGGTTCGAGTGAGGGATTTAGAAGTTCAGGCCCTCATGAAAACAATCGTTTTAATACCTGGCATAGACAGGAAAATTGGAGGGAAAACAGAAATAATGAGAGATACGCCAATAATAGCCGACCACAAAGGGAATTTAATCGATTCGAAAACCAAGGTTTCGCAAATCGCAGATTCGAAGGTAGACGCCAAGGTGGACAATCGGATCAACCATTCCACAGTCAAGGCGGTCGACAAAGCGGGTCGAGAAATAGTTCATTTCGAGGTCAAAATGAACGAAGTAGAAATTTAAACTTTTAA
Organism: Trichonephila clavipes; assembly: GCA_019973935.1. Taxonomy (NCBI): domain Eukaryota; kingdom Metazoa; phylum Arthropoda; class Arachnida; order Araneae; family Nephilidae; genus Trichonephila; species Trichonephila clavipes. The sequence goes on along the minus strand of BMAU01002569.1, from coordinate 81,302 downwards.
GCGATCGATGTGAATATGGGGGTAATCGATCGCGAGGTACGGAAAATCCTCCAGTTTGGGATCATCGGCCTATCAAAGTATCCTCTATAAGAATGACCCCAGTCGAATTACCGTATGTCCCTATTCTATTAAATGAAACCTTTATTACCGCACTATGGGACACGGGAGCAGAGAAATCTTTTATTTCGGAGGAGGTATACCGCAATTATTTTTCATACCGACCTCGTCAAAAGACGAAAGACAGAGTCGTAACAGCACAAGGAGCCCCGTGCAATCATTTAGGTAGAGTCGAATTACAAATTAGAATCAGGGAATTTCAGAAACCCTGGGAATTCCATATACTTGATAACATGCAGTATCAGTGCATTCTGGGGATTGATTTTATGAAGGCGTCGCGATTAACATTAGATTTTGATCAGAAATCCTTAATCATTCCCGATCATCTGATCAAACAAACGCCTAAAGAGGAGAAACTCGTTGATATTGATCTCACAGAATCGAAACTTAATGACGAGCAACAGAGGCAATTAAAAGCCTTATTTAATAATTTTAAAGGGTTATTTTCCGATCAACCGGGATTAACGCATGTTGTATATCATGAGATAGATACTGGAGATAAAGGACCGGTAGTGTCGAGACCATACAAGTACGACAGGGTCAAACAAGGCATTATTGATTATCACATAGATAAGATGTTACAGGATGGTACAATTTGCCCTATTAATTCGCCCTATGCATCTCCAGTCGTATTAACTCAAAAAAACAATGACCTTCCTCCAGATTCTCCCGAGGCGTATCGTTTCGCGATCGATTATCGGAAACTAAATGCAATTACCAAATATCCTCTATATCCATTACCGGTTATTGATGACTTACTCACCAATATCCCTCACACCAACGTTATGTCCACTCTAGATCTCAGAAGTGGCTATTTTCAGTTGGCGATTAGTCCAAAGGACATAGAAAAAACAGCGTTTATCACTCGCAATGGCACTTTTGCATTCCTACGCATGCCTTTTGGTCTTTCTGGGGCGGCGCCTAATTTCCAAAGGGCTATCGATATAATCCTCCAACCTGTTATTGGGCGTTTCGTGTCCGTTTATATGGATGATGTTATTATTACATCACCATCGTTCAAAGACCATCTAGATCATTTAACTCAGGTTTTTACCTTATTACGAGACGCAGGGCTAACATTAAATAAAGAAAATGTCACTTCGCTCGTGACAAACTCAAATATTTAGGCCTGATTATTAGTAAAGAAGGAATCGAAACTGACAATAAGAAAATTCGGGCAATTACGGAAATGAAACCTCCCAAAAATAATAGAGAAGTGTCAAAATTTTTAGGGATGACGGGTTGGTACCAAAAATTTATTCCGCGATACGCAGATATATGCGAACCATTGTACCAATTAAAGAAAAAGGGGGCGAAGTTTAACTGGTCGGGAGAAGCACAGGATTCTTTTGATCAGATCAAACGCACACTAACGGAGGCACCGATTTTGCAATTACCAAATTTTTCTGAACAGTTCAATTTATTCACTGATGCAAGTGGGGTCGGAATTGGTGCTGTGCTTCAGCAAAATCAAAAACCTATTGCTTTCGCGTCTCGAACCCTTAATAAAGCAGAACGTAATTATACGGTTACCGAAAGAGAATGTTTGGCGGTAATTTGGGCTCTAAATAAGTTTAAAACTTATTTTGGACCCCTACCTGTGAAAGTGATTACAGATCACGCAGCGTTAACGAAGTTAACCAATGGTAAGAATTTATCAAGTAGGATGATCCGATGGGCATTGAAATTGTCAGAGTTTAACATAGAATGGGAGCACAGACCTGGTGTTCAAAACGTGGTCGCAGACCTTTTATCAAGAAATCCAGTAGACAGTGTCGAGGGATCGCAAATTTCGTGCGCAGCTCTTAGAGCCCTCGCAATAAATTCCCGTGAACAATTCATTAAGGAACAGAGGGAAGATCCTGAATTAGGACATATTTATCGATACTTAGAAAACCCTGATGACGGTTCTGTTAATGCGACGGTATGCGAGAGTTGGTCCCAGGACTTCAAGTTAATAAATGGTCTCCTCTTTTACGCGAAGTATTTTTCTAATCTGGGAGAACTAAGAGTTTATATTCCTGGTTCTCTTCGAAAAGATATAATGAAAGAATTTCATGATCTGCCATTAGCAGGACATCTCGGAAAGAGGAAGACATATCTTAAACTTCGTGACACGTGCTATTTTCCATTTATGAGAAAATATATATTTGAATATGTTTCAACCTGTGACCGGTGTCAAAAGTTTAATTATAAAAACGCGCTACCAGCTGGTCGTTTAATGCCTATAGTTTCGAAATATCCAAATGAAATTGTAACACTAGACTTAGTAGGCCCCTACCCCGCATCCCGACCCGAGAGATATAAATTCATATTAGTTATAACTGACCACTTCACTAAGTGGTGTGAGCTGATTCCTCTTCGTAAAGCTTCAGCACAGACAATAGCTAATGCCTTTTTAATAACTATATAGCGCGTTACGGAGCTCCGATTTCTTTGATAAGTGATAACGGCCCCCAATTTATTTCTGACGTGTTTGAACATCTCAGTCACAGGTTGGACATCAAACATATGAAAACGGTAACGTACAGACCACAGTCTAATCTCACGGAGAGAGTGAATAGAAATTTAGTTCAAATGATAGCTTCTTTTGTTGAAGAAAATCATGAAAACTGGGACCAATTTCTACACGAGTTCGCTTTCGCATTGCGCACGGCAGTAAATGAGACGACAAATAAAACTCCGGCTGAGTTGTTTTTAGGAAGGAAAATCATGACTCCGTTTAGCAAGCTCATAAATGTTACGGAGGATGCGAAATATGTTGGTAATAACATCGAAAGATTATTCGATGAGGCAAGACGAAATATGCAAAAACAGCATAAATCTTGGGAAAAACATTACAATCTCAGAAGGAGGGATGTTCACATCAAAGTGAACGATTTGGTTTTACTTCAAACACATTTCTTAAGTGCTGCGGGTAAGAAACAGGTGGGAAAAATTTATGCCTAAGTTTGAAGGTCCCTATAAGGTTTTAGAAATAAAAGGAAATAATTTAGTTATTTGGAAAAACGGAAGAAATATAACTGTTAATATTGATCAGGTTCGAGTGTACCGACCTCGTCAGTCAGACACAATTAGTTCGGATAGTCCGATAGAAACTATATATGACGAACAAGAAGTTAGTCATGGGTCAAATAGATCACATCAAGGACAGTTTAAAGAGCATAGGAAAACCTCTAGTCAGGAAAGTGAGAGATGTAGATCACGGCAGAGTAACACCACACGGGAGATCCCCAGAAATAAACGTAAAATTAATAGTACTGCGTCGAAGGACCCAGCTATAAAAAGATACAAGATATGTAAGAAGAGATCCCGACAAGGATCTGATCATCAGGACCGGAAAAGACATGCTCCTGAGCAAAGGCAGGGAGTCAAGAGGTCGATCCCTTCCTCGATCTCGTCCAAAACTTACAAATTAAAAAAACCTAATACCTCTTCACCAGGAGTACAGTCCATTGCAGGTCCATCAAAGTTACCTGATCGCAGGACAGCTACGACTACAGGTGGATCCCGAATGGAAGTTAGTGGACGTGATAACCAGACCCGTCAGACCAGAGCGACAACGAGAAGACACAACGAACAAGCGGAGAAAACAGTCCGGTCGAATCAAACCAATACAAGAAGACCTTGCCCATACTATCTACGGAGCCGTATACAAGAAAAAGACAGAATCCATGAGGACCTCAACAACATCGAAATCAACGGCATACCTGGCAGCATATTCCGCAGAAGAAGCCTCAGTATGGAAGCGATGAATGGAGATCCAGTGCATAGGATTTAACAGACAAAATCCAGGTTGTATTGTTTCATTATCTTCGCGGTACGAACAAATGAAGAATTTTTGCAATTAAAGCAAGTCACGGGCGGACTCTAAAATTAAGAAGACTGACAAAAGTGGACACTACATTGTGTGTGTTTTTTTTCTATAACAGAAAAAAACGACTTTTGTGTTACTTTTTGTATTTTGGAGAAAACATCTGTAAATTTTGCATTTGTTTACTTCGATGTATGACTTCGCTAAGATGCGACAATTCATTTGGTTGTTTGTGTTATTTGTTTATTACAAAATGATTATTATTATATGCTATGTATGTTTCTATGTATGTTTTGTTTCACATCTGGTGCCTTATTGCGCGGCGAAGTTAGATAGGATTAACCATTAACACTAACTAGCGCATCAAGTTTTTCGAATGAGAAGGCAAAGGAACCAGATATTTATTGTATGACATTCATGTAACAAATGTATAAATTCATGTATACTTTTACCTACTTCTCAAATGGATGTCAATCTTTCAGGGTAGCTGACCCTGAAGTCTTCGATGTTCCAGTGCCACAGAAGATTGTATTGTATTTTTTTGTATAATATATAAGTCATACTCTATGGGGCTGGTTTTTTTGCCACCACTAGGGTGGTTTTTCCCACGCCCCCTTGCCGAATGGATAGAGTGCAGGGATTAATTTAAACTTGTAAAATATTATGAGGTTTGTCAATTAATTTTAAATCGTAATTTAATCCTTTTTCATTACGGAAGATGTTTCAATAATATACAGTTAGAAATTAATATCGTCGGTACTGTAAGACAAAGATAGGATTTACGTAATTTATTTTCAGGACATTTGAGTCCTTCGAATAAATCCCGTTTTCTTTTTGGAGGGGATTGTGACGAATCTATACGGAACTTTATCACTAACCTTCTGAACCGACCTTTTTAGGGAAATTTAATTCCCTACCTATTTCCAATCAACTCCAAGGAGCGGACAAGATTACTTGTTATGTAGATTAGATTCAGTATTTAAGTCAAACGAAATAGTAAAGTAAGAGCAATAGGAGATAGATATTGAAACATAGAGTTATAGTGATTTTGAATTGAAATATTGTTGTTGAAGATAAATTAAACCCATGAAGAATTGAGATTCCAAGTGGTAAATATATTTTTGAAGTTAAAGTCTCACTCAAGTTTTAAGAGTCGGATTAAAGTTAAATGTTCATTAAAAACATTATTGAATATAATTCTGGGATCTCTTATCGTGGTAATTTCTGCGTGATCGTTATTTAATGAATTAATTAATTGGATTATTAATTAATTGAGTTAATTTAAAGAATAATAATTAAAACCTCATAGTATTCACATTGTTGTTGTTAATAAGTCTTTGATTCTATTTGAGAAAGATAATCAAATAAAGAAAGTTAATTATAATAATGGCTACTGGTTCTTTTATATCTCATAATTATTCTAGTTCTCAAAGTGAGGTCCCCAGGGACCATTACAAGTTTAGGGGTGGTTTGTGAATGAAACTTTTATTCTAAAAGAAAAAAATAACACTCACATTCATCCAAGTTAGTATTAGAATCTCTGAGTTTCTAAATAATTCGTATAATTCACATTCAATCAGTGGAATGTCTGATTGCACTTGATCATGTAGTGAGATCAACAATCGCATTCTTTATGATTCGGAATTTTTTTTCAACCATTTTCAAATTTGTTTCTCATTTAAAGATAAATGCTGAGCGTCCATACTGAAGATTTTCAGCAAACGTGATGACCGTTAGTTTAAAATTAGTCGTATACGAAGTTTTTTTCCCACACATTTTCCAAACATACCAAAAAAAAATGGCGCAGAAAGTAAGACTAACACAGAGATAAGAGAGAAAGTAATAATGCACAAGATGTTGAATGACAAAAATGTGTTAGCTTCAGATAGGGCTACCAAGATAAAACTGAAGTGGTTGGCGTCTTTCGTTTTACTTTAAGCCAATTTGAATAGAAAAAAAATATTCCGCTTGTTTTACTTTTGGCAACATTTTTGGTCTTATTACGAATAGTTTGAAAATACTTGAAAATTATACTTAGATACTTAATAATCCATAAGTGGTTTATATTTATTAACCTTCACTACTTTGAATATCCGAAGTATATTATTTAAAACTTTTTGTATATTAATTTGTGTTTTTGATCTTAAATCATAAAAAAAGAAATAAAAATAAAATAAATAAATCATCCACTATTTTTACCCCTGCAACGAATACTTAACTCGACTATTCATCACCAAACGCTCTTGAAGTGTTCGGCCCAGTACCTTCTTCTTTCCCCTAAGCACCTTTTTTTAAAAGTGTTACACATGCCTCTTAATTATATGCTAAATTGATAAACAGTTTCTCCTAACGCAGTTAAAAATAAGGAAGGGGCTTAATCAGAGGAAAGCTGAGATTTATCTTTTTTAAAAAAAGAGTGAGATGATTTTTTTTCTAGCCCTCGGTACATTCTATCACTGTCAGCAGCAGACAAGGAAACCAGAGAGCACGATATTTTTTTGTTAGGAAATACAATTTATTCTTTTTTTCCCATGCAGTTTTTTTTTCTTTTCTTGCCCTTTTTGATCTCCTGTGTCCATTAATTTTGTCACTTTTATAATTTCCGCTGGCAAACGACAGAAAATGCTGAGGAGTTGACAGACTATGGAAACGTTTGCTGACAAGCGGAAAAAGCAATTTTGTGGTTGTTAAGAACTTTTTCAATTACCTTTACTCACAAAAACACAAAATATAATTTTTTCCCGTGTTTGTCTAGTAGCTTTTGTCTTTCGCTTCGCCCACCCTTTACCCTTATTTTTATGTACATAGTATAGAAATGTGAAGTAAATCAAAATGAGGATGTTATTTTTTTTCAAGAAATAATTAAAAACATTCAAGATTTATCTATCTTCAAAGTAATGAAAAATAGATTTACCATTTCATATAAACAAAATAAAAAACACATCTTTATTAATTATTACCTGAGGAAACTTAAATAATAATTATGCTAGATTCACAAAAAAAAAAATATAAACACCCCTTTCTTCAATGGCTTTTTTTTAAAACTTGAGAAGAATATGATTTTTTTTTAATTCCATGCATTCATTATTTTTTACTGAATAAATCAAAAATGTGTAAGTACTTAAAAATATTTTTTTTAAATAATTTATTTTTAATACTGTATAAATATTTGTATGACAAAGATGAATTAAGCAGTTTTAAAAATTAAATTTACTTCACAGAAATATTCAAGGACAAAAATAAATCGTTTTAAGAAATTAAGTATTAATATATAAAAAAAATTGTGTCTTATGTATATTACCTAATTACACATTCTAATTGAAAACACGTAAAACAATTACTTATCTTACGTTGTATACCTTTATTTTTCACAAAGTAAAACTTTGTTAGATAAATCAATTTGCTGAAAATATATCTAAAATATCTTAATTAGAAGAATTACAAACATTTTAAAACATTAAATTAGGACTCAAAAAAACTATAAACAGACAACTTTTTTTGTTATTGTTACCATAAAGAAATAACGTTGTCAACATTGAATTGATTATTCACCAATAAGCATAAATAACCAAAAAATATGTTAAAGGGGAAAAATTAATAAAGAAAACAAAGATTTTTTAAGGAATAAATATACGAGAGCTTTTAAAGCAAAAATGAAAAATGATCATTTTAGTTTATTGAAAAGGAGCTATCAGTAATAAAAAGGAGGGGGGAAAATACAACAAATTGTCCGGAAAAATTCATTTTTCTTGAACCTTTTTATTCTATTATTTGGCTAAAAACGGAGGAAAATACGAAGATAATTTGCTAAAATTTGGCTCGAAAAATAAATTAAAGGTTAAAGATTAAATTTACATCGATCGAACGAAAAAGGTAGCAGATGCTCTCTTTTAGATTTTACTTAAGAATCCATGATTAAAACTGTCAGAGGATAAACATGCGTAATTTGTCAAAAGATGCAACTCATATCGGAAGCCTTTTCATCATCGATTGCTACAAAATCGATATTTTAACAAAGCCTCTTTGCAAGTCCAATTTTTAATTCCCTTCTTCCCCTCCCCCTCCCTCACCGTGAGCTATAACTACATTGTCTCTTCTATTATAACTCAGTTTATTTCTTAATCTAAGAAGACAGAAAGAAGCTTTGTTTAAGTTGACTTCCGTTGATGGAAATATTTAAATAAAATATTTAACTAATGGAAAATCTCTGATTAAAGGGCTTAGAAATGTAGAATGAAATATTATAGGGAGTGTTACGTAAAAAAGTGTCTAGTCGGGTAATATTTAAAGCTGTAAGATTTAGTTTACGATTCAGAAAAGCATTATTTCAATATTATTTTTTTCTGATGAATCAAGTCGAAACCAAGTTAAGTTATTGTAATGTAGTTACACCTGTATGGAAAGGCATTATTTCATAATTGTATTCGTAAGGAATTTATAACGTTGTGTAATTATAATATTTTTGCTGTTTTGTTGCTAAAAATTATATTTATTATTATATAAATGTAGCTCAGCTTTAATCAAATAATTATTCAGTAATGATTCGCTTAGCATAAAAAATATGCCATCAAAGTTCTATCCCATAATATTAATCCGATTATTTTGAATACAAGAAAAATTCGACTCCATTTTGTCAAATAACAAAGAAAAAACTTTGAGGCATCGTTTTTAAGCAGTACAAATATTATAGAAAAATAAATTTTCATTTTTTTCTTTAATATTGAAATTCACATGCATGTTTCATCTTAGTAATTAATCCGCCCCCCTAAAATGAAAAATTTGAATTATTTTCTACTATATTTTTCTTTCTGAAGTAAGTTTTAAAAAAAACATAGAACATTTTATAAAGGGTGTGAAAAAAATATTAAATACATCAAATAAAGCAAGAGCCAGAATTTTCAAAACCAAACTTCACAAGGTCATGGAATTATCTTTAGGCAGCCATTTGCTAGATAATTGTAACAATTGATTCAAAAACTTTTAATCTACTGAAAAGCTTTTGCGAAAGTTATTATTGATATACATACCATAACTTTTACATCAATCATTTGAAGGGTTAGTGAAGAATATCTACAAGAATAGTTTAGACTAACATTGAAAGAAAAGAAATTAAACTTAAAACTAGCGTATAGTTTATTATTTAAATATATTAAAAGCAAGAACTTGCTTTCATATGCTGTAAGGGTATTTAGAACTCTTATAATAATTTTCTTTATGTCTTACTCTAATAAAGTCGCCACTGTAAATTTCTAAGGTAAATTAATAAATAAAATTATTAAGAATTTCAAATCCCTTAATTACATAAATCAACGAAACAATCAATCAATATTTCTGAATGAAAAGAATTTTTTCCTTCTCGTTGCCTTCCAATAAAAAGGAAATACAATGCAAAATAATACTAATCCACTATAAGATGACTAAGTTCCTCAATCAGTATCCGGACAACACGTGACTGGTCAAGAGCAAGGGATGAAGTGGCCCGGGAGTCTTAATCTGAGTTAATTCGTCTCCATCTTTGGTTCCTAAGCCAGTCGGGGATTAGGCGGGGAGATCTAGAGTAAACATTTGGTTTAACTTCGCAGAAGTGATGGTGACTCAGATCGTCATGACGTTTCCACTAGAGAGACTTAATTCATTTAAGATACTTGATTTCGCCAATGAATTGGATCCTTCAGAAGCAGACGCTGAGAATCCTTAACATAAATGAATGGGAGGCTGTTTAGCTATATATTCCAACGCATGATTAGATAGCATTGGTTGGATATTATATGAAAGAACTACAAAAATAATAGCTTTGACAACGCTTATAAATTGCAACCTATCCATGTGGGGATTTTAACTATCCTTTGAATTCTTTTACCATTTTTACCAAATTTTGTACTTTTCACACCAATTCACATGTTCTTTGCGTAATTTTTTTATTTAAAAAATATTGCACAACTTTATTTAATAGAGATGTAATAAATATTTATATTACATAATGTTGGCCAAAGGTCACTTAAAAGAATATAATTTTTCATGTTTTATATAGAATATATATTTATTTATATATGTGTATTATAAATTATTTGGAATATTTTTAAACGAGGTATGGAAAACACACAGTATTTCTCAAATGAGTACCATAATCTAGTCTTCAAATATAGGCCTTTTGCATAACATTTTTCATAACATCTTGCACTATCACTTTTTGTGTCCCTTTGATTTATTAACAAATATAAGTTCTGAATCAAGCAATAGTTCTAAGAATATTCATAAAAGTAGAATTCATTCAGAAGTATTAAAGAAAAAAAAATCGCTATCTTGAATGAAAATGAAATAAATATGTCGTCTATTGAATGATAAGAAATAATCTTTTATATTAACGTGATAACAACAAACAATTTTCACAAGTTGCTCAGTTGTGTGTATTTCCATAATTAAAACTCAAATCTTGATTTTCAAATTTTGAAAGCAACTTTCGATCCACTTCCGAAAAAAAAAGATTAATTTCCATAAAGGATATTCACATTTCAAATTGTAAGGCAAGTTTTGAGTTTACCTTACATAAAATAATATTTTTATTCGAAAAAGAATATATATATATATATATATATATATATATATATATATATGCATATGACATGTTTCAAGTCAACACCAATCTTATTTTAAGAAACAGTCTTTATTCATAGAGCCATCTACAGGTTTTGTAGCTGAGATAAAAACGAAGCCTAAGTGAAATCTAAGTGTTTTTACCACTTATGCTCAGATGTGAAGCATCTCTTATTTTATGAGTTGTACTTGAAAGTTATTACTGACATACAGACTATAAAAAATATTGATATGGGATCAGAAGTTTTTTGAGGTTGGGCCATCTGTTTCGGAGAAATAATTGTGTGATTAATTTAATACTTGAAGATGTAATGGAAAATAAAAGTTAAATGTTATATAGGGAATTAAATTTTAAATCTAATTTAATTATTCTTTTATATATATATATATATATATATATATATATATATATATATATATATATATATATATATATATATATATATATATATATATATATATGGGTCGTGGGTAGCCTAGTGGTAAGAGCATCGGATTCCAGACCGGAAGGCCTGGGTTCGATGCCCGATGCCACCAAATACCCTCCGATTACACACGGAGTACATGCTCGTTAAATCAGTGGGTCCGAAAGTCTTGTGGGCTGAATCACGAGTGCAGGGGACTGGAGAATATTTCCCTCCCCATCAGTTCCATGCTTAAATTGTGGAGGTGCAGATAGGTGGTGTCACCATCTATCGTCCCTTCGGGGAATTGCACCGAGCTAATTCGTACTGTCATCTGTATTGTGATCAAGGCCTAGGCCAACGACAGGCGTACTTCTAGTCCCTTGACACGATGAATTTCGTGGCCTCGATCTGACTACGCCAGACAGGCGTTAGAAACAACAACAACTATATATATATATATATATATATATATATATATATATATATATGTGGGAGACAACAAGGGGTCCAAGACGTTGGTCTTTCTTCTATTTTATTTTAACATTAAACAAAAATTAATTAAAAAAGGTAGTTGAGTTTTTACAGATAAGTTTGACGATGATATTCAGAAGGTAACGCCTGCTCGCGCACCTCTCGCGTTCTCTCTTCTCTCTCTAATGTTCAAGCGTTTTTTTTTTTCTTCCCTTAATTCAAAAGTTTTAGTTTTAGTTTCCATTCAATGCGCCTGCGCGCGGAGACTGCGTTGCTTTTGGCTGCATGCCACAACGGCCATTCTGACCATACGCTGTCCGCAGCGGTATTTCCATGGAGACCAGAGGAGAATCTGAAACATACAAAAAAAAACGGAACAGACAAGGACTATATGACAAATATATAGAGATTAAACATATCATAATTCTGCTGAACTAGACAGTTTCTCCATCATGTGAAGGCACCTCTTTCGACATCCGGAAGGTTCCACAGGAAAACATTGTGTTTCACCGGCATAAGAACATCTTTTTCAACAAGTTGATCTTTGGTTGAACGCATCGATATTTTCCTCTGTAGAGTTCTGGACGTCTGTTCAAAACGATTTCTCTTTTTCCTTCGTTTCCACTGCCAAGGCTCAAAGATCCTTCGGAGCAACACAAATCGTCGATAATTACGTTCCATAGGTGAAGGGGTAGGTGAGCGGGAGATGAATTCCACGGAACTCGTTTTCATGGCACCATTGGCTTTCTTACACAATACTATATCAGAACATTTTTCTCTTACAATACTCAATTTTAACTTAGTACTCTGAATTTTATTACATTTATAATCCTTAATTAGAGAACTCGAATCATTTCTAGTATTAAAGTTCTTAACATATGGCAAATCATAACTAGAGTTTTCTATCACATTTGAAACAGAAACATTTGGAAAAGAAATAGCACTAGAATAAGCATAAGCATGAGCACCTAAAGAGGATTCACTTTCATTCAATAAAACATCGCTCTTTGCGTGGCCTAGTTTTTTTATTTCAGAATATATACTGGGATGTATAATAAATTCTTCGGTCAAGGTCGGTGATATCGCCGTTCGCACACTTAGACTAGTAGAGTGTTGATTAAGAGAAAGATTTATCGGTTTAACTTCTACCATTCGCTGTTCGCCAAAACATGAACTTAACGTTATGATTTCTTCGGAAGGTGTTTGCACTCTAATTAGTGAGGAATTTAAAACTGGGATCTGGCAACCTGAATCAATCAATGCTGTTACGGGCTGATTTTCCACAAACATGTTTACGTATTGAAGATTTGCGCATTCATCGCTATTTTGTTTTTCGCTCTCGATTTTCAAAGTATTCACATTTATTCTATTATGGATGTGATCATTAGATTCTTTAGGTTTAAAACGCTTCTCACAGTCTCTTGCGCAATGAGATGAATCACCGCATATATAGCAATTTTTATTTTCTCTTTCAAGATATTGGGGATAGTTCTCTTTAATCTTTGGTTTAAAGTTTTGTGATTTATTTTTAAAGGGGTCTTGGGTATATCCATAAGTAATAGGAATTTCTTTATGTGATCCGCTTCTAGATGAAGTATAAATATCACACTCTTTAGCTAAATCAATAGGCCTAAACCAATCTTCTGCTTCTCGAATGCCAATATGAGTTGCGGTTTCCTTATTTAAAGTTTTGAACTGTTTCTCTTCGAATTTAGCTGCAGGATTTAAACTTAATGCTTTATTTTTAACCCTTTGAAGTTCGACTTCTTTTTCTAACTGTGCTAACTGTAGTTTCGCGAGCTCAATTTTCTGTTTTCCTGAAGTTACTTCTCTTTTGTTTCGCGATACCCTCTCATCTATACAGTTTTGAATTAAAGTTTTAACGAAATCTGGATCACTTTCAAATGTACTACTGTTCTCAATTTTAGTCTTTAGTTTAACTATAGTGTCAGTACTTTCGACAGTACCGTCTAGCTCCTCAACGACTCTTATGAGATCCTCTTTAAGAGCGTTTTTATACATTTTAGAAATGGAAAGATCCTACCTTTTTTTTCTGGCTCCCTTGTTGCTCGCACGTACGATGTATCCAATAAAAACGTTGATTCCACTGATTTCACCTCTTCGCAGGTTATATCGTTAGATGAAAAATAGTTCTTGAAATTGTTCGAATTTACACCTCTTCGCAGGTGTTTGTGAGTGGTTCCAACCTCTACACAGGCGGAATTTTCGTCGATGGGTTTTCCAACCTCTACACAGGCGGAATATTTGCCGATGGTTCGTTGAACACCTCTACACAGGTTATTTTGTTATTTGTTCCGACCTCTACACAGGCGGAATGAAGTTGAAAATTCAACCTCTACACAGGTTGAACGAAGTTTCCGAAAATGGCGGAGCGTCTCCTTCACGGACGCTGTTGTTCATTGTCCAGACTTTGGTTCAAAATCGAAATTTTATCGATCCCGGTTGAGCCCCCATAATTTGTGGGAGACAACAAGGGGTCCAAGACGTTGGTCTTTCTTCTATTTTATTTTAACATTAAACAAAAATTAATTAAAAAAGGTAGTTGAGTTTTTACAGATAAGTTTGACGATGATATTCAGAAGGTAACGCCTGCTCGCGCACCTCTCGCGTTCTCTCTTCTCTCTCTAATGTTCAAGCGTTTTTTTTTTCTTCCCTTAATTCAAAAGTTTTAGTTTTAGTTTCCATTCAATGCGCCTGCGCGCGGAGACTGCGTTGCTTTTGGCTGCATGCCACATATATATATATATATATATATATATATATATATATATATATATGTATGTGTGTGTGTGTGTGTGTGTGTGTTTGTATGTGTATATCAAGAACATGAAAAAAAAAGGAAACTGAAACAAGAATTTATCTCCTGTTATTTTCTGATAAAAGAGGCACACAATTGGGTAAACCTAAGGTAAACTGTTAAAGCTAGAGCTTAAAATATCTTGCTCAAAGACTTGTTGTTCTATTTGAACTTAGCTTAGCATAAATAGCTTAGTCATTTATAGTGCTAATCTTTCACTGGCTGTAATTACGTATTCAGTTTTTAATCGCCATCATTGAGTTAAGTATACAGCTAGATCTTTATATAATTCTCTGAAAGCCACACACGCGCTTTTAATATCTTCTAATCAAGCTGAATTTTTTTTTTAGATTATTCCTCTTTTGTATTAAGTTTCACATTCAATTTAATGGTAACCTTCACGAATTTACATTTGGATGAGTAATCTCTTCCTAGTTATTATCCAGTTTTTTGTGCAGTGATTCTTAAGAATTGATAGATATTTTTGCTATTGGCGACGGACCTCGGTCAAGTGACACCTGAACTGTCACCCTATTCTACAAACATTCACACTACACCAACGTCTTTACCTGCATCAGCCCTTCTACATAACGAATATGCAATGGCACTAGGTCTCGGCCCACGAGTCGACAACGACAACAATGAGTTCACGACCATGACCATGGAAGTTCTATGGGTTATGATTTACCAAGAATAGCTTCCTTTAAAATGTCTTCTTCTATTAAGGCTTTATATATATGTAGGAATTTTATCTCTCTGTTCATTCAAATAAATCATCACAATTAATTTCATTTAACGTCAACATTAAAAGGCATATTTCGGAAGAAAGCAAACTTCTGCATGTATTTAAACTACAAGGGGAGTACAAATGATGGACCCGATTTTGAAAATCTTATTTTCGAAACTGCTGCACATATTACAATGTGATACATGAATATAAAGAGAAATATACGAAGTTTTTTTTTCCACCGATGATCATAAGCACATTCAAGATCGCTGTGACTGAAATCCAAACATGGCGACAATGACAAAGAAGAGTTTTTGCGTATTAAGAGTATGAATGGTTTTTTTTTATTTATTTTGGTGCAATGTGCATTTAGAAATCACTACGGAAAAGAAGCACCAACCAACAAGCGCATTCTGCGATGGTATCATTAATTTAAGAAAACAGGTTGCTTGCATAAAAAGAAAAGCAATGACCGGTGTTACTATCATCGGTGGTTCAGTTAATCAGTGGTAGAATGCTTTTATATCAATCAACTTTCATATCATCACAATCCGTTAGACTCAATTAAATTCAATAAATCATCGAAGACAAGTGTAAGATTAAATAATAAGTTTAATGGAATATGGAGTGCGTCTGCACTCGGTCACGTACAGAAGATCTCTGGTGTCAACAACACATGTTATTACAAGCAGCGCCCTCTATACTGAGGGGGTTCTACCAACGGCCTAGCGTCACAGAAAAAGCATTAGAGAGGGTGAGGCAGAGTTTTGTACAAGTCCACGGAAGTCTATGAGAGCTGCCGCTGATGAACTTGAAATGCTGAAAAAAAAACACCCTGGAAATTTCTTTGAAAAAAATTAAATTTCAACCTCTATCATTTGTAATCGACACAACAAATAACAGAGAATGACAAGTAAGCATTTGTGCAGCATTACGTATCATTGCTACAAAATTTATGGAACAAACTGGATTGCATGTTGGACGAATGCCGTGTAACAAGATCATTACACATCAAACATTTGAATTGGTAAAAAAAAAAAAAAAAAACTTGGTATATTTCTCTTTACATTCCTGTACCACTTATTGTAATATGCGCGATAGTTTCGACATGATTTTTTAGAATCGGATTCATCATTTACACTCACCTTGTATAATTAAAGAGTTATAAGTAAATAATAAATAGACGTCATTATAAAATCAATTCAAAACCAACGAAGTATAATACAAAATATCTGATTAGGATAAAATATTAAAATGCGCGATCAATTCTTCAATATATTGAAAAATATCAATAAATACATTTAGAAATATACAAAGTAATAGACTGCAAATTAATTTCGTTCTAAGTGTTTCGTGTAATAGTTAAATAATTTTAAAAATTTCATTAATATAATAGTAATTAATTGCAATAAAAATTTCTATCTTCTGTACCTTCTAAGAATCACATTCGTTCTATCTATTGTGTTTCAAAAATGTAAAGTTAAATACCTCTTAGTAATAGCAATATATTAGGAAATCGTACGCATATTGTTTCAAAATTATTTCAAACACCACGAGGTTAGAAATTATTTCTAATTAAAACTTTAACTACGATATTAAGACCTATCCATCACTATGATATGAAATAGTTTCTACAAGTATTTAACTAACTTCACTTTTCGCAAACCATTCATCATACTTAATTTAGATCCATTCAAAGTTCATTAAGCTTCACTAAAAGAATTACAAACTGCCATTTATATAAACGAAGAGTTGAAACCGCTAATTTATCGTAACTTTGAAATTACTTTAACTTAGTATGTAGATGGATGTCTAAAGTATAAATGATCAATTGGAATCTATACTTTGCTTCTAAATGTATATGAAATGTCTGAACAGTTTATAGATAATTCTGTGCACTGAATAAAAATACACACACATTGATACTATAGTTATAAAACTACAGAAAGTTATCTTGATCTAGAACATTGACTAAGGTAAAGAAACACGTTGACAATATGCTATTTAGTATACAAAGTTAGAAGATGGAGCTTCTGCTCAAGTTTAGACTAGTAATTGAATTATGGATTCAAATTCGAAAGCATAATATTTCTAAGAATCAGGAACTAAGAATAAAACCACTAAGAGTTTTCGAAAAGACTTCTGTATGAATAAGGGATTATTGCACATTTTTAAGCTTGATTTGACTTACTTAAACTTTCAGGACTTTAAGGCTGTTTTCGATTAATGTTAAAGAATAGAACCCGAATTTTGAACATTTTTTCAGATATAAAAGAAATGAAAAATTAATATGAAATCCTGGCCTCACTATCATTTAAAGAGCAGTATTTTTTTATCATACTTCCCATTTTATCCGAGTTGATTCCTTTTTCTGCTATAAAATGTGTTTCGCATTTTTTTTCCTCCTATATCGTAATGTTAAATGGGCTACACCTTCACGTATTAAAACGAAAAAGAAAATATTCATGGAATATTTTGAAATTTTTAAAAACGCTATATTGTTAACAGAGGTATAAGCTAAGATACTGCAAATTTTCATGGAAATTGAAGCATGCTTCTGTCTGAAAATGTGCTTCGTGTTAAGCTCAAGCTCTCGTACTTTTACCAAAGACAGCCTTAAGCAACGGATCATATAATTTAGATCCATGGGAAAAATTATAACAACAATACCTGAGAATTGAAACTTAGTTTTCTTTTAACTTCAAAGTGTGAAATCTAATTAAATTTAAACACTAATAGTGTTCCCATTCTTATCTCCTTCAATATTATCTTTGGTAGAATATGCACTTGAATTAACAGAAGTCAGAAACTTTCAATAAATAAAACAAATGAGATCACGAGATAGACATTTTACGATTTCTATCGCAAGGGGATTTCAAACGGTACAAAGATCACTCGGATATCACAACGAATGTATCAAAGATTTTTATGCTGATTTGGCTAACTAAAAGGTACATACCAAAATTTCCAAGTTTTAAATACTTTTTTTTATAGTTTAAGCATAATTTAACCCCAGCATTTTGTTATAATTTAATCCCAAAAATTATTTTATTAATCTTGAAACTATAATTTCAAAAGAACACAAAAGCTGAATGATATTCATCATCATCTTAATATATTATCGCTGAATTCTCTCTACATTAAATTTTATGCTACAAGTAGTAAGTTATATATATATAAACAACACGTTTTGAATAGGTCGCTCAAAATTATCGCAGAAACAATAGCCATGTAAGATTAATAATTACTTTGAAAGCATATAGCATAAAATCTGGGATATAACGCACACTTTTAACACAGAAAATAAAATCGAAATTAACGGGTGCGCGTTATAAAAATGATTGCTTCAAAAATTAAAAAAAAAAAAGAGAAGACATAAGAAAAAATTAAACTTCACCACAGATCCGAATGATATATATTTGAAAGCAATGACATCTTTAATGAAGTTAAAGGGTTCTGATTCTAATAGTATACTATTTTTTCAAAAGTTTAAGATAATAACTCAAATAAATGACTTAAAAACACACGTGCATTGTACATGCACACTTCTAGTTCATTTGTAAAAAGGGAGGTGCGCATTATACGGCGAATATACCTAAAGATTAAAAAATGCAGCTTGAAAATATGGGTGCACGCTATACGCCAAATTTTACGATAAATACTACATTTCCAATTGAAAGAATTTAATTTATAGCTATACATTTGGTATAATCTTTAAAAACGTCAGCTTATGATTTGTTATCATTTGATATCAATAAAACAAAAATCGAAACTTGTAAAAGTGTGATTATGACTACACTGGTATAAAGTGAATATTTAATATTTAATGAAAAACTGGTATGTTATCCATAGAATATTTCTGCAAATGAAAGGATTATATTTATAGGAATGAGAAATATACGGAAATACAAAAACATAACAGAATATTAAATAATTACAAAATGAAGAAAAGTAATTAAATTTGAAACATATTTTTACAAATATGTTGAGCAGGAGAACAATTTTTAAAAAGTACAAGGTACTTCGAAATTTCATACAAATGATTTACTAAAATCCAAATTTTTCCAAAGAAAATACAAATTAATCAAAATTTTCATAATCCTACAATTATATGTGACGAAACTTTCTCCCAAATCGAACCTAAAAAATTAATACTTCATTCTACCATAGTTGCATAGAAAAAAAAGAAGACAATCTATTAATCTTTTCACATAGTTTAAATGAAGAAGAAATGATGTACTTAAACACGTCATTAGTAATAAACCTCGAATCCACCAGAATATTTCTTTATTCTTTTGTAATCACCGGAATTAAAGGAAGAACAAGCAGCAATTCATTCACACTTTCATCCTTAGTTTCCAGAGAAATCATTACGGTACTAAAAGTAAATCTTCATAATCTCCACCGTCTCTAATTTGGGGAATTTTTCTTCCCAAATGAGTAACAGGAGTAACAACACTAGTGACAGACAGATTACAACTGAAAAACTACTTTATTGGAAAAAAGATTTATTTTCTGGAGAGGGAAAAGAGCAAAAATATCCTCAAGAAATTTTTTAGGATCATTGGTTCAAAGTGGGGACAAACTTTGAAAGGGATAAATTTGGACAAAAATGACAGCAGGAATTATTGTTATTAGTTTTAATGAAAGTGATTTGAAACAAGATGATACTGTTTGAAAAATTCTGAAAAAGTAATTATTGTTTGAAAATACATTTTAAAGATAATGTTACATTTTTTTAACTGTGTCTCAGAAACATAAGTTTGTATTGTTTCAACTTTGGAAAGCTGGAGAAAAAAATAAGTAGGCGATAAATTGTTAATATGCTTATTATTCGTCAAAATGTTTTAAAAAAATTAAATGTTGGTCATTGCACTTAAATTATTGAAAAAACACGTGGCAAACAAACGAAATCATAGATTATAGTTTACATATTTTTTTTTTAAATTTGGATAGTCATCCTCAAATGATACGAAAACAAAAGGTTTTTCTTTAAAAAAATTGCATAATTGTTTGTAAAATAGTAAAATACTGAACGTTTATAACGTTAATTATTGCGATAAATCAGCTACCAACAAAAAAACTAAAAAATATAAAAATTTCGCTTGAAATAATTTATTATTACTTGATTTTAATCTAGAAATACTCCTTATCCACAAAAAGTCTTCTAAATGTTTTTAAAAATCAAATGTATCTGCTTATAACTAATCTAAACAAAAATTATTTTTGTATTTTAGGAAGCCAAGTATTTAATTATGTACTTATATAACTAAAATTTTACTTTCTTTTATTTTTGTCAATATTTTTCTCTTGTTCTCCCCACTGGACTTGCGCCTCCCCATTTTCTAAATCCCAGCCCCTAGGACAGCCAATTAGAGTCAATGATCACTTTACCAAGCATCCAATCAGAGAGCAGCCTCTAAGTTCTCAGCTATGCCAAAAAACCCTGAAAATCTCCCATCCCGACGAAGCACGTTAGCCACGCCTCCCTGATTCCATCGTCCAACCAATCGCCGCCATGCCACTCAACAGGCAGAAAAACCCCACTCTCTCGTCAAGCCTCACATCAAAGTTTTGTCAAGACATGAGATTGAGGATTGTTTTAAAGTCCGGATGCCCAAAGGAAAACGCCTATTCAATGCCTATTCAACTAATAAATAATTATAATTGCAATTTAATACCAAATATAATGGATTTTAATTAATTATTTCGCATCATATAAAAAATAATATGATGCAAAAAATCGACAGCTGCCCTGTCGTATGATTATACGGCATGTAAAAGATCCCTAGAGTGTCGGTTTGGCTTGGATTCTCTCGGCAAAATTAAATCCTAATACAGGTTCGCATCGTCAGAGCTCAGATGCCTTCCTCTAGGGAGGAAACTGGGCGTCAAAATTTCCTGCGGTGATTGGTATCCACCACATATGGTGCTGCACTAAAAAGAGATACTAGCTTCCGGGAAATGTACAAGGTCTGCAATGGTAAAACCCCAATCTGCAATCCATTAGAAATTTTAAAAAATATTATCATCTGCATTGATTTCGATACATTTCCCCTGAAACGTATACACAATGCAAAAAAAAAAGAAAATACAAAATTTTTCGAAAAAAAGCAGTAAAAATTATACATAGAACAATATTTTTTACGTAGTAACTGAACTATTAACTTAAAAATGATTATTCTGGAATAAAATATATGAACGTGACTTATTTGCAAAAAATTATTCATTCAAGATAAATTCAAAAGAAACAAAGAAATAAAAATATGCAGCATTTTTTTTGTTATAAGTAAGTTGTTAAAGTATTCTTTTTTTTTTTTATATCAGATATCGCGTTCAGAAATATTTATTTCTATAGTAAGAAACTGGTTTATTTGAATTTCCACCATAGTAACAATTAATAGTTTACAAAGAGATGGAGAGAAAAGCTGGAATCGATAAAGAAAATCAGTTACAGATATAGTTAATGGCATTCATCGCATACTGTTCCTATTGTAAATCACAAGAATTTAAAACATTTAAAAATTTAATCTTTTAACCGTTCATTTGAGCAGAAAATAAAACCAAGATATAAAAATATTAAAAAATTTCTACAAAGCATTAATAATCAATTATACTTAATATTTTTCTAACATTTAAGACTCTAAAATTGTTACTTTCTTATTTTTAGAGAATAAGAACTGATAAATTCACATCGCCTATACAATAACATATATTTTATATTACTAAAGCAAAGACAAATATACCTTATTTGCGATTCAAGCCAATAACAAACTCAGAGATTCTTTTGGGATACGTACACATGTCTCCAAATCCCTTTAATCCAAATATTATTTTAAGGCCATTTAAAACTTAATCCACTTTATAAATGCGAACATCATAATAATAAACTTCAGTTTACATTACATGTAATACATTTGTAGGAAAATAACAAAAAAGAAAACTGAAAAAAGAGTTATATACATTTCAAATAAGTCGTTAAATACTAAGATTTATTACCCAGTTAAAAACGTGTAATGCTATTTTAAAGAAGACGGAATAATACATTTAATGCGAATCTAGAATTTTCAAATACGTGCTACATAAAAATATTAGATTCTCTATTCATGAAAGCCTATTCCAGTTTCTCGTAGGATATAAATTATATTATGCTTATAATCATGAACGTTTGTAGAAATGGAAGAAATGCATCTTCATATCTTTATGCTACTTACAAATCACCTCCGATAAAGGAAAAATAAATAAGTAAGCAACGAGACCTAGAGAATATGTTTCCTTCGTAATTTCCAATAAGTTTATTTTTCACAGCATAAAAAATGGCAATTATTTACTCATTTTTAGGATAAGAGACTTTGATAAATCCATGTCCTAAGCAATAAAGATTCACTTCACTTTATAATCACAGATAACAAATGTAAAAATAATGAGCTGTTTTTATGCTTCTTTCGAATTATTATTGTTAAAGGATTTAAAAGTAGATAAACTTAAGACAAATATTTATTATTAATGAAGACAATATGTGTCATTTTCTTTAAAAATCACCAAACAATTCTTTGTTCAATGAATTTGATAAACCGTTTTTTCTTCCTTCGAATATTATAAAAAACGAATAATAAATCAACAGAAGATATTAAATTAATCTTCCTTCCAAAAAGATAGCAAGAATAAAATTCTGAAAATAACGTTTATGACTTCATTGTTCCGTGAACCGACCACGACTATAATAAAAGACAATTAATAACTCTTTACAAGTCTTGTCAACACAGCGCCTTGTTGCTAAAAGCGAGGATGGGAGTGAATACAACCCCATTAGCTGACGATTAAACACCTATTAAGAAATCCTGTAGCAACAGAGCCTTCCACTGCTGATACGGGGTTTGGGACGCGTGTTCGCAAGAGATACCACGGATTTTTCTTTCGTTTCACCGAAATTTTCGTTGCTCCTTTTTTAAAAAATTCGAACATCTTTTGCGGTGTATTTATTAGTCGCCTTGTTATCTTCTATTGAACACTCAGTGAAACAATCTTTAAATTAGTGTTGAGCTCACGGACTCGAGCATTTAAAAAATAGTACTTTCATCATAATTGCGAGACTCTAGGGATCCATTAAACATTGCGGTTTTTAAATGGAAAGTTAGTATAATTATATTCTCGGCTTGCACATATTCATAAGTTAAGTATAAAGACAACTGCTAAATGGTTTAAGTCAATGCTTCTCAAACTTTCACTGCTTGCGACCCAATATTCCAGCATAATTTTCATCGCCCCCCTTCCATATAATAATAATGTATTGAATTCAATAACACTATACTTTGACTCTAAAGTTACAACACAACTTCAACCTCAAGTGCCACTGTTGTATATAAACGTCTCGCTCAACCAAAATGATAATTTCCCCAGACGTATATATACGTATATATGCAAACGTAAATATACCTATTCTATTATGCAATGTTGTCCATAAAATTATTCCGAATGCCTTAGAATGCAATAAAAGCACATTGACGGTGTTTGCGAAGGATTTACTTATTTTATGGGATTTACTTATTTATTCCTTTTCCCTCTCCCTCCAGCCCCAAATATCACATACGCGCGTCTACGTGGAAAACGGTGGCATTGGGGAAGGATTTGAGTAACTTTTAACCGGCAGTTAAGGGATTAATTATAAACCGTACAAATTATCAAGATAAGTGTTAATTTTTTATTTAATTTTTTGTATGTCAAACCCATGGGGGGTCACTGGTAATTCTTCAAACTTGTTCTTAACTTAGTATTGTTAAATTAACTATAAAATACATGGTGCAGTACTGATACATTTATAAGCGTATTACATCAGTGCAAATGTGTATTTTATTTTTTATTACGTCAGAATGTATTTTGGTTGTTCACTTTCCATAAATTAATAATTTTCTTAAATAATATTTTGTTTTCGACTTTTCAATATGCTCGCGCTTCCTCGTAGAATTATCACGCCCCCATAGGTGGCACCCCCTACAATTTGAGAAACGCTGGTTTAAGCTATGACGACAATTATTCATGTGGAAGAAAATTGATGAAAAATTGATTAATAACATTATTATTAAATAACATTAACATTATTACATTATTATTTAATTGAAACGTAATTGAACATATTGTAAGAATGAAATAAAATTTAAAATACAAGGTGTACAGACTTAAAGTACCCAAAAGTTATGATTTACTAATGCAGAACTACCCATCAGGATGTTGTAATGGATGGGCTATTCCATCCATTAGTGTACGAGAGCTTGAAGGAAGATTAGCCATCGTCAAAACAAACACAAAATTTATTAACAATTATCAACAACATAAAAAACTTCAACAACCCAAGTGAAGAAATGCACCTTTAGATAAATGTAAGAGACAATATGAGGTAGACGAGATAATTAAAGATTTAATGATAAATCGGATCACTTACTCTTAGCACGTCCTGGCAATACACGTTCTAAATATTTGAAGATAATTTCTAATTTAATCTAATTCAAGTCGACACGAATCCAATTTAAATATAAAATTGACCAAATCGTCAATTTTAAATTTTAAGCAAATAATCTACGAAGCTTTCTCGACTAGCTTTACGTTAATCACTAACTGCTATCCTTTAGCTTCTGACCTCTCTCTCCCTCGAACCTGAAAGTTAATGTTTAAATATAAGCTTTGATTTTCATAATTCGCGTCTTCTTCAGGAGAAAGTTTTCAATAGAATAATCTTTAAGTAACAGTTTTATCCCCAAGAGAACTAGTTGGAGGTACGCGAGTAGACCCGTTACAATGTAATACTGTTTATCCGTGGATTTGAAACCCCTTCGAGATTTTTTGGATCTAGTCCAATCGGCCGCACGCGCGCATTATTCGGCAATCGCAGAAAATAAACTTGTTACACTGACTTCATTATTAAAGATGTGAACGTTACAGCTAAAGGTGCAGTACGTACTTTGGTTGACTAAATCTAAATCAGTCACGCGTGTTCAGCGACGTGTTCGAACAAAATGGAATGTTGTTATTGGCTTGCCGAATAGACTTATCAGGACTCCTACAAAATGAATCACACACACGATCAACAGTATCTCCTATAACGAAAACTTAAGGGTACTTACTAGTTTGAGATACCAAAGTTCCCGTCTCTTTTAAAGTTATTTCCTATTGGTGGATAGATTTTAATATCGGAGAATCGACAATCCCTTCTTTAAATTCCGTTAACCAAAGTACACGCTGCGTCTTCTTGCCGTGGCGTCCACATCTTTACTAATGAAGTCAGTGTAACAAGTTTGTCGTCTGCTATTGCCGAAAAATTCTCGCACGTGCGGCCGATCGGACTAGACCCAAAAAGTCCCAGATGGATTTTCAATGCACTACTGAACAGTTTATTACATTCTGATGGGTAGTTCCGTAATAGTAAGGCATAACTTTGGATACATTAAGTTCGGACACCCTGCATAGTTTTAATCAATTAAACGGAATGGTGTATGATCAAACACTAACGTCCACGATATTAGAGACGTGTTTTTAAGAATGTATAGCTTTGAAATATGACGGTTTTTCGTGCAGTGAACGACTTCAATCACACAGACACCATTTCAGAAACATCAACACGAGTTGAGTTTTACTTATACGAGTTTAAAATACCTCAGATAATTAAATCCCACCGATTGTGAAATGAACATTGCCAGTCACTTCTCACAGGTAAGAGACGTGAAAGCAACCGAAATCATATAAGCAAGTCAGTGAAATACATGCAGATGAGAAAACCTGAATGATAAGAATTGAAGGGATAAGAAAAATCATTGGAACATTTAAAGATAGCAGTATAAATGTGCACGATGAGAAACGAAATGCGATACATAGACATATGCATAATGCATTCACTGATTTTTCCTTTGAAAATTCGTCAATTTCTCGAAACTTCATTGCAAATATTCAAAGTTCTAAAAAGAATAATATTTACTAGTATGATATATGTCAGCAATCTACAAAGGAATATCCATTAATGACTGCTATAGCTTCACGAAAGTTCAAATTTAAATACGATGATTTTAAACGGGATAATTGTTAATTCTATGTATTTGATTCAATCTAGGGTACAATTTTAAATATTTTTCTGAGTTGTTTAGTTATTCTATTTACCTTTAAGCTGTTTTACGTACTGTTAGGATATCACTGAAGCCGAGAATTTATTGAATTTTTCTTGTCAAATATGAGAATTATTTTATGAGTAATTCCTATAATGACTTAGAAGATTTAGCGCTTCTACGGAAACTCTTTAGTTACACAGGATGGGGAGGAAAAATGACATCTGACTAGAATAACTTTGTATGGTGTCAATCGGAATGAAAATTCTGAACATTAGATTGATGTCTACATTATTATTTGCTTCTCTTCATGGTTAACTCTGATGCTTCTGATTTCTAATTGGATATTAATTTGTAAGTTCTTGGAATACTTTTCGGGTACGATTTCAATAGAATAGAAATGAATGCACACACACACACACAGAAATATGCAATAATATTCTACAATTTGCAGTTCCCTGTATCAATGACAGAAGATAGTGTTAGAATGTTATACACTGATCGACCATTTTACTATGACCACTTCGTCAACATCTCGTTGGACCAGCTTTTACCTTTAATACGCTCTTGATTCTTCTTCGCATGTATTCTATGACATGTTGACAGGTCATTAGAGAAATTGGAGATTATGATTGAAAAGAGTAGTATTTTCCTACAGCGCGATATTGGATTATTGTGGATTTAGCACCGGGAGGGTTATTTCAACTTCCTTTCAAGAAGGCTCTAAGATTGAGATCTGGGATCTGTGGGGAATTACTCAACAAAGTGAAGATTGTATGATGTTTTCCAAAATAGTCTTCTATAATGACAGCACTATAGTAGGACTTTATAGAGCTATTGAAGGCATACATTAGCCACTAAAATAAATCCTCAGTATTACATGATGCATTTAGGTAGTAATATGATTTCCTATTCAAACATCCATGCATATATAAAATAGAGGACCCAAAGCATGTCAGAAAAGCATTCTTCAAAAATCACATTATATCTCCCAACTTAAAGGGATGTAGTATTGCATGCAATTCCATGTTTTCATGGTGTTTCTACCAAATTCTCCCATCTATAATTTAATTTAAGGTGAAGCAGGATTTCTCGAACCATTTTACATTTATTAAATTATCCACCATTCAACCATGTGTTCCTAAATAAATTTGAGACGTTTTGTCTTGTTTGCTACAGACAACAACGGTCGGTGACAACAACTATTTGCTTATTTAAACTCTCAATTTTGCCTGACTTTTCAGTCATGATACATGATGAGTAGAGTTGTTGGATAAAAGTAAGTCAAATCACATTTCCACCCCATACATTTACAACCAATTCCCCTATACTTCTGTTTCAGAACTCAGTATTCTATTTTATAGTAGCCTGCATTTATAGCGGCAAACTGTGACACAGCCCCTACCATATGGCCATAATAAAATGAAATCAGTTTAATACTAGGTCCAACGAGTTAATTTGTCCATTTTCAAAATCAATGTGCGTATTTAATATGAAAGATAAATTGTATTTTAAAGATATGTTTGTGAGTGATAAATCAAAAGCATTTTGAACAAGAAATAAATGGAATACATTTTAATAATGTTACAAATTTATAAAAATTAATATAATTATGAAAAGCATATTTCTCTCAATAGTTAAAAGAATATTCAATATAGAGTTTTAATTTCTCAAAATAGGGAAAACTTTATTTGTTTATGATGAAAGTTTTTGAAAGGTATTTCACACACGATGTGATACAAAACGATCCGATGCTCAATTATATGCCTTTATTTTTCAGAGTTAAATTGTAATTGAAGTTAAATTTAACTATTGTTTCCTTTGTTTCATTGCTTCTTCCTTTGTTTCTAAATTGAAACATTGTTTGTGAGCAAAAAAATATTCTTTCTTTCAGCATGATAAAATTTCTAAAAGGTTGAGAGCAATATACGAGATGCGATACAAAGAAAAAACCAAGACTGGTCCAATAAATCATTGTGCGTACAGAATCAATTCTCCGTGACATTATCACCTTCAAAGTAGTTTAATTCAGCATTCACACACTTCTGCATTCGGTGCTGCCATTGCTGGTAACAGTTCTGGAACAAGGTTTTTGAAGGTCCTTCAGGAGATTCTCCGTTTTGCCTGTTTACCTCTTCAACTGATGTAAAATGGGTTCCCTTAAAGAAGGATTTAATTGTAGGAAATAAAAAAAAGTCGCGTGCGGCCAAATCAGGTAAATAAGGAGGATGTCCCATCGCAGTAATGTTTTTGCTGGTCAAAAACTGCTTAACAAATACGGCCGTGTGAAAGGGTGCATTGGTCTTGGTGCAGCAGCCATCATCATTCCCCAATTCTTTCGCGAAGTTTTTTTTAGTACCTCAATGTGGTTGTGTTGATTAACAGTCTGACCATTAATGTGACTAGGAACCCACTTATATCACGAAATTCGGCAATGTTTGGTGTGTGTAATCGCTTACAATGGACGCGCTGCACATTCACTGTCCCTTCCCTCCGAAAACCGCTTACGCCATTCAAACACATGTGCACTAGACAAAGTTCCTTCACTTTAAGCCTCGGTTAATATTTTTTCGTGGCTGATTTCTTAAGTTTTTGATTTCACTGATGTTGATTCTGGCAAAATGCAGTTCCACGTGTTCACTCAAGGACGCAGTACTTCCAACTGGCGTGATTGGTTAAGGCGAAACTAGCCGCATGAATAGAGGAGTGTGTCAAAACAATTGTTTCAAATCACAATATTTTTTCAAGCTACACTCTTAGTCTCGTTTTTCTTTATGTGTGTGTCACATTTTGTAAATGTACAAACTCTTCTTTTAAAAAAGTTTTCTATTT
Organism: Trichonephila clavipes; assembly: GCA_019973935.1. Lineage (NCBI taxonomy): Eukaryota > Metazoa > Arthropoda > Arachnida > Araneae > Nephilidae > Trichonephila > Trichonephila clavipes. Next base: position 52,432 of record BMAU01002569.1, on the reverse strand, counting down.
ATAATTAATTATGTAACTATAAACTAACTTTTAAGTATTTTATTAAATTACAATTACAATTATATTTTGTCATATATACATTTATAAAAGTTAAAATTATTTTCCATTGTTATCCTATAATGGAATCATCTCTCTCTTTCTCTGCATATTAATATAGATTATAAATATTTCGGAAGATAACAGAATTAGTTTTGTTTTATAATTAGCAAGTAAAAATATTAAAATTGGCATCCTAAAATATTAAAAACTGCAATGTGAAAACCTATACAAGAAAATGGATTAAGATGTAGAACAAAGAGAAAAAACTTCGGTCACATATAAAAATTAAAGAATTACAGAAATGGAAGAAAATAGATTAATACAGAATTCAATTATAATTTTCGAGTACGAAGTACAAAAGAAATTTAATCATCTCTCACCGAATTCCATAATTTGAATTATGAAAAATAAATACAGAACGCGTTCTTCTTTTATCCTCATTTCATGACGATGACGTACTTTTACGATACAAAGAAACAGGAAGAAGTGGATGGAGAAAGATTAAAATTTCATCTCTTATATAAGCCTAGGTTATTATTTTCTTTAAAAAAAATGCTTGAAATTTAATTTGGCTTGCGCCATACGCATTGCAATAAATTACATTACATATTTTTAAAAAAAATAGAGAAAGGAAATGGAATGGTTTGTAAAAATGTCTAAAATGAATTAAAAAGTTATTTGTTAACAAAATTTACAGTCTTTGAATCATTTTTCGCAATGTTTTCCAACTTCTTTGGAAATAAACAATTCATTTTTTTAAAAAAGTTAGTTTTTGTTATTTACCTTTAATTATAGTAACTGTTAAATGTTGTTTATATAATAATTTATCAAATAATTAAAAAATAAATGTACCATATAAGGATTTTCCTGAGGCCATGTGGTTCATTACAATTATTTTTAAAGTCGTCGCAATTTAACGAGAAAATATTGAACTCTGTTACTTTTTATCGCCTTAAAAAGCTTGCAATCAAAAGATTTTTTTAAAAAAAATGGAATGTAAAAAAAGCAAGTTTATTGAACTAAGAATTTAGTAAGTGAATTAAATTACCGATTTAATGGATTATATCTCCCTCTTTCTCTATTACTTATAAAAAAATGTTTAAAAATAATGTATACGCTTCTTATAATTGGCTTCAATAAAATAATTCCCTGTACAAATGATAAAAAAATCGGAAACATTTATTAGTCTCTGAGGAATCCCTAATAATTTCAAAGTAAATACCCGAGATCAAATGTTTACAAAGAAACTAGATTAAAAACTTTTCATCAAATGTATTTACAACTTTCAAATGAATAATGACATTAAAAAAATTTTAAACTTTTTATTAATTGAATGATGCAAAAAATTATTTTATACGTCATCAAAAGTTTAAAAAAGCACAAAAAATAGCAAAAAATTTTCTTTAATTTAAAAAAAAGTTATGTTTTTTGTGACGATTTTGTGAGCCCACCATATTTATTTCTAGAACTATTTTTTTCAAAATTTACATTTCTACTTGGCATATTTTTGTACCAAATCAATTTTACATTTAAAAATGTTACATAAGATAGTGGATTGGCAAAAATTATACGCTGAGGTCGTCAATATGGTAAACTTACGACAGAACAGAATCGTAAAGGGTTGCTATATGTGATCAGAACAAGGAAAATAAATTTTATCGTTTGACAATTCGAAATATACTGGTTTACGTTCTACTACAAATTGAATTCACTTATAAAAATTTTGTCGTAAAAAATTTGATTCTGCAAGGCTATGAATATATATTTAAGAATATTTCCCTTTGGTGGTTAAAACTATTTGCAAAACTTATCATAAAAATCTTCCAACCAAAATCTTTTTAAGGGGACCTGGACGAATACTGCGGCAAAGACCTTTGGGTAATAATAAGAATAAATATGTTTGATTTGATTTCATTTTTTGTGCTTACGTTGAGTTCTATGGCAGAGCGGGGGCTACTGGCGATTTTCATGGTAATTTTGAACCACGGTCAAGTGACAAAGAAGACACAAAAGTACACATGTTAAAAAGATTTTAAAAAATCAATAATCAAGTTCATTTTTCGAGTTTTTGATCGACAAGTTTTGTTGAGACTCAAAAATGAACTTCTCTGGGGTGGGGGAAAACTTGAATCAAAGAGGAAATTTAAAACTTATCTCTTAACCTAATTTACTCATAAGATTAATTAGTTGATCAGCAAATAAATGAACTACTTGATTTGATATGAATTGAATTTAAGTCACGTACCGAAGCAACAGAAGAGAAGTATGGGAACGAGTCTCGTAATTTTGAACCATGGGCAAGTGACTAAGACGACACCTGAGCTGGCACCCCCTGTCCAAGCTTCCACAAGACGCCAGTGCTAGGTTTTTAAATGAGTGAGAGTTATATTAACGTCGCACTATAAGGCAACACGAGGGTTATTGACGACGGAACTTATAATTTTGGACCGTGGTCAAGTGACAAGGACAATACCAGAGCTGGCATCCCTTATCGAAACTTGAACACTATGCCAACGGTAGGCTTTGTGCTTCGTCTGATTTAATGTGCTTCAGCCCTCTTTACACGGCGGGTCTTCAACAACATCGTGACTCAAACTCCTAACTGAAAAACGCTGTCCTCGAGTTCGTGACCACGACCATTCAGCCACCGCAGCAGTATTAAATTAATAGCTATGGGGGACTTTAATTTTGGAAAGGAAGTCTGTTTTTACGAAAAGATGTATTATGAGTTTACAGAAGGCATTTTAAGTTTTATTACTTTTTTTAATTCTTGAATGTCCTTTATCATAACAGTGTCGATTTAAGCTCATTTCTTGCCCCGGGTTGCAAAAGATCTACAGGTCCTCTTGGTACTGGAGGATCGAAAATTATAACCAGAAAACCTGTTTAAGTCCAGCTTATCCGGGTCCCAAGCGCCCAATGGATAAACCGGCACCGTATATAAATAGTTAAATCAATTCAATTTGGACTTAAAATTTTCCTTCTAGTCTAAAAACTTTTCTTTAAATTACGGCTTAAACATATCTGTAATATTTCTTCAGAAGTAATTAATTATTTTTTTCTTCACATTTTATGTAATTCCCAATTCAAATATATATATATATATATATATATATATATATATATATATTTAACCAAAACCTAAATATGTGACACCAATCAAGTGTATAAAGTATCCAAAGCAACGAGGAAAAAACTTTAAATCAATATGTACAAAAGTGCCATAACTTCTTCACGCAGATTCACAACCACATAACTCAAAACTTTTTCTTAAAAAAAAACCATCAAGAGATTTAGAGATTTAGAAAAAATTTTGAAAGAGTCTTATTCCTGGTAATAAATCTCTCCCATACTTTAGCACATTTGGTGAGAAACTCTCTTAAAAGAAAACCACCTTGCCTGTTAAAGACTTGGCAGTCGGCGACAATGTTTGGCTATAAAAGCTCGGATGAATGGGCGTTGGAAAATTTACATCCTTCTAAATATTCTCGCAGATGCGTCATAACTGCATTTAACACCATGAACTGAAGGCGGCAAAGGAATAAAAATAAAATTTTAAAAAATGCTAAGTCAGCTCCTAATATGGGTTTGTCAAAGCGAGAAACCTTACGTTAAGAAGAGTATTCGAAAGTGTTTCTATTTTATTGGGCCGTAAAAATGCATTCCTTTAGCCGTAAATATGCCATTAAATTTTTTAAACCATAAGGCTTACTTACAGAATGTCTGATTCTAATTACTAATTTACTCAACTCAACTGTCGTCACTCTGCTTTTAAATTAGATTGAAGAGATTGTTTATGGGAAGAAATTTTGTAAATTAGTCCGCTTGGAATAAATAAAACTTGGTTAGTTTCATTTTTCCCCTTTAAAACAGACGTGTTTGGAACATGAAAGATAGTATTTATGTCGAAAAGTTATTACAGATTTTACGTCTTAGAAGTGCCATTTCGAGAATAGGAATTTTGTTTTTATACTGGTGCTATTATTTACAAAAATGTATAGAATAAAATTTTTTAACACAAATCGTCTTTTGAAAGAAAATATTTTTTCAAACTTGTAATGTATTCAAACTATTTCAAAAGAAACAGTTTCGACACACATTTACTGTTTACTTAAGCTCACACACTGAAAAAAATACTGCTTAAAAAATTTTGTATTCTATGAATTTAGAACACACAAGAGAGAGATTGATTTATATATTGTTCTATGAAGAAATTTATAGTGTTTTCTTTAAGATATAATATATATTTCAGACACAAAAATAAAAACTTAATAAGTTTAATGTAATAGAAACCCTTTTTTAGTTACTTCGCTACAAATTGTATTAATATACGTGTAAGATGTGCTGCGGTCACTGACAGTCCCCTTCATTCAGGGGTGGAGGATGCTCAATGCCTTTTCCCCGCTTTCTAACGCCCAACCATACACCGTACGTGTGAGCAAATACGCTGATCCTTAACCTCCATCCTCCCCAGATCTCTTACCAGACAAGCCCTTTTTGGACTTGATTGGACACCGCTTGGATGTCCCCCCCCCCAACTTTGTTGGAAAATGGACTGTGACAAATTGTTGATAAAGAATGAAGAGCCACCTGCACTCTCATTTACTTTGCATCTAGACGAGTTGCTTTGTGTATCATCGTCGTGGTGGTCCCACAACTTACTGAGGTGGCGTGGCTTAGAGTAGCTAGTATCATTTCAAAACACTTTACCTATTCAGGTATTTTTATCACTTTTTATTATTATTTTATATAATATATATATATATATATATATATATATATATATATATATATATAAATTATTTTCCATTGTCTCTTTGTTGGCCAAATTCCATTAATTTCTGGTCATTTCCCTTCCCCCTCCCCTCTTCATGTTGTATATTTAGTGTCGCGTAGTATATATATATATAGATAATTAGTTTTTCCATTATAAAGTTCTAAAATTTATGAATTTCAAAAAATCAGTTTTCGTAAGTTAAGAATGTAAGATTTATATAAAAATATACGAAATATTCAAAAAGTTTTATTTTCAGATCAATATTTTCTTTTTTTAAACGCAAAAGAAGATGAGATATGATACATTACTTCACATTATTTCCCCTCTACAAAGTAAACAAAAAAGTTCTTTGGTGGCATGGAAGTTTGATACAAATTATATAAGATAAAAATGTTTTAGATCAAATAAATAGATAAAATACATCGAAAGAGAACTTTTGAATCATATATCAAACCTAATTCTTTCAGAAAACATAAACTTTGATACTCCTCAAATTGAAATGAATAATCCTTTCCTCTCATCTCAGTTTCGATACATATATCGCTTAATCTTTTCTTATATCAAACATTCTCAAAATACCCAGACGTCATAAGAACTTCGGTAAATAATAGACATCCAAACCTTTTTATTCAAGACAAGACGTTTAATTCTCTCTCTCTCTTTCGCCATTTTTTCTCTCTTCACATCTTCCTTCCTACCCCTTTAGGCGAATCTTATTTTTCACTAATACGAAATTATTGCTTGCATGTCAGACAACTCAATAATAAGCTCAGTTTCCAAACGTCTTTATCAGATTTCGATAAATGTACCATCATCCACACGTAGATAAAAAAAAATCGAAGAAACTAAAGAATCAAAAGGGAAATTCTAAAAGAGGAAATTAAAGAGTCCCGCCAACAGCTGCTGTCACGAGAATCTTGAATCACTCATTGGTGGGATTGCACCCAATTTGCATAATGTTCTTCATATTTTGCTTAAATTATTAACGAATAAATGTCGTGAGATAGGACATCGCTCTCGTAATTTACGGTCACAGACCAGACGTAATATTTCGAAGGACGTTGAGCATCGGTATTTTAACCAGCTGTTAAAAAAGGAAGACTCGGGCGGCATCTTCTAATTAAACGCTTTTCAAGGATCTGGGAAGAGATGGTGTTTTGCAATCTTCTCCTCCGTTACTGAATGATGCAGTGTTGTGCTTCCATAATGGACCTTTCAGTTTTAAAATTAAAAATTTAGCTGAAGGATGTGTGGGAAGGAGTTAAAAATGTCTCGCTACGCAGGAAAAATAAAAGAAACGTTTGAAACCATTAAACAAAATGCGGACTTGAAAACTTACTTATTAGTTGTTACAAATTGAGTTTAATTAACCCCTTAATCCAGCTATACTCAATCTGCTGCCCTGCGGCCCTTTTTAAGTGGCCAGATCATGGCCAATTGCTCTGACAAATTTACATATTTAAGAACATTGTATTAAAAATTTGGTGGGAAATTCTTTGTCAAATCAAATATATCAATTTTGCTTTTTGCTGTTAGTGTCGAACGGGTACGAATTGATAATTGATACTCTTTTTTTATTTGGAAGGGTTGCGGTTAGTGATAACAGGCAACAGTGGAGTAGCGGCAATTTTATGGATGGAACTAACTTTTAACTCTATTTCATTTCCTGCTAGCAAAAAAATATTCGAAGAAAATATATTATTTCAAGACGATTGGGAGGTTGACAATTTTGTAGTGAAAAACAAACACGGGGGGGATCAGTTATTACTTTATTTGTCACGAAAATGCTATATTTAAAAAAATACCAATAAACAGGAATCATTCAATGACACTTTTACTCGAATATCTCTTTCAAGAGGTGATATATAGGCTTTCTTGAATAATCTTTGGAACAGCAACACAGTGTTTTGTCAGTGGTAATATCACAGCGGTAACAAAGACATCCTATGAAGTTTATTACATTATTGGTAATCATATGAAACCGTTCACTGATGCAGAAATTATTTAGGAGGGTTTCTTACACATGCTTCTAATTTAGTGTTAGTGACAAAAAATAAAAAAATATAAAAAAACTAATTAAAAAAAGAAAAATAGGATTTAGAATACATGGATCAATTTCCCACGTTTTAAATTTCCAATGTTATCTTGGTCTTACAGAATTTCTTCCACCTCCCCTCCCGCCTCCATTTCTCCTCAAGTTGTGCCCCGCGTGAATTAACTAACATATGTATGCGGTACAGCAGAAAAAAAGTTGAATACCTTTGCCTTGGCTTGCCCGTATACTGTACCGGCTACTAAAAGTTGGCGGCAACTGGTTAGTCCGTACAGTGTACTGACACTGACATTTTCTTCCTTTCTTTGATTTGAACGTATTTTCAATTCTTATGGTGATATTATTTAGTGCTATTGCTTTGAAAAGGTGGTGCGTTTGACTATGATACTGAAATGCTTTTCGTCTAGCATTTTCTTTGTGGTAAAGACGGGAATTTTTCTTTGATGAAAGCAAGAATTAAGATCCTTAAAATTATGTACTAATATGTGCGATGCTTTTCCACTTAAGCCTGCATGTTTTGGATAACGCACAAACAAAAATACTCCTTTTTTGAAAGGATGAATTAAATTTGGATACAGATTCAGAACTGTCTGCTGATTATTCTTCAAGGGAACACACACACTAAGTCCTCAACCGTTTGAAAAGGTATTCACATAAATATTTTCTTAGATATATAAAAAAAAATCTTCATATCATATAACGTGTACTTACAAAAAGCAAAACCTTCTTTTTTAATTGAAAACAATTATAAAATCCCCGCGTATAAAAAAAAAGTGTCCGATGCGGCTCAGGCATTCAAACTGAACCCGTTTATCAATAGAAAAAGCAAGCATTAAAGAGTTCTTGTGGCTCACAATTGTAAAATAAAAAAAATGGTGTAAAAACTTTAAAATTAAAGTAAATTATTCGGTTAACTTATTCTATTTTGTATGGTGTTCAAAAGTATAAAATAAAAAAATGGGCCATTTATTAAAAAAACATTTTGTGTAAAAAAATTACCGGTTAAGGGGTTAATACTATAAATAAATAATTAGTTGTATATTCTTCCACTCTTCCCCCAAATACGTGTAACAATCTATGTTGTAACAACCATATGCACGACTGTGCGTGCGCATGGGTATGTATGTGTCAGCGTGCGCGTGCATTTGCTTGAAATCTGTGGAGGTAATAATAACTATAACACAGTAGTATATTAGTAAGTGAATGAGTGCTTATTAACGTGCACTAGAAAGAGACACGAGGCTATTGGCGACGCACTTCGTAGCTTTGAACCTCGGTCAAGTGACTAGGATGATACTTTTACTACTCCACACCGATGAGAAGACTTTGACCCACGACAGATTTGAAGTTTATCAGCCCCTTTACACGATGAGTGCTCGTTGGCACTATGGTTCAAGCTCATGACACGCTGGCCACGAGCTTGTGACCATGATCACTAAGCTACTGCGGCCCACTAAGAAATACGAAGAATTTTCTTTGTTAATGTTCATATGAGTCATTCGAAAATTTGAAGTTCTAATCTTTTTTTATATATAATATGTAAAACTATTGTTCAACAAACAGTGGGGAAAACTGTACTTATTTTTTTAAAGCTTTTTCAGATTTTGCTCATAATAAAATGAGGAATATAAATAAAAACGTAACGTAAGACCTCATCTTGCTGCTAGTTATAGAAAATAAACAGACTTTTCACCCTCCGTGTAGAAGGACTGGTTCACATTAAATCTGTCAAGGCTCACAGCTGATGTGGAAGTTTGGAGAGTAAGGTGCTAGCGCAGATACCGTATTCGTCATTTGATTGAGGTTCAAAATTAGAAGTCTGTTGCCAATAGCCAACGTGTAATTTCAAAATGCGAATCTAATAAATAAGTCAATCAAAAGAATTTAATTAAGTTTTGATGGACAGTAAATATAGGTTTGACTGTCCTATCAAAGCGTTCATACAAATTATTTAGTTTGCTTTCAATCATGGGAACAAGTTTAATATCACGGGGCACACACCAAGTTGTTGTTTATGTTCGCCAAGATGAGCGATAACATAACAATATGGTTACCTTGATATTTTTGCAGTTTTTGGAATATTGCAAGTTTCCAGTACTTTTTAATTGATATTAATACTAATATATATGTTATGTAAATTTTTATTTTATTAATAATATAATATAAAAATACAATTATTATTATATGTAATAATCATATAAGATTCGTTATTTATAATAATTGTTTTTCTTGTTATTTTTATTTATAAATATTATTACATATGTTATTTATTTATAAATATTATTACATATGTTATTTATTTATAATTATTATTCTGTTCTTTATTTATAATTATTATTCTGTTATTCATTTATAATTATTATTCTGTTATTCATTTATAATTATTATTATGTTATTACGTTACATGAGTATTCTTATGAATAATTTTTATATTACAATACGATGATTTTATTCTTTTTTATAATTTCTATTAAATTATATTATATGATTAGCATTATACATAATAATTATTATTAAATCATACTGTATGAATATTATATATAATTACCATTAAATTTTTTTAAGATTATTATTATATACAGCATAATATTATTAGTACATCAACTTTTTATTATAATACATTTTTATTCATTATTTATTGATTGATTTTGGTTATTCTCAATCTCTTCCTATATTCTTCTTTGTTTTGAAATACATTTCAATGTATTTAAAAAAAAATTTAAAATTATTCTCCTGACGATTTAATACCACTAGGACGCCATCTTGGATTCTATTCCAGCGACGACAAGCGCTGCTTGGCGTGATTAATTTATCGCGCCAAGCAGCGCTTGGCTCCAAACCCCGTGATCTCAAACTAGCACCCAATCATATTATTGGAGAGTTGTACGGAGACTATTGGCGAAGGACTTAGAAATTCTGAATCACATCGTCAAGGGACGAGGAGGAGCAGGAACAGGTACTTAATACTTCTGATTTTAATGCATCGGCTCATAAGGAATTATACATGATGTAGGTAAATTTAAATAGATCTTCAATACTTAATACGATGGTTCTCTTTTGTGAAACATTATTCACTTCGCCAATATCACTGGCCACAATAGTCCCAGCTTTATAAGCAATGCCCACATCTCTTGTGAAGAGATTATTGTTTAAGTAACGAAAATATTTATGATTTGACTGCAGAAATCCGAAGGTTATTCAAAGTTATTGTTTAAATGGTCCTACGTTATGAAAAGTCTTGAAATATTTTACTTAAGCCACATTAAGAAAAAGGGGGACTAGATAGGAAAATTTACAACAAAAAATAATTCAAATATTGCGCGGAAATTATACTATAAACCATAATATATAAAAAAAAATTTAAAAGTACAAGAAATTTTGAAATGGTATGAGAATCTTCTAAATTCAAAGCAGTTCTTGGTTTTATACTTTTCAAAAAAGAATAATTTGCTTGTGCATTCCAAATAATCTTTTAGGATAAAAATAAATAAAATAAAATAAATATTTATGTAATAGTTTATCAAAGCAGTGGTATATCAAGAAAATAAATGGTTACGGATATTTAGTTGAGAAAACACAAAAATAAGTTTCTTCTCAAACTCAAAAAAACTAGCAAATAAAAGAAAAAAGTTAACTAGTATAATAGCATCTGAAGTCTAAAAGCTTTATAAGAATTTCTCTTTGCCATTAATGTACTTCAGACGCATCAATACTAAAATTCAGACACATCATTAATACTACATTTTATTAATACTTTTAAAGAATCAAATGCACAGATTAGTAATATTTTACTGCAATAGTATATCGTGTATTCTGACAAAGTTTCTTGAAAAATATATCAATAGCCTGATGCATTTAATGTAATAAAGTATTTATTGCAATGAACTAATTTTCAGTATTTATACTTCGAATTGAACTGGCATGTGCAATTTTATTCCGAAAGGTCGAGTTCTTTTATAGCGTTATTGTAGAGTTCCACATGGTACAGTGTGTCGTATCTTTTTCAGTTAGAAACCAAGTGAGTGAGTGAATATTAACGCCACACTATTCAGCTACAAGAGGGTTTTTGGTGATGAACCACGTAATTTTGAACCATGGTCAAGTGACGTTGACGACACCTGAGCTGAGTTTCATATTCGAACAACTTACAAAAAGTATTATATTACACAAATGATACTTTCTGTCTGCATTATTTTTATTCCTTTATTAAAATATGCCTCCAATAACAACGACTCTTATGCACCTTAACTGCAACAATGCTTCATTACCACAACGAAGTCTTAATTTTTAATTAAAGCGTTACAAAAAGAACTTTTTCCCCAAGACCTCTGCAGTCACAAATCGTCTCATTATCTCTCAAACGGAGTGACACAAATCCGTAATCAAACAAACAAAACAAAACAAAAAAATCCCAGAACTCGAAACATTCAATTACTTACAGACGTTATCACAAACTCCCCCGATAGGGATTTAATTAAATCTTTTCTCCGCCCTTTTAACAAGCGCGAAAATATTTTCAAATGCCCCCAAAACAACGAGTAAAGAGAGAAAAGTTAAAAGATAATCCGAGTTCATTCCAAATGCTAATGGGTGACAGTATTATTAGCTGGAGCGCTCTCACGAACGTCGCCTGAGGAAATTACGGTGCTCAACGCTGTAATTGCCAAGCCTTGGTGAGGTATTACAAAGCGACGAAAGAATCCCCCATGCACAGAAAGCAAATACAAAAGTGTCTGCTCTTTTTTTTTTGAACATCGTCTAGAATACCACTGTCTTCATCTTCTACGACTTGAAGACTTAATCATGTATATTGAGTCGCGGAAGATGGATGAGTTCTTCGAAACAATCGTTTGGTTGAAGATAAAAGAAAATATTTTTCGAATTTTGGATAAAAATTTTCAGATGCAATGGCATCGTCTTCGCTAATTTATCTTTCCGAGCGAAGAATAATGATTGTTTATTTTATATTTACTTCCAATTTAAATTTCTTCGAAGTGCTTTTTTAAACGTATGCGTAAAACTGAGTACTTTAAATGATTGGAATAATACTGCTTCTTCTAGACTTGCCTTCCTCTTAAGATACTTGATTTTTTTTAGTTTTTTGTTTTTAATCTCTTTACTCCTACTCTCAAACTGAATGATTTGAACGAACTGAAGGGTATATGAATTTAAATCTAATAATATTAACAAAAGACTTCTTAAAAAATCAAAAATGCTAAGAATATTCTTTATTCGGGCGTGGGTGATGGTATACGTATTGTTTATTCAACAAGTAACAATATTTATCGAGTAATGTAAAGAAATAGAAAAACTATTTGATTTATTATGCGAAAAATTAACAAATTAAGAGAGTGAGGAATAAAAATACTGAGAGCAAAATTTGAAAAATTCTGTTTAAAGACCTGCATTTTATAAAGTGTTTTAGGTTGGATAAAGAAAAACACAAGTCCATTAGCAGCTGTGAAATTCACATTTTAAAATAAAAAAGGAGTTAATTTACATGAGATTACATCCGAATCGTAATATCTAACTTCTATTGTTACTTTATCCTTTATAAAAAACATTATAATGTATCAAAATACAAAAAGAACATTATAAAATGCTTCTATGCTGTACATTATACGATAAATACAAAGCTTAAGACAATAAATTTTAAATTCAAGGATCGAAACATACAATTATATATTTAAAATCTTTTTAATTAATCTTGTTTTAAATATCACAATTTATTTTTTGACGTAGATTGCGTTCTTATAATATTAAAATTAGTTTGATTAGTAACAAGCTTTTCCATACATTAATTTCTTAGAATGTTTCAACTTTTTTTTTTATTTTCTTATTCCATTCACTCGCAATTTGTCCTTCCTTCACAAAAAAGTACAATCAAATATACAAAAGTACAGTTTTCGTGAATTTCTTTTATTAAAAAAAATTAATTAATTTTCCGTTCGGAAATAAAATTAGAAGCTATGAAAAAATGTATGCTAATAGTTATGTATATAAATTAAAAAACTATAAAAACACTATTCATTTCTTCAATATTTCCCAAACAACCCATGAATACTCAAAATTTCTAAAAATCTTCAGATCTAATTTAAATCCAAGGCTATTTATAATTGTTTATTTATTATAAAAACTAATACTGAAAAGTTGGCATGAATATAAACCAGCTGCTTCCGTTTAATATTGACAAATAAAAAGTTCAAAATTCAACAGATCAAAAAATAATAGTAATAAGTTTTTGTGATATTGATAGATATACTCATTCACATCAAATTAGCATTGCTGTTTAGAAATATTCAATAAACACGTGATTTGTTTTATTTTTGTTTATTTATTACATTGGTGCGGGATTTTGGATCACGTCATTTAATACTAAACGAAGACTGATTTAACAAAATGGAAAAGCTTGAAGAAGTTGTAATAAATAATAATTAATGAAATTTCATTCTTACCCAAAGATTAGATCATAGATAATAACAAAAGGCTCTTAAGACATACCTAAAAAAGGAAAATATAAATATTAAAAAACATATGGAAATGATGTTTATTTATAAATAAGCTAAAGTGTAGGAATTAATTTTGAGAAGCACAAATAAATGCAATTATCACTAAAAGCTTAAGACAGTATATTAAAAGAGATCATTAAGATATTATACTATCATTGAGATAACTACTTCTAGATTATGTAATTTTAAGATAATATATTATACAGAACAATATTTTATTTAGATTTTAGAATAGTATATGTTATTTATCTAAAAAGACATTTTCCTATTGTACGTAGGTTTTATTAACTCTATTAATTATTGGATTTTATTTAGTTTAATTATCAGTTATAGTTCAGTTAACTACGGCCTGAAGTTTTATAATTGTTTATTGGCTAACAGAACTCTTTATTTTAAACCACATTGTCAGGTTACAAAAATATTACTTAAATTGGCATCATACTTTTCAATATTCTAATGCCGTATATGTTAGTTAACTATGGCCTAAAGTTTTGTAATTGTTTATTGCCTAACAGAATTCTTTATTTTAAACCACATTGTCAGGTTACAAGAATATTACTTAAATTGGCATCATACTTTTCAATATTCTAATGCAGTATATGTTAAGTCTAGAAAACTGATATTATTCCCTTTAATTTGTTGAAAATATATATATATATATATATATATAATGAAACTTATTTCTGCAATCTGAATGACTCTAATTTTTTCCTTCTCATTCTATTTCACTAGGTAAGAATGGTCGTGGAAACCCAGTGGTCATGGTCAAGGGTTCGTGGCTGGAGTGTGAAGACCCATTGACGAGACGATGATGCCTATAAAATCTGTCGTGGCTGCAAGTCCCGTTGACACAGTCTGATGGTTTGGAGAGAGTAGTGCCAGCTGTTTTGTCGTCCTCATTTACGAGGTTCATTACCATTAGCCCTCGTGTTGCTTTTTCTGCGACATTAAGTGAGTGAGTGAATATTAACGTCGCACTGCAGCTACTCAATGAATTTTGTCGACAGACCTCGAAATTTTAAACCAAGGTCAAGTAATGATGACGACATCTGAGCTGGACCCTTCCCCCCTCTCCTAACTTCTACACCACATCAACGGGAGGATGTTTGAGCCTCGACGTATTAATATCGAGGCTCAAACATTCCTCAAACAGCTCAAATGCCCTTCGGCCCGGCAAGTCTTCAGTAGTACTTATTCCCTTTCTGTGGTACTTCAGTGGTTACTTTCAATGGCAATTATTTTAATTGTCATTAAAATAATTGAAAAAAAAAAGTATTTTGTTCATATAGACAAATTAAATCACAGACTTTTCTTTTACACTTCAAATTTTATTTATTTATTAATTGCCCAATACAACGATCGATTGACGACAAAAAAGTCCCATTAATATCGCCTTACCCACTTCTATGTATAATCTGGCAATGAGAGAAAAATTTATTAACCAACAGTTTTCCCAACTTCTGGCAACTATCGCAATATCGGGCGTTTACGGCAGTAATAAATATTTTCCTGGACAAAAGAGGATTCTTTGTCAAGGAAAATATTTGCACGACGATGACCAACAACAAAAAAAAAAAAAGGGCGAAAGCGTTTTACTTTTCTTTTTCTTTTTCTCGTGGCCTAAAAAAAAAGAATGTCGATTTTCATCACCGAAAGTGGCACCAAGATGGTCCCAACAATTAGTTCTGTCACTTCAAGAAGGTGAAAGCAATTGCTCGCTAATGCATCCGCTCGATATGGTGTGTCAACCAAAGGCCGCGCTTCAAAGAAAGGCTAACTAACGCTGGATTTCTATTCAACTAATCTAAGGAATAGTACCTCTAGGCAGGAAAAATAAAAAAGAAACACATTTGCTGTGTTATAGATACAATAAAATTGAATTTATTTTGATAAATTGAAATCTACATACGTATAAGACTCACTCATCACGAAATCTCCATAATTGTTTGACATACAGACTTGAAATTTGGTACGCACGTTTGCTTTGTTCAGTAGAGATCCGCTCCAAATAGAATTTTGTCGAAACCGATTCCTTAGCGAAGGTTTCGAGGATTTAAGGGGGGTAGATGAAAATTCTTGCTTTTGAACAACTAAACCTTCTGACTTTAATTTGGCAAACATGTTTCTTTTAATGGGCAGAGATCCGATGAGAACGGGTTTTGAAGAAATTGACTCCGAAGAGGCCCCTGCAGGGGGCCTTGTTCAAATCATTCCGGTTTTTGAACATGAAACCTACAGATTTGACAGTCAGCAAGCATGCTTCACTAAAAAAATAGTAAGAGACTTACTGAGAACGGGTTTTGTGGAAATTGAATACCAAGGAAGGTTAAGAGGGAGTTACGAGACAAAAAAAAATCCGTTTTTGGACCTGCAGACTAAAAATTCCGCACTCATAATTCCTTTGTTGAGTAAAATCCGTTAAGAGCAGATTTTGCGGAAATCGCATTTTTAAGGTATCTGACTATTTACGACTTTTTTAAAAAAAATGGAGATATGAAATTTTATTGTGGTTTTTAGATTTATTTAGTACACTTTAAGAAAAAAAGGCTAAACTTAATAAATTTTTACTACTAAAAAAAATAAATTTTTACTACTAAAATGGGATGAAATAGGTAAAAGTTAGCAAAAAATTACATAAACGGGGCCCGGCTCTGGGCAAACAGTAAATGAACAAATTCTCAATTTTTCAATTTTGATGTATTACTTTGTTATTCCTTTTTGAAGTGACCTTCAGGATAAGAGATATTTTAATTTTTACAAAAACTAGAGCCCTTTATCTTAGCTGTTATACGAAATTGCTAAAAAAAAGCAGTGATTATATTCACATAAAGAACTGTAAATTTTATAATAAAACTTTGATTGATAAATCTGAATGCACAACTCTTCTACTGTTATACAGAACATACACAAAAAATTTCAGCAAATTATTTTAAAAACTTTTTGAGCAATCTCTGTCCCCGTTTGAGTTTTTCGAAAAAAAAACACATTTCGAGTAAAACGAATTTTAAAGTTTGACATCTTATGTAAAATTACGGCATTTGTAACACTTAAACACTTGTAGCTTTTGTTCTAGTGAATGGAAAATAAAAAAAGTTGGTATTTTTATAAAGCTAAATAAATGGCCTATAAAATTAAATCCTAAAAGAAATTTGTCAATTTTTAAGAAAAACCATGATTTTAGGGTAGTCGGATAGACAAAATTCCCGTTTTCGATAACTATACTAACTAACTGATATAACTAACTATAAGGCCTACAGCCTTAAAATTAGAAAATCATGCTCCTATGGATAGTCAGAGAGAGATACGGTAAGAACGGGCTTTCTTGAAATCGACTTCTAAGGGAGGTTGCGGCGAGGGAGGGGGAGGGAGTATAGATACCCCCAACATACTTTAAATTTAATACTTTAACTATACCCCCAACATACTTTAGATTTAGGAAACATGTGTACAGATCCGTTAGAAATAAGTTTTGCGGAAATCGACTCTAAGAGATATAGGGAAATAAAAATAATTTCCGTTTTAGAAATTCAAGTCCTGCGTCTTTTTAATCAAGAGATGGTCTATAAAAATGTTTTTCTATACGATCGAAAGCTTAAAGCTAGGGCTTTCATATCAGAAGTTTAAAAATACTCAAAGTCAAAAAATAGCCATACAACTTCGTGAAATTCCCCGCGAAGGAAGAGATTAACGTTATCTCCTCTAAATGTAAGAGATAAAGGTGAAGCGGGAGCATCTTTTATCTCTTATATGTATAGGGATAAACGACTTACGAATCGCGAGATCTCCGAAATATTTAGACTTGAAATTTGTTAAGCATGTTTCTTTTTGTTTAGCAAAAGTCTGATAGGAATAAGCGAAATCGACTCTCAAGGTAGCTTGCGTAAACGTTATAGATGAAAAACTCTGATTTTTGAATTATTACTCTTACAGACCAGAAATTTGAGCAGAGATCCGCCCAAAACGGGTTTTGCGAAAATCGACTCGGGAGGGGGGTTGCAATAACGTAACATATAATTATACTTCCGCTTAGCAAATTTAAGATACATCTCTTTTAAATCAAGCCAATTGAAGGCTTCGGACTAGCAGAAAGACATCAATAGCTTAAAAATAATGCATTATATTCATGAAATACACAACGAAGCGAGTAAGAGCTAGTACAATTTCTAGAAATGTTTCCGATTTCGTCCTATAATTTTTAACACGATTTCCTTCTTGCATATTAATGTAATTTGAGATACTTTTAATCACTTTCTCATTAATTGTTCAACACAGATTTTGTACCATATCGTGGGATACACTGTAATATCACGGGATACATTGTAAATATGAATACGTGTGCAAATGAACATTTAATATGACCAGTTATCATTTGCAATGATAGAAACAGTAGCGCACACAAAAAATTTTCAAGGGGGGTTCCAGGGTCGAAAGTCCACCATTTTGGTATCACTCTCCAATATACGCCGTCCAACATATTCTTTTGATTTTGTCGATTTTCGGGAACAAAAACAATACAAAATTATTAGTGAATAAATAATTAGCATTAACTAATAAAATTAATTATTTATAACAAATACATAATTAAATTTTACGTAATATATATATATATAGGATTATAACTAATGGAGAAAAAATCAAGGGCTATGGGGGGGGTGTCCGGATCCATAGGACACCCCCCTTGTGTCCGCCACTGGATAGAAATCATAATTTGCTTTCATTTTATTCATCAGTCATAGCACATTAAGATAGAAGTTATTACTCATTCTTTCTCCTCAGAAGCTATTAATTCAGGCATTTGTAATTGTTCGTTGAATTCCGTTCTTCAAAAAGGGGTTGCATTTTTTATATTTTTTAATTTTCAATTTTCAATTCGAAAATAATTGCAATGTAACGCATATATAAACTCGTGTTAACGCTACAGCTATAATCATAAAGAAATATTATTGATTGATATACACTGGCCTCAAAAAGTTAAGGTACAAATGGTTTTTCGAAGCTCACCATAAAAAAAATGGCAGTAACAATAAAATGCATAGTTTACATGAATGATAATAACGAACTTTAAAAACATTAATGCAAAAACGATTGCTACCACTGTTATTTTATAGAAAAGAACGTATATTTATGAGTGAGAGAAAAATGTGCAAATATCAAGCTTTCGTACTTTTGTGTGTAAGTTGTGTTGATTTTCAACAGTTGTTGACAGTTTCGGTGACAATAGTCAATAGAGTTTAGAAAATGTCTCAGAGACGTCGTTTACCCAATTCGTTAAGGTGGCGGGCAGTTGGATGGATGGAAATGGGATTGTCGCAGGCTGATGCTGCTAAACGTCTCAATGTGTCTCGTAGTGTTGTTCAGCGACTTTGGGATCAATACCAATTCGAAGATTCTGTGTCCAGAAGACCTGTTCCAGGCCGACCACGAGCTACAACACCTGCAGAAGACCGTTTTCTAGCTCTTTCGGCACGAAGGAGAAGAACCACTACTGTGCCGCAGCTCGTTGCAGACCACTTTCAAGCATCAGGAAGAAGAATCTCCGCTACTACGGTGCGAAATCGTCTTCACAATGCAGGTCTGTATGCAAGACCAGTTGTGTGCGTTCCCCTCAACGGACGACAGCGAAGGAACCGCTTATGCTGGGCAAGAGAGAACATTTTTCTTGGACGCAGCAACGATGTGCTTCTGTGCTGTTCACAGACGATTCCAGATTTACAATGGAGAGTGATTCAGAGCGTCTACTGATCTGGAGGGAACAGCGCACTAGATACCATCAATCCAACACTGTTGAAAGACACAGTTATAGAGGTGGTGGAATCCTGGTTTGGGGATCTCGCTCGGTGGCCACACTGACCTGCATGTTTTCCATGGAGGAACCGTAACTGGTCTTAGATATCGGGATGAGATCCTTGATCCATATGTCCGCCCATATGCTGCTGCTATTGGTAACGACTTCATTCTGATGGATGATAATGCACGACCTCACCGAGCTCGGATTGTTGAGGAGCATCTGGAGGATCACGGTTTGGAACGAATGGAATGGCCAGCTCGATCTTCAGACCTGAATCCGATAGAACATCTTTGGGACTATCTTGGCAGAGAGGTTGCTGCTTTAAATCCTCCTCCAAGGTCGTTACATGAGCTGAAACAAGGCTTACTCTGTGTCTGGTCTTCGCTTCCTATTCCGGTGTCCGACAACTTAATAAACAGCATGGGAAATCGATGCCGCCAATGCATTCAAGTTAGGGGTGGACACATTCCTTATTAGAACCCATTTTTGTATTGTCTTTATGCCATTTTACCACATAACACTGTGATGTGCTGTTTTCTCCAAGAATGGACTTTTCCGCAGAGATTGCTTTTTTTGTTATAAATCGTTTTTGCAATACACTTATACAAATTTCTATGACGCATTCAATAAAAAACTATTTAATGCACATATTCTCCAAATTTTTTGTTTCTACATTCATTCATTTGCAAATTAGACACAAAAACCCGGTTGTACCTTAACTTTTTGAGGCCAGTGTATTTCCAATATAAGCACACAAAATTATTTTTAAAAGCAACTATTTTAGGCTAATACTTTAATTTACATTCTGCTTTACAAACTTAAAATTTCGTAACCAATTCCTTAAAAGGGGAGAAAATGTTATCAATTAATGTAAATAGTTTATATTTTTATTTGGTTTGATTTTTAATTTTCGTCGCAACATGAGGTCTATTGGCGATGGACCTCGTAATTTCATATCAGGATCAAGTGACGAGGATGACACCTAAGCTGACACCCCGTCTCCTAAATTCCACTCCACACCTACAGAAAGGCAGATTTAATGTGCATTGACCCCCTCTACACTACGGGTGTTCAGTGGCACCAGGAATCGAACCCGTTACACACCCGCCACGTAGTAACTACTAGGCTACCACGGCCACTTTTAATAACAAGAAGACAGGTCCTAAAAGTTTTCAAATTAATGATCAACCAATATTGGGGAATTTATTTTATACAGTAATACTTCGATTTAGGCTACCCCAACCTACGCGATTTTTGTTTGAGTGCTACGCAACTATATTACTCATTCCCCGTTTCATATGAATTTAGAAGTGTGTGACGGATTTATCCGCGATCTTTGAGCAAATCCTCTAGGGAAAAATATTGGGTCTTTAAAATTTATTCTATTATAAACCTTACCCCGAAGTAGAAGATGTGAGTACGTAAATTAAGACTTGTATATATAGATTAAACTTTCAACTTAGAAGGAGTGGGAGGTTAGATTGCCAATGGATAGCAGTGATTGATTAAATGTAAAGTGAGGCATGAATACTAGGTAGCTGATTAGTGTAGTATAAAAGATTGACGATTTGTCAACTAGTAATTAAATTAGATTAGATCGTTTGGAATTAGAAGATATATTGCTTGGACCAGTGCTTCTCAAACTTTCAGTATTTGTGACCCACTATTCAATCATAATTTTCGTCGCTCCCCCCATGAAACTAGCAATGCATTGAATTCAATAATACTATACTTTGACGCTAAAGCTGCAATATGATTTTAGCCTCTTAAGTGCCACCGGCGTATATATACGTTTCACTCAACCGGTGCGTTAGGTGCCCCAGACATATATATGTCTTTCCTGTTCAATGCTATCCATAAAGTTATTACGAAGACTTTAATTTGCAGTAAAGACTATATAAGAAGATTTCCCTCAGTTTTTATTCCTTTTCTTCCCCCTACACGCGCCTACGTGAAAAGCGGAGGCATTGGGGACCGAGTCGCGTAACTTTTAATCAGTAGTAAAGGGATTATTTATAAACCGTAAAAGTTATCAAGACAATTGTTAATTTTTATATTTAATTTTATATATGACAAGCCCATGGGGTCACCTGTAATTATTAAGCCTGTTCTTAACTTAGTATTGCTAAATTCATTATGAAATGCATTGTGCAGTGCTGATACATTTATAAGTGAATAATATTCGTTATCTATTTTTATTTTGTCAGAATGTATTTTGTTTATTTAATTTCAGTAAATTAATATATTTTTTAAATAATCATTTATTTTCGACTTTTCAATGCGCTCACGTCTCCCTTAAGTTATTACACCCCCCTAGGAGGTGCGCCTCACAGTTTGAGAAACGCTGGCTTGAACGTAAGGGATCCTATTTATTAAGACTTCTCGTATCTCGTCTACCTCGCTATTGCTCTCTATATTTAGTATTTAGGTGCATCTCTTAACTTGGTTAATAGAATTGGTGGTGATGTTCATTACTGTGAATAAACAGTAGTTATTTTGACTATGGTTAATCTTCCTTCATACTCTTCCACACTAATGGACGTCACGGGGTGACCACTACAAGTGAATAGTGATGACATTCAAGAACTGTTGGATCTCCACAATCAAGTGCTAACAATTGATGAAATCCTAGAAATGCAAGAGCAAGACATTGAAAAACGTGTATCTTTAGACCCAGTTCAATCAGAAGATTGAAGGTCGGTTAGGAATTAAACAAAAGATCTCACTTTAATTCAAAAAGTGTTAAAAGTTTTGAAAAATATAAACTCCAACGAATAGCGTATTTTTTTCAACAAAATGAGGAATATAAAAATTATTAGCATGCTACGAGGAAAGGGTGCAAAAAAAAAAATTAAATAGCGAAAAACAGTGAAAGTTTTATTAACTTCGTACTTTAAAGCAACACAAGAGTTATTGATGATAGACTTCGTAATTTTGAAGCTCAATCAAGTTACGAGGACGACACCACAGCTGGGAACCCCCCTCTCCAAACTCCCATGCTAACGTGAGGACTTCGAACCTCGACAAATTTAGCGTGCATAATTCCCTCTATAGGGTGGTTATTTAGTTGCACTGAGGCTAGAACATCTGCACCATTCCAACAGTAAATAAGAGACAATGATAACAGTCAGTTGTTGATGGTGAAAAATTAGTTAAAAAACGAGTTGCATACATACATAATTGTCTGTGGCAACGGCTTACAACCCATTCTGAGTTCCAATTTTTCCTCGAGTTTTATAAAAATTGCGCCTGTTATTTCAAACACATAAGAGGAATCTACATATAACAATAACCCTCCATATAAATTATGGTTTTATAACATCTAGAATTTTCCTGGAAGGGGGAAAATAGTAAAAATATTTATTATAAAATAGAAAGGGGAAGAAAATGGATTATCAGCGAAATTTCCAAAGCTATTCTGTATTCGCTCAAGGGTGAATCTCGTTGTATATTAAACATAGTGTTTGCTTTGTGCAACACAAAACATATTTTACATAGTTTATTGAAAAATTTTCTTGCGCAATTTTCTTATTTAGTTATCGATTAAATCAGCAAAACAAGATCTCAAGATTTAGACAGAAACAACCATAAATTCCAAGAAGTGAAGTTTCTAATTTGAATGAATCTAAAAATGCTACTCAAATGCCATAACTTGATAATTCTTTAAAAATGTTCTTAAAAAATGTCGTTAGAATTACTCTAGTGCGACAACAGAAAAAGGTGTCAAAAATTGATTTTCAGAATTTATTCATTAACGCGAGGCTAAATGAAAACCAATTTACTATCAGGGGTGTAGAAATGAAAGAAGATTCGAGGAGTGTATCCATGAGATGCGTAGGGACAGAAATGAGACAGATACATAGATAGAAATAACCATATTTAATGATTGAAATGCATACAAAGTTTGTTAAAAAATCACCCATGGCGTTTGATCAGACGTCCCATTGCAAAAGAAGGCTACGAATTCCGTGTGCGAAAAACGATGTTGGGTGGAATCAGTTCAGAGATACAGCCTTTACGTCATCTTCGGAGTGAAATCGTTGACCCATTAGGCTTTCCTTCAATGATCCAAAGATGTGATAGTCGCAAGGTGACAGATCTGGACTGTAAGTTGGATGTTCCAGGACTTCCAACTTTTTACAGGCCAGTCCCTCGACACACACCTTGGCGACATACGGCTTTGCATTGCCGTGTGAATGGTGACATCTGCTGACAATATATCTGGACATTTGTTTTTAATAACTTTATGCAGCTTATCAAGTGTTTAGGTGTACCGTTGGTTATTGATGGGGACGTTCGCTTCTTAGACTCCAGTAATAAGGGTTCCTATATGTCGAAAAATGCCGACAACATCCTTTTCCGGATGACTACTGAGTTTTGAATTTTTTGGGACTAAATGAGTTTCATTGCATGCGGACAGAATTTATTTCCGATTGGAAGTTGTGATACCAGGTTTCATCCCCTGCCACACTCGTCACCGTCACCCCTATAGCGCAACAAATGTTGTAAACTCAAGCTCATTACAACTTACTCCCTTCCATTGTACAAACTATTACAGGTCCATTTTGGACGCAGCTGCATCCACACCAGCCATTTTTAAACGAGTGCCACGTCCTTACAAATGCAGTACCACAAATCTCTTTGAGCTCACGTGTGAGTAATACATACACCTTCACAATCGCGTTTGTTTCACGAAAATACATTGAAAATTGTTCTCATGCGAAGCTTTGAATCACTTTCATTTGAACATGCCTCATAATAATACGAACCGGGCACGTGTGAAAGGACCCAATCGTTTTTTATATTCAAAACTATCTCCCAACTGTCTACGCTTTCTGCTGTGTGCGGCACAAGTTGATTCGTATGAAATGACCGTTATTCTCTATTATTCCGGACTATCCTGCTTTCAGAGACTCATCATTTGGATATCATTGGCTACGAAGCTCGTGATCATATCACACGACTATCGCGGTCACGAGCGAAAATTGAAAATTACAATTAAGAAATATAAAATAATGCTTTGTCTCTCCGTCTTTTCTTAAGGCCTTATCACACACGCATGTCTCGAACAACTCGAGTCTCTTTCAAACAACCTTTTGGGGAAATTTCTCGAGCAGCTGTGAAGGTGAAGAGTTGTTTCAAACAAAACGACACGCTCTGACGTCAGCCGTGCTCTATCCCCATTGAAAAATTATTCACCGATTTTCTGCTTCGGAAAACGAACATCCATTATTATTTCTTTTGTTCCGCTCGCCCTTTGTTGACGGTTGTAAGCAAAAATGGAGCGACATTGTGTTCAAAATTTTATAGCCATTTCTTATGCGTTTGATGAACCCAAAGCTGCTATCCTTACCACCATCTTTTTTATTAAGTTCGGAGGCCATTGGCCAAAATTTCGAGCAATTCTTACAGATCATTAAGAAAAGTTGATCAAATTCGTTGCTATGGCAACTGGGCAAAAATAGTTCGAAAGGGTTGCTTAAAAGAAAAATTGCTCCCAAATATGCATACGTGTGATAATGTCTTTAATTAGTTTTTTAAAAAGCTCAGCATATGAAGATATAAAGTAGCGATATTAAAATTTTTTAAAAAATGAAAATTTTGATTCCAAATTGAAAAAAAGTGATGCCAAAACTTAATATATTAAACAATTTTAGTTCAACAATAAAGCTTCAAAGAATTACCTCCATCACAATAATCACAAATAAACATTGAATCAATTACTTATATATACATTATATAAATAGATTCTTAGCTCCATAAACGTCAAAAACATGTGTCCTTTACAAAAAAAATATTTCAATATAATCGAATTACCAGAATGCAAACGAAAAAATAAACATATACACATGCGAAAAGAATTGGTCACACACGCACAACGTATTTTTCATTTCCTCTTTTCTTCTAAACCGCTGGAGGAAACACATTTTCAAGACATAAAAAAGATATGTTGGATTCAAAATTCTATTCAAAGAGCCTGTTACCCAAAGCATGAAATGATGTTTATTTCTATAGACAAGCCATATTTTATAGTTTTTTATTCTATTGAAATCCGCTTATTTTCCTTTTTTACGACCTTTACTGCCCGTCAAAGAATGTCAAAAACACTTTTGGAATTAAATGCATCAAAAAATAGGCACCTACACTCCTTTTTCTTTTTACTGAGCGAGCGACTTGAATATTTTGCTTTGCGGTCTATTTTAAAATGTGATATCCTGTTCTTCCGAGGTTTGTTCCAGAAAGTTAAAATCATTTTTGATCTTCTCAGTTCGGTTATTTAAAAATATATTGGTTTAAATATTTCGGATAAAAGTACTTTAACATGTTCCAAGGTTTTTCATGTCGTAATGAGGTACTGATGAAGCTACTGAAGAGCAGCTCTTTTAAAATACACAATTTGCATAAAGTTTATGAAGAGAAAAATTATGAAAACGAATTTGCTAAATAATAAGCATGCTGTTTCATTTTAATATAAATCAGAATAACATATTTTTACAAAAAATGGAACTTTGAAGGAAAAAAAGTATGTAAAATTACTTGTCAGTTATTTTTAAAAAAAAAAATATATTTCAATCATTCCTCAACAAATCAAACTGCACATAAACAAAAATGCAAATAAAAGGACATAATTATATTTAAAACGCAAGAAGTCATTCATAAGACAAACTCAATGGGCTGAAGTATTGATGATCACGTGATTAATTTAATTACGTGTTCTCAATTGAATCGAACTTGACATTACAACACACACTAGTACTTGTTCTTCTATTTAAAAAATTAATAACCATTTTAAATTTGGTAAATGGGTAGAGATGTTAAAATATTAAGATTCTTCAAAAAAAATTTCAAAATTTTGTTTACACTATACGTGCATTTTTAAATCAAGTGTATTTTGTTTCCCTTTGTGCGATATTAATATTAACAAACAAGTACTTTTTTAAAACGAAATTTCTGTAAAAAGCGAAAGTTAGCAACAGCTAAGTGCATGAACCAATTAGCTGGAAAAAATTATTGTATTCATCACATGACCATGACGACACACGAATTTCCGAACTAATTGGCTGGAAACACGTAGTTTGCAGTTATCATGTGACTCCGACACCACATTAATTTAGCCCATTAGACATTTCAGAATTTTTAAGAATGTTCCTTCAAAAAGCACGATGGAAAGACTGGAAAATTAAAGCTTTATTCGTATGTATTTCAAACACACTCTTCGCTAAATATTATTTACTCCCCTTTCATGATTCAAAACTATCACATCACTGAAAAACCAAAATAGTACTAGAATGTAATAAAGGGAAAAAAAAACCTTAGTTTTTCAAGCAATTCACGTAACTCAATTTTTCTTTCAGGCAGATAACTATTTCTGATACATTAATATTACATGAAACGAGTATAGTAATGTCTAAGAATGGAATACAGTTCGTCTAGAGACAATACATTTATATATATATATATACATCTACAATTATTCTTTAAAAATTTAATCATTTTTTTATATTCCTAAAGCTAGCCTCGCTCTCAATTTCTCCATCTAGTACTGCCCCCCTCTCCCTCTCTCTCTCTTGTGGATCCCATGAGTCCTAACTTTATACGAGGACTCTTGTATACACATATGAAATATTGCAAGATGAAATATTTAGCTATAGGGTAAATAAAGTTAATGAGTAAAAAGAATTATAGAATTTTTTAATGAAATATTAATTCATAGGTTATTAAAAAAAGGAATAGCAATTGAAATATGATATAAAAATAACAATTTTTACATAAGGGAATTTTAACACAATTTTAAAAAAAAATAAAAATATAATGAAAATGTAAACATTTTTATTTCATTTTACAAAAAGAGTCCGACGGTGGCTCAGAGGTAGTGTACCAGCTTCGTAAACCCAAGGTTGCGGCTACGATACCGGCAAGAGTCGATAAATTTTACGGATGCAAAAATGGTGGCCCCGCATGTCACGATTATGTGGCATGAAAAAGATTCCTTGAGTATCAATTTGGCTTTGGTGCTCTCTGCAAAATTAAATCGCGGCAAGGGCATGAATTCACATTAATTCAAGTGCCGAAACTTGGTAACGAGAGCTGCCTCTATATGGTGTCATCGCGAAATTTCTCTCACATTTGAATTTTTTGTGTATCTGCAAAGCTTAGTTGCCAATACACAGCCCATTAAAAAAAAGGCCACCTGTTCTAAAACTCCTCAAGGGAATTGCCATTGTTTTTATGTACTTGGAAATACACATTTCACTAAACACATAATATAAATTACGCTTACACATATAAATTTCCCTACAAAGATAGTCACCATTCATTATAAATAGAAATAATTAATTACATCTTATGTACTTTTTCGGGATTAGTTGGTGCTTAAATAATAATTTCTTCCTCGAGAATTTGCTACAGGCAGAAAATATCCTTCAATAAAGTGTTCAGAAAACACTAATACATTCTAATCGTGTATTTCAGGAATTTTCTCTATGGCGCTAGTTTATTTTTTAAATACTCTTTTAACTCTTTTCTATTAATAATATTTTATAATAAATTCCCTATTTCATATTATGGAACCTGAAATACAATTTTTTACTCATGGAACTCTATAAAGTTTCATGTGGATCTCAGTGAAAATCCTCAAGTTAAAATCTTCTGATTTTTGTTCTGTTACGTAAGTTATAGTGTGTTTAAGAGAATCCTTGTGTAAATCAGATTTTAGGCTGTCTTCGGTCAGTGTTAAAGGAATAGGGGACCTGAACTTGAAATATTTTTTTCAAATACAAAAAAAACTGAAAAATTAAAATGTATATTCTGGTTTCGCTATCTCATACAGAGTAGAATATTTAATCATACTCCACATTTTTATCCAAGTTGTTCCATTTTTTCTGGTATTGTGTTTCGCAGATTTTCTCCTATACTGTAATGCTAAATGAGCTATCACTTTACGTGTTAAAACCAAAAAATATTTATGGAAGACTTTGAAGCAATAAAAACGCTATATAATAAACAGATGTATGAATTACAATGTTGCAATTTTTCATGAAAATCGAGACATTGTTCTGTCTGAAAATGTGCTCCGCGTTTAGCTCAAGCCGTCGTACATTTTGTGAAAGCCTTAAGAAATAACACTCAGTATATTCTGGTAGTTAAGTAAAAAGTATCAAGTGATTTCACAATCCGTTTTTTTTTAAAAACTTGAAGTAGAAACGTATACAGTTTCGTAATATGCACCATTTATTGTCAGACAAAGAAAGGCGAGCGCGAAATTCATATCCTAAAAGTTATTTAAAGTGTTTTACTTAAGAATACACTATATTTTCGTAGCAAGAATACCATTTAAGTATGAACATTTTTCATATTTGACTGTGAAAATGCCTTGAATTCTTGATGATACAAATTATATATAACCAACAATTCTTAAAATACAATATTTCGTGAAGATAGAACTCTCCATCGACGAAACCTTACGCTCATAACACATTAATTTATCATCCCTGCGGCGCAATGAGGAATTTAATATTTATTACGATTAAACGACGACCTCTTCCCTCAACCCCACCCCATGCGTTACTTGTCAACTATCCATCATGTCATCAGTCGCGTAGACTGAAATTAGAAAGGAATCAAGTCCAAGAAAAAAAATTTAAAGACCAATAGGGTTTCTTAATATTCCTTAATTAAGCACAGCTGTGCAGTAATAAAGAATATAAACACTAAAGCAAAAAATAGCTATCTAATCTAGACAGCACAAATTTTAAACTATGCGTTTCGAGGTCTGCAGTGTATTTGTTTTATGCGATTAATGTAGACCCAATTTGAAAATGGTTACCTGTCAGTAAGACTTTTTTAATTGGCTTATATAAATTTATTTATTTTTTTTAAAAAAAAAGAACATTTTATGAGCGTTTTAAGTCCCACATGTTTTTGACTACTTCAAAATTGAAAGAGATACTACACCTTTGTAAGCAGAGAAGAATGAGATCAAATCATTTGCACCCATTTTTGAAATGAAATTTGTTATTTTTAATTGTTATTCTAATTTCTGTTTTACCCACTAGATTGATTTATTTTAAAAATAAAAATAACAAACTTATTTTTAAGGCTTTCTTCGTTTAGTGTTAAAAAAAAGGTGCCGAATTCCGAATATTATTTTCAGTTACAAATGCTCTCCAGCATTAATTTTATATTTTGGCTTCCCTATCCTTTTGAAAGTCACAAGTTGTATCATCCTAAGTATTTTTAAACGAGTTGACTCATGTTTTATGGTATAAAATGTGTTTCACACACACTGCTTCTCCTATACCGTAATGATAAATAAGCTTTCCCTTTGTATATTAAAAGTGAAAAAAATATTTTTTATGAATATTTTGAAATATTCTAAAAACCTTTATTTTGTAAACAAATGTATAAATTATAATTTTTAAATTTTTGTGAACATTGAGACATTTTTCTGTCAGAAAATGTGCTTCACGTTTAAGTATAGATTCTCGTACATTTGGTGAAGCTAGCGTTAAGCAAATGAATTCAGTTTTATTTTTTTACTAATAAACTTCTTCTTAATGAAAAAATTGTAAGCAATGATTAAGTTATATTAACAAACCATATAAAATGTAAGAAGAGGAGCTAAAAGTTAAAAAAAAAGAAGTTTCGATTGATTTTTTGGTTTACATTTTTCGAGACCAGGTAACACATACTTCAAAGTAATCCATGCAAGAAAACTATTAGAAACGAAAAAAATTCCAACGTGTTATCTCTTTTTGCAGGTCTGGTGAAAAGAAGCATGCTTTGGAAAAGAAGATTGTTTGGAAAATCAGAAGTTATTTTCTGATTTTTTAATAACATTTCAATGAAGAGTGGTTGTCAGTTATGTGCTCACGTGCTTGTGAGTGTGTGTGTTTTTGTAATAAATTGTCATACATTAAATTTATATGGAAATTACTTTAAAATCCTTTTTTCTTAAAAATGTTTGCTTAAAAATGAAACAGCTTGAAAGTATGCAGATACTATATTACCAACACATTTGCTTGAAGTTTAATAAACTCTTAATGTATTCAGATATATCGAAATGCTGTTTATTACTTAGTGAATATCATAAATTCTTTGTATTTCACCATTATTCTCGAAAGGTTATGGTAATTAAAATAATGATAGAAGCACTCTTTAGTTCTACTTCGAAATTAATGCTGGTATTAACTATTCTGTTTTGCGAAATAAACATCAAAATATCCTTGAAATAGCTTTAGTCCTACTTCCTATAATGTAGTTCAGGCAAATTATCTATGCTTAAAATCATAGAACGAATCCAAGCGTAGTAAAAGAGAGTTTTCAATCTAGAAAAGCATTCAAAATCACAAGAAAAATATTACCGAAATTATTCATTATCATACGGAAAATTGAATTTTTAAACTTATTTATTCCTTGACATAGATTTCATACTATAGCTCCCAAAAAATGTATAAATATCACATTTTATTTTTATTACCGAGCAGTTAAAGAGTTAGATTGACACATGCGTGCTAATTACTATGACTCTTGCTTATGCACTCTGACTAAAGGGAATTTTTTATTTGACTTCTATTAATACTAATAAATGTTTTCTATTTTTGACCAGCTGTTAGAAGAAAGTCTAAATTAAACTAAAATTATCTAAATAATTATACCATCAGTAAAATACACATTGTATAAGGTAACTATTTTTCATGTAACCTATTGATCCATTTAAATGAAGTTTCTAGCTATTTATTTTCAAATGTTATTTTTTGTCGTTCTAAAATTTGAAAAATTCTCTACCAATCATTTAATACTATATCGGAGTCATTCCATTCCTATATCAACTACAGGAAATTTCGTTTCTATGGGAAAGCATTTTTATTGATAACTAGACATTTCATATTCTTGTAATTTGTTTCACCTCCTTTGGATAGAGGTTTACACATTTCGCAAGTTTAAAATCACAAAAGAAAAAAATCAGCATGCGTGCAGACAATAAAACTCGTTTAATCAAACATTCGAATCTCACTTTATTGAATAGCTATATTATTGTCTTTATTAGTTTAATTAAATACATCATATATAACATAAACTACCTACAATTCATTACTTTTGGCCTCGTACTTTTTTTTAACATAAATGAAGACAAAAATGCATTAAACCAGGAATCATTAACATTTTAAACTGGAAGGCTACACTTGGAAATCCGTAATCTAATAAGGCCACACTAAATTATTTAAAATCAAACCAATATTCATCCAGAATAGTTAAATTAGATTTAAACTACTAATTACGTTTGCATTAATTACATTTATTTAAACCTTATTCTAAGCATCTTACTAATGTGTATACCAATCTCGAAATTCTTTGATCCCCATCTATTTCAGTAGACAGAAAAATCAGCCAAGAAAGCTTAATTAAGAATTTCTAGTTTCATTTTAGAAAAATAACTTGAAGGAAAATATCTAACTCAATAGCAACAAAAAAAGTATAACATCGACTAAAATTTTTACTATTTTTGACATAATGCATTACTGCAGATTTCATTTTGTTCAATAGCCAAGAGTTATATACATTTATTAATAAAATAAAATAATTTTTCTTATATGAAACTCCAATTCATTTAGAAGAGCGGTTTAACTGTTATCACTGATTTCGCACCCATGGTCTAGATAATTATCTATCTACAAATGAGTTGACACAATTATTTTCCTTGACAAATTATTTAAAAGAACATAAGGAAATACGTTAAAATATATTTTGATAATTTTTTATAATTATTCAAATCTACATATACTAAAATACTAAAGATTTTAAAATACATTTTTTATAAAAATAACGTATAATTATAAATTTAATGATACACTTCACAAGAAAATTAATTCGATAGCCTTCTTGGTCTTTCTGGTACAACATCTCAAAAGAATGGTAGCGAAGCCAAAAAAAGAAAAAAAAGATTTAGAGTAAAGTGGAATAGTACGCGGCAATCGGTTGCGAACAAAAAGAAGTGTCAGGTGATTGATTGATTGAATATTAACGTTGCACTGTTTAGCTGCACGAGGGCTTTTGGCGACGGACCACGTTTCAGCTCTCGACAGATTGAAGATGCATCTCTGCCCTACATGTCGGGTCTTTAGTGGTACTGGGCTCGAACTCTTGACAAGGCAAGCCACGATCCGATACCTATACCACTTGGCTGCCGCAGCCGCGAAATGCCGGGTGACTGATACATATTGTAAACAGCAAGAGAACAGCTGTAATCCAATGAATTGCATCACAATACAACTCAGGATCATCACAAAGCCTGTATTCATTCGTACACTTTACAACAGTGGTCTCCAACCCCTGGCCCACGGACCGGTACCGGTCCGTGGATCAAATTTTACTGGTCCACGCAAGGAACATTAAATTATTTCCATTTTATTTACTGTGAAATATTTTTCTTGTGTTTGGGCTTTTTACGAAAATCACTTTATATTCATTCTTGGTGTAGCTATATTTTATTCTGAAGGCGCGTTTAAATACAATTAAAATAAAATTATTGAAACAAAACAATCTAAAATAAAAACAATCAACGTCCTCCCCCTCAGTGGGCCGCGGTAAAATTATCCAACGTTAACCGGTCCGCGGCGATAAAAAGGTTGGAGAACACTGCAGT
Organism: Trichonephila clavipes; assembly: GCA_019973935.1. Classification (NCBI taxonomy): domain Eukaryota; kingdom Metazoa; phylum Arthropoda; class Arachnida; order Araneae; family Nephilidae; genus Trichonephila; species Trichonephila clavipes. Next base: position 19,621 of record BMAU01002569.1, on the reverse strand, counting down.
AAAGGACAGAATTTAAAACAAATGGTTTTTAACAGCCAGCGACCAATAAGCTTCTCTTTTTATTTCACTGTAAAATAGAAGAAAGTTGCTTTGTGGGTTACAGAACGCAAAAATAGGATACTTGATGCATGAAGGAAGATTGTTTCGTCTAGCAAGCCAAGCTTTTCTTCTCCGTGACTTTGATGGTAAAGTTCATGTGAAGGGACAACAATAAAAAGCTTTTGGTCCTGCATGCCACCTGACAGCTGTTCGAATAGTGGCAAAATCATGGTCTGGGAAGCATTTTCCTGGCATGTCCTTGGCTCTAAAGCACCTTTGGAAATATCCGTCAATTCCAGCGTCTACTTCCAGATCATTATAGAACACGTAACACCAGCTTATAGTCATTTCGTCGGCCTGTTTATCAGACTGCGTAACTCCACCGGTGTAACTGATTTGATATAGGAGTGCAACGCGCCAAGCGCTTTTTGGCGCGATTCCTTAATCGCGCCAAGCAGCGGTGAAGCAAAACTTTCCCTCTTGTTTTTTCTACGCCATGCCTCAGTGCGCGTTCCGCTTTTAATTTATTCCTTCGATCAGTGTAATCACTATTTTTTTTATTTCATAATAAAACTAGATTTCGAATGGAGAGGTGGTGTCAAGATTTTAACATAAAATAAATACAACAGAAAGTAATATTAATCTATTACACTTCCAGATATAAATTATTTATCGCAAGATAAAAATATCAAAGTAAACCATATTGTAATATTATTGCCTATCTTGGCGAACATAAACAAGAACTTGGCGCCTAGACCTACTGTATCAAATTAGTATCCCCGATGGAGTTACGTAGTCTGATAATTAAACCGACGATATTATATCATGATGATCTCGGCTATTTTCAGTAGGAAAATGCAGCGTGGCATTGGACTAATATTGGTTTGAGAAACATGATTTAGAGTTCCGACTGCTACAATACCCCTCCCACCTTTTCAACCGATTTCAATCAAATTGAGAATTTATGGGAAGAAGCTGAAAGGTCTGTTAAAAGCTCCGAAACACCACTTTCTAATATGAGAGAATTAAGAGTTTTTATTTCGTTAACATGGACTGATATTCCTCTATAAGCTATCTATAGAGAGTCCATGTCTAAAAGTATAGCAGCTACCATCAAACCAAAGAATATCTCAAACACAATATTGGTGTTGAGTAGCAGGATTTTTCTAATCTTTTGGTCACTGAATATTGTAATTTTTTTAAAAAAAAGAACTATTTTTTTTACCTATGAGAAGAACAGTGTTGCCAACATGCTATTCACCACTAAACTAAGAAAAGTTCATTTTTAGAAGGGTAATATGTATGTTACCGAACAACCAAAATTACAAAATTCTTGAATATCTTCTAAAAGAAATATTTATGAATTAAAGAGGTCATCCAAAATCAATACATTGAAAAAAAGATTGAGAATGGTTAGGCATATTGTGTTCCCAGACAGCCATCCTTGTAAGTTTATGAGTTAGAAAATGTTATGTATGACGTACAAACACATTATTATTTTTCAGAGAACCTATTCTTCAAAGAATAGTTCCAGTACTACAAAAAATAGGAAGATTTATAAGATATTATATATCACTGTTAATATATATCATAATTTTATCTTTAATTTGTAATTAAGATAACTGTTTTCTAATAAATATTTTACTATGAATATATCCAAAATTTACGTTTATTTTGCGTGGTGTTGTAAATTAAATGTCAACCAACTTTAAAAATGACCTCAAAATTCTGATCCCAATGACATAGATATAAATCTCTGAATACTCCAAGATTCAATTTCCTTCTAAAGGATCTAAAACCTTTTCAAGTTGAAGTAAAAGTTTTCGAGAACTTCTGTAAGTCGCTTTGAAAAATAAATATCTCTTAAAATAAACACAATTATACTTTCCTATTGATTATACACACATTTACATTTATTTTTTATCACATTTACAATACAAATCTATTCAACTTGTATATATGTTTCATTATTATTGTGTGTGTGGACAGCATTCCCAGAACAACAACACGAAAATGTGAATTAGAATAAATTGTAAAATTGTTGAAACTATTAATGAAATTGACAACTTAATGTATTTCCTCTCTTTTAAAAAATATTTGTTGTTTTAGTTTGTTTAAAGTGAGCTATATGTGGTGGTGTGGGAGAGGAAGTAGTTTAGATATATATTCAAGCCTAATTATATTATCTATAAAATTGTAAAAGCTATAAACTATTTTCTACATCTTTATAATCACATAATTTTCTAATAGGAAACAAAAAAACTTGTAAAAATTAATTAAAAAATAGCTGAAAGTATCTTGCTCTTCATAATATTATTGGTTTTTCAGAAAGCCAATCAAAACTGCACAAATAACATTTAGCTTGAATCAATTTTATGCTTGAGGTCATATCCCGCTGCAATCAGACAAACCCCCGATTACATAACGTTAATGTTTCATTCCCTTCCTAGTAATCTTTACACAGTTGATTGCGTCTCTCCATGCATCTCAAACACACCAAAACAATTTATTTTTCTTTAATAACTCAACTACTCCCGTGGAAGTCAAATGACACGAAATTACAATAATCTCCTTAGACGTAATTAAGGCAGCGATAATAAATATCTCAAAAAGCAACGAGTTAGACATTCTTCGAAGCGCGCAACGAAGAAAAAGAAACCAAATCCAATTTACAGAATCCATTACTCAAAGATTTAAGACCATGGTCACATACATGTTATCTGTTGAGCCCTTTGGTTCAAATTCCCTTATCATTACACGTCTCCCAGTCTGGCTGCTACTTTGTAGCACTTAATAGAACAGGTCTGTCAGTGAAATCATCCATTGGGCCTTTTTACCCAACTTCTACGTTAACTAAATGTCAAAGAAAAATAGCATTGGAAGAGTCCTTGAGGTTCTTATTTATGGCGATGGACCCAGATAGTGTTACATGTCAAAGTTGTCTCGTTATTGGTGTTGTGCGTTTAATGTAGCGAATGTATTACACGCTTTGGCAGGCAGGATGGATGGTTTTCCTTCATCATTCGCTGCACTTTTGGTGTGGTTTTTAGTCGTCGGCCTATAAATTTGACCACCCGTGGTGTTTTCAACACTTAGCTCGATAAATTTCATTGGCTTTTAGAATGGAGAATCGGGATAGAGAAATGTTCTCGTGAGAAAAGTGTTCTCTGAATTCCATATCACAAAGTCGTTTTGATGCTTTAAAAAAACTCTGCTTAAGTTTATTTCACAATGTTTGAGTTTATAGTTATATTTATAATCGTCTTGAAAAAGAAGCTTCATTATTAATATTTAAATTATCTTAAAAATAAAAAAAAGATAAAAAATTGATTGAAAACAAAAGGTTTTAAATTTTGTTACTTAAATTTTATTCGCCATCATTAGATTTTCCCCCCTTTAACAATAAATTATTATCATAAAAATATGAAAAAGAGATTAGTTAAAAAATAGATTCACAAGCAAGGAATTCCAAATGTAGAAAATTCTTCGTCCTAACAGAATAGATTATATTTATCTTGAAATCCGCTGATTTTATTTCTTTTTACTGCATAAATCATTAAAAAAAAATTTTTTCATTTTCACTGTTTAGTTTATTTACTCAAAAAATATTAACCTCATTCTAAATTTCAATGCGGTCCAAAATTATAGTTTTGGAACTTAGAAAATATGTAATTTGATTTGTCATGTCCTTCTAGAGTTTATATTATTTTATTTTATGTATCGCCTTATATTAAAATAGATATATGTTTTTTGTTTAAATAAAGGGGAAAATACAGCTTATATCAATATCAGAAAGATATTGTTTTTTACAAAAAAGACAGAAAGCATATCTAAATTGGATAAAAAGATAACAAAACATAGAAGTCAGAAAATAGCAAACACTAAAAACATATTTCATCAGAAAATCAAGGCGATTTAAACAACTTAAAAACATAAACTAAATAAATTGATTAAAGAAGATTAAAAATAATTTTAAAAACAAACATTCAAATAATTCAAAACTCAATAAAATTGAATCAAAGTTAAATAATCCCAATAAAAAACGGAGAAGCTCCATAATTCAGTAAGAAAAAAAACATTCACACATATTTAAAAGAATGCAGACATTCTCCTGGAATATCCTATCTATAAAACTATTTATTAATTGATATTCTAAAGAATATCAATCAATAAGTCAGCAGAAAAATGTTACATAATCATATGAACACATTAATAATAAGGCGTTGCATATTATGTAATTTAAAAAGTATGCAAAATGTAAAAATTGATGAAGCATTGCAATATTTAAATTGCACGAATCAAGCTGTAGAACCACCAGAACATTTTCCATTATGTTCCACAGTTCAATAGAGAAATAATAATACACCAGAATACATCAATTTTATTTCCGGAATTTGTCAGATTCTTCCTGAATGGCATGTTTATTAATTATCTTTTCGCTTAGCTCATTTCATAAACATTCAGATATAACAGAAAGGCATCGTCGGTGAATAGTTTCAATTAGTTATAATAAAATATAAAATATTTAGAAAAGTATATTCATTTATATGTAAGAAAATAATTTTGGTTGATGAATGTAAAACTGTTGCCTTTCTTTAGGAAACTTATAAATGTATATGCAGAAATACCAACTTTATAAGAGAGCGGTCTACTCTCAATATTTAAATAATATATTTTCAATTATCTCAGCAAAAGATATAAAATGATAAATCAAATTTTCAATATGATAGTTTTTATAGAATAATACCTATTTAATAGAGTTTCCATAAAATAATTTTCGGAAGAAAAAAAAAACTTTATAAATTCATAAATATTCCAAGGGATTTTTTTTTCAATCTAAAATTCATTTACATTCAAAGAGTTCCAGTTCAGAACCATGATCACATAGACTGCTGTGAGACTGCTTTTTTTTCCGTTCTGTGACCCGTGATCACACTGGTGTGATGTGGCCGCGGTAGCCGAGTGGTATAGGTATCGGACCGTGGCTTGCCTTGTAACGAGTTCGAGCCCAGTACCACTAAAGACCCGCCGTGTAGGACAGCGATGCACGTTAAATCTGTCGAGAGCTGAAACGTCCTCCCGTTGGTGTGGTGTGGTAGTTAGGAGAGGGAGGTGCCAGCTCAGGTGTCGTCCACGTCACTTGACCATGATTCAAAATTACGTGGTCCGTCGCCAAAAGCCCTCGTGTTTCTGAACAGTGCGACGTTAATATTAAATCAAATCAAATCACACTGGTGTGATCTAAATTTGGAAAGTATGGAATGATTATAAACTATAAATTTTTCTGCGTATTTTATTATAGTAACTATTTTATATGAATTTTTAAATGGAGTTAGGCTTAACAAGAAAAATCGCTTGGTTCTGAACGGGCCAAAAATCAAAAGTTGATAAAAACACAAAGCAAGCGAAACAGTAATAAATTTTATGTATACTCACGAAAACTGTTAATGTAGAACGAATTTCGAACTATTTATTTAGTTATTGTTGTACACGCAAAGTGCGGTTTTTATGAAACAAAGAAGTCCAAAAATGTTATTTATCGATGCTTGACTCAATAGTAGCATAAGCATAGAAGTTCATCGAAGCTGGAACTCTAATAATTAATAAATGGTCCATAAAAGTATGGTTTGTGAATATTTAATGTCTAAAAATCTAGAAAATACCTTAAAAAAAGAAATTTGACTCCTTCAGTTGGTTTGCAAGCTATTGCTATGTTATCTGTTTTATACATTGTTGGCCATTAAAATTATAATACTGGAAGGAAAGGAATTTATTTTTCATACACACAGCATAGTAGGGAGAAAAAACATGATTAAAGTTGTAGGCAATTTGAAACATACAGCTTCAGAAAAAGATACATATTCAGATAGTTAAACCGGATCTAACTCGGTTAGGAATCGAATCGAATTGGGTTTGGGTCTCTCAGCAATCTATGACCAGATGTTTTCAAAGGGTGACATATGAAGAACACGTGGTGGGTAGGGCAATCATCGAACATCCTATCTGTCGAGGTAGATCAGGACATAACGGGCAATATGCAGTTTTGCGTAATCTTGACAAAAGATGACGTCACCGAGGCCTCAAAGATAGGACATTGCCAACGGCCTTAAAGTCTGAAAAATGTAATTCCTACTGTTCAGATTACAGACAATCCAAGCAAGGTGTTCGGGTCATGTACCCAATGGCTGTCCATAACATCATTGCAGAATCAGACCCGTATGACGATATCGGATGCAAGTAGGCTAAGTGCGTTTTCCTCGTTGGCTTCAGATACGGATATGTCTATCATAATTCTGCGCACAGAACTAGAATTTGTCAACTAAGAGACGACGTAGGGCCATTTCTGTATCTAGTCTTGTCGTAGGGAGCACCACTGCCGTCGCTTGTCTCTATGCTGTAATGCCGAGGGAAGCCAGAATAATAGTCGCTGCCCGTGCTGCTAGGGATGACGTCGCAATCTCCGCGCAGTTACATGATCAGCAAAGAAGCTCATTTCCTGAATCAAGATCCATAATGTGACCTGTATTGTCGATCTGACAACTTGTCTGTCCTTCCGTCGTTACTAGCTGAAGGTCATTGACATCCTGCATAGCATTTAATATCACCTTCCTGAATGCATTGACACAGTTGTTTGGTCTCCAACTAATGCGCATAGCAACATGGCAAAACGATAAACTACACTTGGAGTAGGCTCCCATCCTGCCACAATCTAATTCTGATACTGGAAGCTATTTTTCATTCTTATATGAAGCAAAATATGATCTTTTCCCAACCTAGCGACATTTAAAGGCGATTCCTGAATGAAAAACTTGCTGCGTAACTTTCCTTTTATACAGAGTTCGAGAAATCGTCTCTCCCCTGCGTCGCTCAATTACGCTTAGATTTCAATAAGTGTGCTTAAAGCAGTTTTAATCACCAGAAGTGCCGAATAACTAGTAATCACACGAATTAGATTTGTGAGTTGTAGCCTCTTTGATTGGGGGTGGTAGATGATAAGCATCCCTCTCAGGGAAGCAGAGGCAAAACTTTTCTGCCAAAAATGAGCTTTCCAGTAAAAAATGGAAACTTATATTTGTTGTTGTTGTTACCAATGCCACCTGATCGGCAAAAGCCATATCAAGGCCCACGAAATTCATCATGGCTAAGGGCCTGTAGTTAGCCGTAGCTTTGAGCACCATACATGTGACAAAACGATTTAGCTCGGTTTCACCCCAATTTAGAGGTAGAACACCCTGGGAGTGTTCAGGGGCCTCCCACCAACCTCACGAGAGCACTTGCGGCTCGACGGCTATTTAAAGTACCCCCATGCCACGAAGGCACTATACATTCACAAATATCCATGTCTACTCAGGGATTCGAACCCAGTCCCAACGGCACAGCAGTCAGCGTCGCTAACCACTATACCGGATGGACGACAAACTTATATTTAAATGTTATATGTAATGGCTACTTAAAGGTGCTTCCTAATTTTGGAAGAAATGGTTGATACATGAGATATCTATTTAATCTATATAACTTCTACACTATGTACAAGAAACTTTTTGTGTCCATTTAAATTTAACTTACAGAAACTCTCAATTATGCACAACTGTCTTTTATGGGTTCTTCATTCCTAATAATATGACGTCTGAAGAGTACTATTCTTTCTTCGAAGTTACAGTGAATATATGTACTCGTATATAATTATCAAGCATAACTTGATGAAATCATAATCATTCGTAAGCTAAAAAAGAAGAAAACCAATTATATTTTTTGACATAATTCGAAGTGAAAGGGAACAATTAAACCATTTAATGCTTCCATATTACACACAAAAGAAAAAAAACTGAAAAGTATGAAAACATGCCTTGATATTCCAAGACTAAAGGAAACGATGCTATTTCCCAAAGATATGCATAAGAAAGAATTAAAAACACGTGTTAAATAATAATATATCCATATAAAATGAGACACATTATCATAGATTCCTATAATTTTTTACAAACATTTCACCCGATTCTCGGTTGTTGCCATAAATTTATAACAAAAACTGCATTTTACTGTCCCTTTGGTAAAACCGGAAACATTATTTATAAAGAACACGCACATTCGATAAACTATTATTAACTTTTGTATTGTTTACATAAAAAACTAACAATCTTCTAGAAAGAAAAATAGTTTTCAATGTTCTACAGCTTTAAAGAAAAAGTGCTATTTTAGTTCCAAAAAGTAAAAATTGGTATTCGAATATTAAAAGTCATTCCAAATGCATTTACCTTGCAGCGATACGCAACTCTCGAAAAGACATCTCCAAAATATCATCATTTCGAATGAAAAGGCTGGAATGAAGAATAAATTCGACATTTCTTTGGAAACTAAGAATAACCACGCGTCAAATGTTATACTTCTTATTTTTACCTAAAAATAACTCATTTACATTTTATACGGAGTATCAGTGTAGGAGGAAGAAACTGACATCTTTTTAACACTTTTTTTTTTTTATCGCAAACACAAAATTCTGCAGTTAAAGAAGTTTAGTTCAACCCCAAGTTACTTTTTGCGATATAAAAAAGCATTTTACTACTGGGCAAAACGTTAAATAGGTATTTAGAGCACGGCATTTAAAAGAATCAGCAATTTAGCTGGGTTTTTTTAGCATACATTTTGAGTTTTTCTCGCTCTACGTTTGAAAGTATAAGGTTGTTTATGGAAAAAAAAGTACTCATAAATAAGGATTGAATTAACTTAATTAAGAGATGAAGGATATACATTTAAATCTGATTTAATTTGTAATTTATTGGTCTATTCGTACAGAATAACATTGGTCTAAAAAAAGAGATCAAAATCCAGAAAATCTTAGGGAATCTGCGAATTTGCATCAGGAAAAGTCAGTTGCTATTTCCAATTATTCAAAAATTTAGTATTCTTGTTCGTATAAGAAAAGAATCAGCTATATATATTAGTGCATTATTCAAAATTTCTTAAATGTTTTAATGCGCCACTATAATATAAGGTATTAACGACTGTCAGAGGCCTAAAAATGAGTGGTATATCAGGGTTCCAACTCCTCGCATACACAAGCAGATTTTCAAGCCTGAGCTGCCGTTCTCCTCTTCAAACTTCCACACTATACCATTGTGAGGACGAGCTAAAACAAATTTAAAGTGCAAGTGCATCCTCCTGGTGGGTCTTGCCGGGACTCTGGTGGTCTGCACAACCCCGGGTTCTGTTAAGGGCAGCGGGTTGTGTTGAGTTCGCTGCTAATGCCAGGGATGCTCCTGATGATGTAAGCGTTAAAACGAGCTGTAAACACTAGAGCGCAAGTGCTGGTAAGGCTGTGGTCGAAATACAGACGCAATGTCTCTGTGTGTCAGTGTAGGTGTATCTGCCTTTTTCCTAGCGGTTCGAGAGTCTCTTTAAAGGTGGAATACGTCCTGCCCACAAGTGACATATGATGTAGAGTCACTTCTGTTCAGACACATTCGAGAAAACCATTCTACAATTGGTCCAAGTCCCTCTTCACGTGGTGTATTTTGAAGCCAGCGGTTGGCGTGGGAACTGCGCTGGTCATTTTACTGTTGGCGAAATCAAGGGAGGTCAGAGATTGACTTACATTAGAATATCAGCGCCGGGGTGTCCAGCCTGGAACACTTTCCCGTGTGAAGTTGCTTGGCCGTTGAGACATCCCCCGTTCCCAATGGGAAATGGGTTCTTTGGTGAAGACAAACACAATCTTCAGGGGCACAAGAATTCCAAACTCCCCTCTCGACAGAACCAACACCAGCCACGAGTTCGTGACCATAACCACTCGGCTACCAAGGCCAATTTGTGGGAGATAGCTGTAGTTTGTATTTTAGAGACTGATACTTAAAGCTTACACTTTATTAAGGAAAATTTATAGCCTACACTCGACACAGGAAAAACCTCATAGCTTACTTCTTACTGAAGAATTCGCTTTTATACTCTAAACCAAGAATGCGGTCAAGCAACAATTCTTATAGCTGCAGTAATCTGAGAGTATAGATATAACTACCGTATATAATACTTTTTTATAATCGCAGTGAGGGACGTCTTGAGGCCTGGGCCAACTGGGCCAGGGCCTTGGTCACAATGGGAGCTTCGTCTCGTTTTCGACTCAGCCTTATTAAGATCATGATTCGAAGCATTTCAGTGATCAAATGTTAGTTCCGGTTGTATTCTCCGAAAAAGTGAGAATTTCGAACGATATGTCACCTAACTCTATGTGATGACCGTCGTCCATGTTTAGTTCACCATACATCATCATTGCTCATTCAATCAAAAGACGTCAGTGGATCGAGCCGATTTATGCGATTGTAAGTCATGCAACTTTGTTTCCGGTTATTGTTTGTACGAGTATTTGACAACGTAAGTTATATACTGTTTACTTTTAAGGATTGTAGGTGGGCTTACTTTTTCACATGGATCCATGGCTTCAAGAAGTCTTAAGACACCTATATGAACAACCAAAACGTAATACTACATTAGCGATTGATTATATTTTAGACAACATCGGCCAGCACACTATTAGTCTAACAAATAATGAAATACAAAAATCTAAGCATGAATAGCTAAAGTCATAATAATAAAATGTATCTCTAAAACAAGGCTATAAAACGAAAACAAAATGAAGAAACCACGAGTCTGAGAATTTTACTTGCATAAATAAAGAGTCTGCAACATTGTTTATTCAAGTCCATGGACAATAAATATGATTCCGAAGCTAACCCAGACGGTAATTTGCTCCTTTTGACCCTTAATTCAAGTTATATTCTGTCTGCATCGCGCTGCAATCAATATAAACTGCCAAAACAGGAGTTCAGAAGAATGTCAATTACCTGAGTACCAATTTTCTGAGCTACATAATAACCCGAGCCATATAGCTCATAAACAGGAAGTATGGAATAAACTTAATAGAAAATGTGTAAATTAAAGTTAATTCGAAAAAAGGATATTCTATTCCTGTAATTTAATTAATCGACCATATAGGAAAATTTTACATCAGAAATGTACGTATTTTGTTGAAGCCCAAAATCTACATAATAAAAATGCATTTCAATTCTAATTTGCAATAATAACCGCTAATTAATAATCAATATTGAATCTACATAAATTGACAATTGCTTCATGGAAATTATTACTCAAACAAGTATTAATATTAATATATTAGGACTAATTTCACTGTCGTAATGGTACTTACGGAAATGAATAGCAATTGTGATTTCCTACGATTATAAAGAAAGCATCGTAATGAACTTTTCATCAATCTGTGCTTCCTGTACAATAATAATTCCCTCTTATATTTTAGGTTAACTTTCTTCGGATACTCAGCAATGAATGGCTAAAACGATGCTTTTTGCACACTGCATAAAGAAGTATACACTTTTCCAGATGCTGTAAAACAGTAACAATCAAAGACAGGCACCACCCTCACCAAACTGTAAGGTAGATGTACTTCTAAAGTTTATCTCTCGCCCCTGACGGAAGTGACGGAAGCAATAGTATGCATGTCATGTGACTAGTTAGTCAAAATGGTGGCGTTTGCAGTGGAAAAGGCTTTTTGTGTTCTTGAATTTTGCAAAATGTAACGGGAGCTATTTGTTTGGATATTGTGACGTTTGAGATGAATAAAGATAGCGTGATATTTATTAATTTAAATATTTAGTTCATTTACGTCGCAGCTATTAATTACAGTATATACATTGAAGTTATTAAAAGTATTGTTGAGTGTTTTAGAGTTCAAATTCTGTTGTTTGTGAGGGAGGAGGTTGTGTCCGTTCTCAGCGCATTTTTCTAATCGTCTACTCTCTCTCTGCCCTCTTTAGGGTTTTTGGGATCATGGGAGTTGACATCTTTATCATCGAGTTACATCCGGTTCATGGATGGAGAAGGAGGTTCTTCGTGGTGTCATAGGTTGCTGGGTGGACGTCCAAGACAAGACCACGTATTGTCCTAAGGGTGCAGATGTTCATTGCACGCGAGGTGATCACAACTACAAAAGAAGCCGATTCACAGCTGTGGGGGGACGTCACAATATGTTAATTATTTGGTTGAAACCATAACTACAGAAGAACTCCATTCTCCAATTGGATGGTGCACCATCACTCTAGTTGGCCAACGTGCGAAATTACCTCGATGAACATCTCCCTCGCCGATTAATTGGACAAATCGTGGACTATAACATACTACTTATCCAATAGCCCCCCAGAAAAACATGTATTGACACTTTGTCAGTATTTCCTATGGAGGCATGTAAAGGACAATGTATTCATCCCAACCCTTCCTGCTGATCTAGCAGAGCTGAAACAGCGCATCAAAACCACTGTCATTGGACTTGATTCAAATACCTTAACACGGGTTTAGGCTGAAATGATTGCCAGCTAAGTGTGTGTCGTGTGACTAAGAATTCACACAGAGAACATGTATGACTGTCTCTAACAAAACTTTAAATAATTTCTTACAATTCTGTTGCAAGTGACATATAATATCTTAAGTTGTTCTTATAGTGCTGTGAAACTGTACCTTCTTTATGAATCACCCTGTATCGGGAAACCTAATGTTTTAATCAAGTTTCATATCATCTGTAATAAAACTACCCAGCTTTCAAAAACTTATAGGTAATTTTTAAAAAATATATGACATAAAAATATCATTTTAAGCAAAAGATTAACTTTGGAATACAATTTAACATTATTGCATAAAGGTAATATTTTCTTATCACATCATCATAAACGGATATTGTGAAGTACCTTGTCCATTTTCATTTCATTTTAAAATTATTTAAAAATCACACAAAATCAAAAGTAAATACCACTGTTGTTCACAAAAGTTGATATGGAACATTGGATATATAAAATATAAATAAAGTCTTGATTAAAATTAATATATATGTGATCCCCCCACACACACGCACAGTCCTGCTGAAAATTCTGATTTTGTAAATAATCCACTTTCTTAACATATATTAAAAACTTAAATTCCCTTAAACTATAATTACAGAAAAATATTCTTCATGTTATATATAATCTCATTTACATATTTATTACATTACTTGCATTCCTAAGATATCCTTTTTTTAGGAAATAAAATCATGCTTATCGGAGTCTTTCCTCCATTTGTTGATTTAAGTCTTACATTGGTAACAGTGAACTTTCTCTGGTACATTTGTTTTGACTGCAAAGTTCCCTTTTAAATTTAAGAAAGAATATTAAAATAAAGAATATTATGTTTTTTCGATGTTGTAATAGCAATATCAGAAGATAAATTTACCCTCGCAAACTTTATTAGCTTCCCCTAAATTTAAGAGGTTATCCAGTTCATGCTAATCTTTGGTATTTTATGGTAATGTCTTAGCAATTACGTTTTGGGCCAGATATTTGTTTTAAATACACACAGAAGGAAGTAATTTTATATATCTCAAATATAAGGGGAAAACTATTTAAGGAAGGACACACATAGTAATATTCTGTAATTCGTGTTTCATAAAATCTTTTAAGGAAGCATATTTTAGTATGAAATATATAAATTTAAAACTACCTTGGTTTGTTTTAACAAAAATAGCAAACTCTATAATGTCTTTAAAAATAGTCATGACGTAACCACTTAATCATAACACCCAATATAACTTAAAAAGCACAAGGAAGCTTCAAACAAAGTGTTTTAGATAAAAGAGTCCTTCCAAAATTTATGTTCTTAAGGAAATCGTTACTTTAAGGAGCAATGCAGCGCACACACACACAGGTAGTAAAGAGCCTGAGAAAATACCGATAAATTAATTAATATTAATGCTATTCTCTCTATCTGCTTATCTCTAACAAATTACCTTCGACATGAATGCAAATTTCACCATCCAACAACAGGCACTATGGTTAAACCTGTTAAACAACATGTTTATTAGACTATACATACAAGCGTAATTATCATATATTTGAAGCGAATTAACACCATCGAAGAGTTTTAACTAGTACTACATTCTACTTAATGAATTAATTTTTAATGCATAAAATTAATTAAGCTATCAATTAGTTCATAAAATTGTTATTTATCAATTTGTTTTTTTCGATATGAGTGTATCATTACCACAACGCCTAAAATATTAATTAACACTTTTAGCACATCATGAATCAATGCTGTACCCTATACCACGACAAATTCTTTATTAAAGGCGGTTGGGCGCTTTTTCAAAATTTCACCTATCTAATATAAGTTACTATTCTCCCAAAGCAAAAACATGAGCCGTCAAAACCTTGATGCGATTTTCTTAATTATGATTAAGCCTAGTTTCAACCTTGGCAGGATGGTAATAATATGCATAATAGTGAAATTTTTATGTGAAGTATAACAAATTAAATGCATTGAAAATAACAAATGTAATATTATACATATTGTTACGAATTTTGTGTAATGAATGCTTAAAATAGAGTAAATAATTTATATTCGGATGTGTAATACGTTAATATTATTTTCTTGAATTTATTTTATGTTAAATTTGTAATATTCGCAAGCAATGCCGTTCCTTACATTATAATGGCTATTCAAAGGAAACTTGGCAAAATATAGGCGATAGAGTCAAGTTGGCATCATTTTTGGCGAGCTGGGGACCCTATAGATGCTTCTGGAAATTAGTGAAGAAATCTATTAATATTACCATCTGTGTAGGAGTCACGCTCGCTAAAACTGAGTCAATGTTGTTTTGACCGTTGAAGAATCAACTAGCAATTAGTTATTACTTTCGGATGTTGAATAGGAAGAGCGAGAGCTTAAAAATAATCTTTAACATACTTGTATTTTAAACACTGATAGTTGAGTCTGAGTGCTGTGGAAAGTGTGAAAACCTATTGGGATTTATATTAAGCGAATTTTAGTGCTGTATCCCGTATTTCAATGATTGTTTTTCTACAAGGATTGCTTCTTTCAATTCCTACTATTAGGTCTACTCCCTATATATTTGTTTATTTATCTTGGTCAGTAGCGCACACAAGAATTTTTCAAGGGGGGGTCCGGGGTCGAAAGTTCACCATTCTTGTATCATGCTCCTTTTGATTTTGTCGATTTTCGGGAACAAAATACAGTAAAAAACTAATTTTTGAATAAATGAGTAACATTAATTAGTAAAATTAATCATTAATAACAAGTAATTAATTAAATTTTACGGACTATATACTTAGAGTTATAATCAATCGGAAAAATGTGAAGGGCTTTGGGAGGTTCGGACCCCCCTTGTGTGCGCCACTGATCTTTTGGTTGAATTTTCAATCATTAATAAAATACATTTTAAAGCGCTCAATTGAGCTGAAATTTTATATACTTAATTATATTGGATGACAATACAATAATTTAATATTAATTAATAAAAATTAACTGATTAAAACTAATTATTTAAATATTTGCAAATACAGCCACGTTGTTATCATTTTTGGCGCCTTAGCGACCATTTTGGCGACTTGTGTCAAAACTTGAACAGTTTTTTTTTTCTTCACATATTAAAGCATTCAGGTGAACTGAAATTTTATATACACGATTGTTTTGGATGACAATACTATACTTTAATGATAATTAATAAATATTAATTACCACTTAATGTTGTAATTCTGCCCTAAGAATATACATATTTATAGTAATTGTAACTATTTAATAAAAAGTAGCTAAAATAAAATTTTAATTTGTTAATCTAAGTAGGAGAATTGACTTAAAAAAATTATATTACTTTTTTCCCCTGAATTACTGTCTTGCTCTTTGAGACTGATAGCATAAATCCATGAGCCCGGATTTACATAACGATATCAAAATCAAACTGACGTTAATAACTCTCCCAATATTTAACCCTTGTCTGTGTGGCAACAATTAAGTTTGAGCTGAACTTCGGACTGACTTTGGACTAGAGAAAAAATCGTTGCTTCTATATTCTGTGTGATCCAGACTTAGCTTGTGTGTTTTCCTTTTTTTTAAAAAATACTTAAAACCCAAAGTAATTCATTATTCTCACAAACATGTGGCTTGAGACATGCGTTTTTTATAAAACATATGTTACCCTCAGCTTTAAAATAACCATATATTTTGATAAAGTTAACTAAACATACCATTCAATTTAGTATATTTTGCTTGAATTAAAATATTTTATGCAAAATAAGACTATATAATTCAGTATTTTTTCCTATATATGTCAAATATTAAACTTTTGATGCTTGGTAGAACCCCCTCAGTATAGAGGGCGCTGCTTGTAAAAACATGCTTTGTTTACACCAGAGATCTTGTGTACGTGACCGAGTGCAGACGCACTCCAGATTCCATTAAACTTATTATTTAATCTTACACTTGTCTTCGATGATTTATTGAATTTAATTGAGTCTGATGATTGTGATGATATGAGCGTTGATTGATATAAAAGCATTCTACCACTGATTAACTGAACCATCGATGATCGTAACAATGCTTGTTCTGGTTATTTTTAAAATAACCTTTATTTTAGCCATTTTTAAAACAACCTTTATGTATCCTTTTTATAGTTATAAGACGAAATATTAAGGAGAAAATAAGTTCCGTCTTCTCTTGGAACATTTATTTTACATATCGTACACAGGTTAGAGATATAAAAACATTTTTATATAAAAAAAATTCGATAAAAGTTCACTTCAGTTCTTTGGCTATTTGCATAATAAACTGGAAATTAAAGTTCTTTAAAAAAGAAAAATCTGTAAAATTATAAAAATATTCTAAGTAAAGCAATATATATATATATATATATATAAGGAAGCTCATCTTTTTTTACAAATTCCGTAGGTAAAACAGTGTTCGTTTCTACAAATCTTTCTCAGCCTAAGCCACAATTTGAACAGATTGAAAGAAGGTGTTTGAGGAGTTGGATTTTCCTTATATATTAAGGAAAATATTTTGATGGCTGTGGTTCAACTATTAGTTCACAAGTATTCAAACCTTTAAGGACAGTTTTAAAAACCGGATAAAAAACGTTATTTAAAAAAAAATAAATCTCTCATTTAGATGCGCCGTTAAGTTCGCTATTACATCAGGTAATATGAAATATATTAAAACAAATCCATACATTAATGTGAATTTGAAAGGAGAGCAGAAAAAATATCTTGTAAAATTAGTATTACGTTCACTAATCAAAAGTGGTTGGTAAAGGAAAATCTTAATTCAGTTGTATGTGATTATATGCGTGTGTTTTTAAAGCTCTTGTGAACTACGAAAATATATGTTCCCAACAGTTATATCTTACGGCATAGGCCAGGTAAGGCAGAGCCTCACCTTCAGTGACGGCCTCGTTTCGTTCTCGACTTTGTCTTATTAAGATCATGATCCGGATCATTTCAATGATCAAATAATATTCCCGTACATATTCTCCGAAAAACAGGGAATTTTAAACTGCATGTCTACTGGAAAAATGGTAAGACTGCATTGTTACGTTCTGACTGCTTTCCATGTCTAGGCCTAATACCAAAAACAATCAACTCATTTAGTAGAAATGTGGCCATCAGCCGAGCCGATTTCTGCCTAGGCTTTTGAAATTGTAAAGGGGTGCACATTTACTTGAATCAAATTGCCGTTTGAAGGAGTATTATTTGACAATGCATGCTGTTTACTGTCCACTTTAAAGATCTCAGGTAAGGCTTATTTTGCATAGGAGCCCAGAGCCTCAAAAAACCTTAAGATTTCTCTGGTCCCAGGGCCTCAAAGAATCTTAAGACATCCCTGGTCCCCGGGTAAAAAACTAATGCGGAAAACATCTAAAGATCTAAAAAAATGCAGAAAGTAACGAAAAATTACCAAATTTTAGTTTTACCCTGGAATTTATTATCGGAATCTACTTACAAGTTAGTGATGTCTGCGATGCCTTAGTTGAAAAATGACATTTTCTCAAAATCCGGGGTCTACATTCCAAATAATACAATTACGTGAAAATTTAAAGTAAATTTCTCCAACATGGACAAAGTTTTTCTTTTAAAAAGTTTCTTTTATCAGTACTTGATTGATTTTTAACAAAATATCAACTTTGTAAGTAAAAGTTAGAAAAGAAGAAGCAGCAGTTTATTTTCAACTGAGGAAAATACACGCTTCAAAAGATTTCTAAATAAGAAAGGATATAATTTTTTTTTAAAAAAAAAAGAAAAATATAAGTAAGGAATCCAATTGAGAGAAACGCAAAGAAAATGAAACTAGACAAGAAAAAAATAAATAAAAAGAATAACAAAATCGGCATCTGAAAATAAAGCAGAGACAAAAAAGAATTTTTTTTTTCTTTAGTTTGTAAACCGTGGAGTTAAGATGATTACATTTTAGCAGAGATTTTGTCAATAAATCAAAAACTTTACTGCAAAATAACCGTGGCTACGTTCGTTGTTGAAACTAAGAATAAAAATGTATAGAATAAAAAGAAGACTAGAGAAAAAAAATTGAAAAGGTTGGCTACTTTACTTTTTTAGAAAGAAAGGTGTATAGCTCTTGTTTTCAGCATTTGTCGTCGGATGTGAGAAAAGAACTAAAGAAGAGAAAGAAAAAGAAAAAGATATATGGGAAATATCGTTTCGTATCTCTCGGCTGAAAACTTTCATGATTTGAAATTTAGATTAACTCAGAAAGGACGCTTTACCCTTCCACTTTTCTTTTTTGCCCATTTAGTTAGATTGTGGAATTTGTTTCATAAACGTGATTTTTCTTAAACTTTTAGCTAAAATGAGAATGCATATATATCAACCTCTTTCTAAAGTAAAAATATTGAGATGTTTGCAAGTTGAACTTTTAAATTATAAGAAAATAAATATCGGAAAATAAGGCTTTTTTTTTTTTAAAAAGTTCCCGCTTTGTTTTTAGAACAAAACAAAATGATTATTTTCATTTGAGTATGTCTCAACCATCTTTTTTGAAATAATGAATATTTTTCTAAGGATACTTTTGTTACGCTTTTGTTTAAAGTTTTGAAATTAAAAGCGAAGTTTTAAATTCTAATCAATTAAATATAAAAAGTGTTTTTTGGATCTTAACAATGAATATGTAAAAAATCACACATTGAAATATCATATTCCATTGAGTTTTGTTGAGGAGTGTTTATCTTGCCATCTAGGCTCAAGGCCTAGGCGGGTGTAAAGAATTGTATATGCTTAAATTATTTTATTGCATATTCATTTTCATTATTTTTGTTGTAAAATATTTTATAGGACCCTAAATTTAGGAAGGTCCGAGCCGCCATGCATAATTTTTGTAGTTAAAATACCTGTTATTAAAGAAATATTTAATTATAAAAAGATATTTTTATATTTTACTTATTTTTAGTCTAGTAAGGATTTTCAAAAAACTGAATTCAAAGTGATGGCTTTCTCGCTATTCAGTTTTCATATTATACTTACTATCCACGTCTAAATTTTTTTTCCATGTTGATTAAAAAGAAAAGAAGTGTTGAACGCTTGATAAAAATAATGAAATAAGGAGGAGTTAAAACTACAGTATTTTACTTTTAAAGAAATATAGATGGAAGAAATTACACACTATTTGTTACTCTTTCAAATAAAATCTTAAAAACAGAAAGTTATTTTTCAGGCTATATGTGATTTTAAAAAAAAATAATGGATTT
>BMAU01002568.1:0-62799 GCA_019973935.1 Trichonephila clavipes | reverse complement strand
TATATATATATATATATATATATATATATATATATATATATGAATTTGAAAAATAACAAGTTTTATGCGACTGGCAATTTGTTATACCAGGGTATGACATTGCTCGGTGGTACAGTATAATGGTATCTGTACCATCGTCATCCATTTACCATTTTATGAGCCCTTATATAGAGATTTGGTATATATTTAAGTATGGCTTTAGATAGTTGTGGAGATGGGCAGAAAAGTTCTGAGTTGGCATATAAAAAAACTATAATTTTTTTAAAAAATACAAAAAAATGTGTGAATTGTTTTGATAATCAGAATTTTTTTGCTTACCCTTCTGTTTCTAAACTTTGTCATGTTAGAATTTTTAAAACTCGAATTTCTTGGAACTCTATATATAAGAATTTATCTCGTACAGCAAAACGAAATATTCATGTTTTCGATTGTATAGATGAAAATCAAAGAGATAAGGGTTTTAAAAACATTTGAAAACCAGGCTTTTCAGAGATATTCATGTTTTAAAACAAAAATTTAGATCTTGCACTGATAAAAGATGCAAGGCGTGTGGTATGATGAGTGAGGAACAGTTGGATACGGATGCAGGTTATATATTTTGTAAGACTTTTAACAAAATGACATGTAACTTTTTCAAAATGACATGTAACATTTGTAAATTCGCTTACATAGGTCAGACTTCAAACACTATCAATATTAGATTAAATCAACATAGGTCTGATACAAGGAAATTTGATTGCAGCAAAAACCAGGCTAAGATTGAGATAAGATACTTTAATAAACATGGATTCAATAACATAACTGTACATATACTAAGAATAGTACCAAATATTAAACAAAGATTATGGTTCGAAAACTTTTTATAGGTTCATTTAGATCATATTATCCTTATGGTCTGAATGTTATCTGGAAAGGTGAAAGTGTCTTACTAACTTTTAAACAAAAATTCGAGGATTCATTATATATTCCGAATTTTAATAAATCTATTGATAATAGCAATAATATTGGTTTTGCGAGAATTTCAAGAGCTAAACATAGAAAAAGAGTTATAGAGACATGGCAACCCTCAAGAATTCTATGTTAGAATTAGCTGTTAAATTTGATGATAACTACAACACAGGCTTAATTAAATCGTTTATGTTTGGCATGAATAAAACTGAAATTAAAATTATGACAGATATTTTAAACAGATATATATATAAATTTCGGGAATCTCATGGTATGCATATGATTCGAGACCTTAATAGCTATTTAGTACAAAAAATGAATATTAAATTAGATGCAAGTGAAAATTACTCTACAGAATTTTATACATTATTATTTATGAATAAATCCTTTAACAAAATTAATTTTTCAAGTATATTTCAAAAATATCAATCCTTTTTTCCTATTAAAAAAATCATCAATAGAAAATATCCAAAATGACTTCGTGATTACATATGTTGATAAGGTCTCTGCTAATTATGCCATAATTTGTAAATATTTTTACAGTTAAATATTAAGTAACCACATTTTAAATAATAATTCATTTCAAAGATCAATTCACAATAATAGAGAAGATGATAATCGTCTTTTAGCTTTGAACAAAAAATATTGAATATTCATCTGAATAATATTAAATATCCAAAAGTATTTTTTTAACACCAAAATTTCATAAAAGCCCTATAAAATTCCGTAGTATCACTAATGGATACAATACATACATCACGAAGTCTGGGAAGATCTTACAATCTCTTCTTCAAAATATAATTGATAACTTACAAAACACGGCAATAATTAAAAATAGCTTAGAGATTGCTAGAGTTACTAAGGATATGTTAATTTTTTCCATGCATGGCTTTTGATTTCGAGAACCTTTTTAATTCTATAGATATTGACGATATGATTAAGGTTCTACGGTTAATTTATGATAAATATAGAATCCTATACTTCAATGAAAAAAAGAAAAATTTGTTATTTTTGTTAACCTCGTATTAAAGAAAATTTCATTGCATTTTTGTTCAGAATCTTTATAAACAGATCAAAGGATTACCTCAGGGTGGTCCAGCTAGTAATTGTTTAGCAAACCTATATTTACATTTTTTTGAAATTGATCATGACATGTAAATGATTCTTACTTGATTTATCGTTATATAGATGATTTAATAATTTTTGGTAAAAATAGTGAATACAAACCAAACAATACGTTCTACCCTAATTATCCAACTCATCAAAACTAACTTCAACTCTAATATGGTGGAATTCTTCAATTTAGACTTGCATCTTATTAACAATAATGTAGTCAGTAACATTTTTTGACAAAAGAGATTCGTTTAAGTTTCATATAATTAAAATTCCTGTATGGAATAGTAACTTCCTTGCATATATCAATTTCTTAGAAATATCACTTCCTTGAATTTTATTTGTGAAATGAGAATCTCAACTACCCAAGCAAAATAGATAAATAAGTAATAATATTAAAAAAAAATTTTCAATGTTGTTTAGATCATGAACACCCCTTTAATTTCTCTTGAGATCTTATTCATCGAATACATTAACCAGCTTGCTACTACTGAATTCCAATCCACACACACAATAGGTTTTCAAAGTCAGCATGTTAGTGGTCTTGCTGTGAAGATTATATCATAACACTCATATCACAGTTTACATTTTTCCACACACATCTTGAACATCTTTTACACATTGTTGACAACCAAACCAAATTAGAACCTAGCAAATTTACATTTTTGACAATCAACCAAGAGATTCAAATTTTACCATATTTGATTGTCGTCATTTTATACTTGTCTTTTCTGGCTGGTTTAAAAAAGTCAGCTCAGAAGATGTGGTTATGTATTTTCGAATTTTTTAACTTAGTGAATAATTGACTTTCATTTTTGGCAAGATGCTTGATTCTCTTCGTAAAAGCTTTGTGAGTAAAGAAATTTTGTTAAATTAATTTTGAATGACACCTTTTCTTATGTAATTGTTTTAGCATTTTTCTTCTTTTCTTACATAATTATTTTGTGATTTTGTGATTTTCTGCATTAAGAGTTTTGGGAGAGTTTGTTACATTATAGTAGTGATTGGTTTTATCATGCTCTCTGAGTTATCCATACCTGAAGTTTTGTTTATTTTATTTTATTTGGTTTTCCTACCGAGTTGCAAAGGGGGAAGGTTGGTGCCTTTTAAACTAGTTTAATCCCACTTATTCGGTCCTAAGTCCGAAATTGCTTTCTGACTCGCTAGGTTCTGCTTTTTGTAGTTCTTTTATTTCTCTATAATTTTTTTTTTCTTCATGTTCTGCTTTTTTATATTTTTATTATGCTATTTTTTGTTATGTTCTTTATCTATTATTTCTTGTTTTTGATAAATAATACATATTTCTTTTATATATATATATATATATATATATATATATATACAGTCGGACTCCGATTTAATGAATTAATCGGGACCGAATATTATTTTATTCGTTTATTCGAGGTTAATTGTAGTATCACTAATGAAAAAATAATTAAATATATATATAAACATTTTTTGCACTTAGTTAGTAATTGCACACTTTTTATTCATCAGCTAAGTGACACAATTCACCCAATACTTATATATATACATCCAATATAGCTTAAACTTCAATTTTGGTCTAGTATCTGGCAGTACAGTAGTTATTTCACACATATTTTCAACGTGCGCAACGCACTTTTTAAAGCAATTTTAGGCAAGTTACCTTTTTTTTTGTAATAGATTTAGAAAAATTATCCATAATTTTCAATAAGATTTCCCTCTTTCAATGGAATATTAAAGATAAATAATAAAGAGAAAGGGGGTAAAGGTTGTGTGACATCTTCGAGGGGAGTGAATTCCCATCTTCCGATTCACAATAGGATGTGACATAGTCTATTGTCGTGAATTCCCATCTTTCGATAAATGTTATGGTTTTACCAGCTGGTCACGGACAAGTGCCTCACCCATCGATTGTCCCTGAATGTTTTACGATCAACCAGCTGTGGAATGACCGGTGCACGTGGCCATGGGGCCATTGTTTATTGTCTGAACTCAGAGAGTGGAGTTAGCAGACGGGTCGACATAATAGACTTAAGAGTTCGGCGCCCCATTGACAATAGGCGAAGCCTATCTTAAAATAACCATATTGTCTTTTTCTAGTGTTGTTTGAAGGATGCTAGAAACAGTTGGCGTGATGGGCCAGTGTGTCCAGCTGTGGTCCAGGAACTATGGCGCCTTGGACCAGACGGCTCGGGTGTGTTTTGCGTGTTATGGGCCAATAGGACGAGGGAGGTCAAGAGAGACTTTGTTGACCTGCCAATAAGAAGGAGCGAGGGCGTGTTGTGAACACACCTGTTGTTTAAAAAGGGTTGTTTTTGAGGACAAGAGGAAAAGACCGGAAAACCTGAGAGAGAGAGTAAGAGAGAAGAGACCCGGAGAGAGAGAGAAAGAGAAAAGACCGAGAAAAAAAAATCCCCGAGAGAGAGTGAAAAAGACGATGAACGCCGGTGGCGTTGAGCATGAGTATATGAACTGACCACACCGGTTTGGCATTTAATCTGGATTTATATTACTTCATTTACAAATTGTTAGCAAATAAAGTTTGCTTTTATTTGTATATTTGCTGTAAAGATTTGTTTATTGATGGATAGCTACTCACGACGTTACAGCAATAAAATATATGAAATTGGTGGCAGCGGTGTTGATCCGGCATTTAAGTAAACAGATGCCCGAATCCTTTATTTTAATTGAAGAAAAAAAAAAAAAAGGGCCAGCCGTGTGCGATTGTGATGAAACGAGTTTAATGACCCCTAATTCCTGATTTCCAGCTGTGGAAGTGCTGGATGCAAGTGTCTTCCGTTCCTGCTTGTGAAGAGTGCCCGCGAAGTGCCTGCCTTCCGTTTTTTCCCCGAGAAGGATAAGGAAGAGGTTTCCAGTGTTTTCACCCGCAATGTTAAGGTCAGTCTTTTCTTTGAGTATCGTATCGGGGCAGCAAAACATTATTTTTAGTTAATGTAAAATTTTGTAAGGAAAATAATACTAGATAAAGTTAAAAGTATAGACTGAGAGACTAAAGAAATTATTAAGTTTGTTTGCAGTGTATTGATTTGCTATGTTTGTATGTATGTTTGTTTATTGAGTTAGGTCGTAGTATACAGTAGTATATTTGATTCGTTAGCACAGTTTTTGCGTAGTGTATTGTCACGTTACCTGAGTATTTTTATTATTTTGTGAAATATAATTAAGTCTCAGTCTAGGGTACTGTTAATTTATGCTAGTTATGAAAAATAATTTTGTGAATTATAATTAAAGTCTAGGTTTAGTGTACGGTTAGTTACGTTTGGTAGTTGTATAAGTTTGTGGAGTACAACGGAGTATAGTGTAGTGTTGATTAATGTTGGATATTTGATTTGTTTTATATCAATTGAGATTTGTATTTGTGTGTATTAGTGCATTATGGCGTTTCTCTTAAGAGAAAGAAAAGACGTAGTGTTAGAGGTTGCGAAGGAATTAAGGGTAGAAATTGATATTACTTTTACCCAAGATAGAATTTAAGAAGAGAATTTGTCAGAGTGAAGACTATAAACGAAGAATCGGTTAAAAGTTTGTTGGAGGGTATCTTGGCGGAAAAACGGAAGCTAGGGAATTGAAGGAAATGCAGGAGGCTAGGGAATTGAAGGAAAGGCAGGAGACTAGAGAATATGAGTTGGAGCGGTTAAGATTGTCTAACGCCACTGAGACGGTTAGTGTATCGTCTGCCGATTTAGAAGGGCAAGGAGTAAATAGACGTTAATTTAAAAGACTTGGTGCCTAAATTTGAGGCAAAAAATGTAGACATTAATTTATTTTTTGAAATATTTGAAAGGCAGGCGATAAAAGAAAAAGTGGCTGAGGATAGATGGGTCTCCCAACTCATTCCTTTACTTCCCATAGAAATTGCGGAGATAGTAGCGAAAGAACCTTTAGAGAAAAAAAGCGACGATTACCCCCACATAAAAAATCTACTCTTGGCCCGGTTCCAACTCACGCCGATAGCCCTTAGAGATAGATTTGAGTCGCATCAACGCAGACCTGGGGCCATGTGGGCGGATTTAGTATTCGAACTAAGGTCCTACCTGGATAACTGGCTAGCGGGGATGAAAGTGGGTGATTTCGCCGCATTAAAAGAGCTACTAGTGACAGAACAAATAAAAAAGAGCACCAAGTGAATTAGTAGACCATTTTCTAGATTCGTGGGATGGTTTCAAGGAGGCTAAAAGTTTAGCTGAGAAATTGGACCATTTTGAGGCGATTAGAAGAGTGCATAAAAACAGGTCCGACGAAAACATGGGAGCGTAGAACCTTGATATACAGCCTTTCGAAAGTAAAAATAAATCTGCGCATTTTAGTGGTAAGGGTAAAATATCGGGCCCTTTGAACAGGGATCCTTATAAGCATGAGGTAAGCCAGGGAGTTCTCAAATTAGGAGGGAGTGCCCCCAGGGCGGGGGATAATCAATTTGAGAAGAGGAAGCCCATAATATGCTACTACTGTGAATGAGACAGGGCACATAAAGCCAGTGTGCCCTAGATTAAGGAAAATAATTTCGAAACGGTAGCTAATTTAACTTTTAAATACCGGGAATTACGACCCATTTAAAAATTCAAAATGAACATGGAAATAAATGGCATTGATCGCGTATGTCTAAGAGATTCGGGGTCATCCATTGACGTCTGTTCGCGGAGCTGGATAAATGAAGATGACCTCCTAGGTGAATACGTTTGGTTGAAAAGCCCGTTAGATGAGATTTGCCACTGTTTGCCTCTGGCTAAAATTAAAATCAAAACGAAGAAAGGAGAGTTTTATACCAAGGCTGCAATAAAACAGGATAGTAGTGACAATGATCTATATTTATTGGGAAACCGAACAGCTGAACTGCTGGAGTCAGACGAACAGGGGGTGCACTTGGTTAACGCAGTGGTGACTAGAAGTAAACAAAAACGATTTTCCCCCGAGAAAGAAAAAGAGGCGAACGAAGCGGAGTTTGAACTTACGGATTTTTCCCCCGTCCCAGGGAGGGGAAGACGATAGCTTTATCATTCCCGCTTTTGAAGGAGAAGGGGAAAGAGTTTGGCGAAAGTGAATGGTGTTGAATTTAAAGACGAACAAAGAAAATGCCCCGATCTAAAACTATTATGGGATAAGGCCCAAACAGGAATAGACAAAGAATTTAGGGTCATCAAGGGGAAATTAGTTAGAGTCGCGAAAACTAAACGAGGGGAGGAGGTCAGACAGCTATGCGTACCCATAAAGTTTAGAATCGACATTAACAAACTTAGCCATGACGAAATAGGGGGCATCTGGGGGTGACGAAAACCAAACATAGAATTCTAAGGCATTTTTTTGGCCGAACGTGTACAGAGACGTGGAGGAGTTCGTCAAAACTTGCGATTCGTGTCAACGAGTAGGGAAACCGAGAGATAAGGCGAAAGCACCCCCTGAAATTAGTGCCGATTATTTCGGAGGTATTCTCTAAAATCAATATAGATGCTGTGGGACCTCTCCCTGTCTCAACAAAGCAAAACAGATATCTGATTACGTCAATTTGTGTAGCCTCTAAGTACCCGGAAGCTATACCGGTGGAGAGTATTACTTCCCCGAACATAATAGACGCCCTCTTGAGTATCTTTTCTAGGATAGGATTCCCACGCGAAATACAATCCGACCTGGGGACTTCTTTCACTAGTGAATTGACCACAACCTTTTTCAATAAGTTCGGCATCAAAGTGACGAGGTCATCAGTCAGCCACCCCCAAAGCAATGCAGTGGAGCGAGTACATAGAACCATCAAGCGCGTAATTAAGGCTTTGTGCGTGGAATCGGGAGAAGATTGGGAGGGGGTTCTTCCTTTGGCATTATTCTCTCTCAGAACGATTGCGCACGAGAGTACAGGTTTCAGTCCCACCGAGTTGGTCATGGGAAAGAATTTGAGAATACCCCAAACGTTAGTTTACGAGGAATGGATGGAGGAGGGAAACACGAGTCAATCGGTAGTGGAATATATATTGCAGTTAAATAATAGACTCAAACGTTGCCAAGATATTGCGATCACTAGGATGAAAGAATGCCAACTTAAAAGGAAAACGTGGTACGATCGCGATGTCGTGGAACGGAAATTTGTGGAAGGGGATCTGGTAATGGTGTTAGTTACCTCTAAACAAAATAAACTTGAGGTAAATTGGATAGGGCCGGGAAAGGTACTTAGTAGAATTTTGGATACAAATTATGTGATAGATCTACCAGGAAGAAGGGACCGTAGTACTATCTATCACGTAAACTTACTAAAACCGTATCATCGGAGACCCGAGCTGGTAAGCCTGGTTGTAGAAGAGGTCTCGAATGACATAGAGGGAGATGCGGAAATTCCTTATCCAGATAAACAATGCACGAAGTTTGACTATCACGAAATATTGCGGGAAAGTCAACTGCAACTTAAACTATCCCCCTCTCAGATCGACGAATTAAAACAAGTCATTACTAAAAATAAGGACGTGTTTTCCCCAGACCCTGGGACGACTCACTTGATGCGAATGGATATTGAATTGATCTCGGACAAGCCCATTAAAACAAAACCTTATCGGATGTATCCGAGACAAATTAACATATTGCGAGAAGAAATTAAACGTTTGTTGGAACTGGGTGTAATAGAGATAGGACAGTCCAATTACACTTCGCCCCTTATTTTAGTAGAAAGCCCAAATAAAAGACCCTCGTCCTTGTGTTAATTATCGTCGATTGAACGAGATAACTCGAGCTGAATTTTTCCCTTTGCCAAATATGGAAGAGATAGTAGAAAAAGTGAGTGCGGCTCCCTATGTAACGGTGATGGATTTGTCGAAAGGTTACTTTCAGATTCCGCTCACGCCGAGCTCAGAGATACGCAGCTTTCGTTACTCCATTTGGCACCTATATCCCCAAGAAAATGATGTTCGGGTTAGTATGTGCGCCTATTATTTTTGCAAATTGATGGCCCAAGTTTTAGAGGGTTGGAACAGTTTGCATTGCCGTACATAGACGATATAGCCATTTTTTCCCAAGGGTGGAAAGATCACGTAAAGCATATCGACATAGTTTTAGGAAGATTGAGAAAGGCGGGGCTTAAAGTGAAACCCTCTAAATGTAAGTTTGCTCAAGAGGAAGTCTTATTTCTAGGGCATCGAATTGGTTCAGGGAGTAGGTCTCCGAGTGATTTGAAGATAAAAAAGCTATAGCAGATTTCCGCGGCCCACCACTAAAACACACGTACGATCCTTTCTCGGTCTAGTGGGGTACTACACTCATTATATCCCAAATTACAGCACAATAGCTTCACCCTTAACCGACGCACTGAAAGGGAAAATTAAGAAAGAGAAGATCACTTGGGATGAGAAATGTGGGAAAGCGTTCGAGGAGCTAAAAGCCAAGCTCGTAACCCAACCCATATTGTTTGCCCCAGATTTTGCCACGGAATTCATCCTGCAAACGGACGCGAGTGAGGTGGGTGCTGGGGTTGTTTTATCGCAAAGAATAGAAGGGGAGGAACACCCCATCGTTTTCCTAAGCAAAAAATTTTCTAAGGCGGAGCGAAACTACAGCACGGTGGAAAGGGAATTACCTGCGATAATTTTAGGTCTAAAGCGATTAAAGCATTATTTAGACGGGCAAAAATTTATTATAGAAACCGACCACAACCCTTTAAGGTACCTAAACAAGATGGGGAGTACTAACCCTAGGTTACAAAGATGGGCGTTGAGTTTACAGCCGTTTAATTTTGAAATCAAACACAAACCTGGGAGGCTCCATGGAAACGCGGACGGCCTAAGTAGATTGGAATAAGTAGTTTGTAGATTTTTCTATTAATTATTATGTATATTTAAATTACTGTTTTATTTATATGTGTGTATGTGTAAATGTGTCCATTGTGGAAGAAAATAGATGTTAGTGAAAATCTCTGATGTCTCTTAGTCAACCGTAGGCCAACAGATGTTTACTTCTGTAGTCAGGCGCGATTAAGTGTAGATGGTTATTAAGAGATTGGCATTTGACGCATTTTGTTTGAAAAATTATAATTTAAAGGTGAAATGTAACTTGGAGAAAAAGAATACCAGATTCGGATTTTAAGATCTAATTGTGTGAAGTGTACATATATTTTTTTTTTGAAATTTGATTCATGTATTATGTTATTTTTTGATTGTTCTTAATACCGGGATTGCTGCCCTGATCAATCTCATTGATGGGACGATCTTTATGTGTGTGATTTCTGGGAATTGAACTCAACTAGGACCAGAGCAGTCCCGTGAAATGGATTTTTAGGGGAAGGAGTTGTGACATAGTCTATTGTCGTGAATTCCCATTTTTCGATAAATGTTATAGTTTTTACCAGCTGGTCACGGACAAGTGCCTCACCCATCGATTGTCCCTGAATGTTTTACGATCAACCAGCTGTGGAATGACCGGTGCACGTGGCCATGGGGCCATTGTTTATTGTCTAAACTCAGGGAGTGGAGTTAGCAGACGGGTCGGCATAATAGACTTAAGAGTTCGGCGCCCCATTGACAATAGGCGAAGCCTATCTTAAAAATAACCATGCTGTCTTTTTCTAGTGTTGTTTGAAGGGGATGCTAGAAACAGGTGGCGTGATGGGCCAGTGTGTCCAGCTGTGGACCAGGAACTATGGGGCCTTGGACCAGACGGCTCGGGTGTGTTTTGGCGTGTTATGCGCCAATAGGACGAGGGAGGTCAAGAGAGACTTTGTTGACCTGCGAATAAGAAGGAGCGAGGGGCGTGTTGTGAACACACCCCTGTTGTTTAAAAAGGGTTGTTTTTGAGGACACGAAGAAAAAAGACCGGAAAAAAACCTGGAGAGAGAGAGAGTAAGAGAGAAGAGACCCGGAGAGAGAGAGAAAGAGAAAAAGACCGGAGAAAAAAAAATCCCCGAGAGAGAGTGAAAAAGACGATGAACGCCGGTGGCGTTGAGCATAAGTATATGAACTGACCACACCGGCTTGGCATTTAATCTGGATTTATATTACATCATTTACAAATTGTTAGCAAATAAAGTTTGCTTTTATTTGTATATTAAGCTGTAAAGATTTGTTTATTGATGGATAGCTACTCACGACGTTACAAGGATTTATGGTTTCACCAGCTGGTCAAGGACAAGAACGACACCCATCGATTGTCCCTGGTTTTTTTATGATCAACCAGCAGGGGAGTGACCAGTGCACGTGGCCATGGGGCCATTGTTTATTGTCTGAACTCAGGGAGTGAAGTCAGACCGACGGGTCGCCATAATAGTAAAGTAGAGCCGGCGCCCCATTGACAAAAGGCGAAGCCTATCTCAAAATAATCATGTCATCTTTTCTAGGGTTTTGTGAATGGAATACTTGAAACAGGTGGCGTGATGGACTAGTGTGTCCAGATGTGGATAAGGAACTATGGCGCCTTGGGCCAGACGGCTCGGGTGTGTTTTGGCGTTGGACATGTGTGTCCAGATGTGGACAAGGAACTATGGCGCCTTGGGCCAGACGGCTCGGGTGTGTTTTGGCGTGTTATGCGCCAATAAGAAGAAGGAGGAGATCAAGAGAGACTTTGGTGACCTGCTACTAAGAAGGAGCAAGGGGCGTGTTGTGAACACACCCCTGGTGTTTAAAAAGGGTTCTTTTACAGGAGAAGGGAGACCCAGAAAAAGAAAAAAAGGAGGTGACCCGAAAGGAGAGGTCGAGGAAAAGAGCTCGGAAAAGACGAGGGCTGGTCGTTTGAGGAAGCGGACAGGGTTCCAGGGTTTGATCCGTGTTGCTGTCCTAGAGTCAAAAACGCGGATGAGAAACAACGCCTTTCGGACTGGACCGAGACAAGCTCAAAACGGGGATACCATACCGGCTATAGGCACGGAAACTATTAACTTTACTATTTAACTTAAATCGATTATCCTATTGGAGAAAAAAATTAAAAGTATTTTTTACTCCCACAACCTTGCTGTGATGTATTATTTTCACGCTACCTTCTGACGATGTTACAGTTGATTAATTAAAAAACTGATTAAACTCATTTTTATATAATTTTTTTATTATACAGTGGGCCACAAAAGTGTTCGTACACTTGCAATTTCTTATAAAATTTAATGTTTTCGACTAATAAAAATTAATGTATTGTAATTATAATTTTAAGGACACTTCCCCCTACATGTTTTATTCATACAAATAGATTCTTGATTGTTTCAGAAAATTCGAAATTAACAGCAAATTGAGTGGGATGGCAGATATTCAACATTTTTGGTTCCTATAGGCCTATAATAGCTTGCATATGAAAAAGTAAGGAGTTTAATCCCATGAATTTATGTTGAACAAGAACTTCTCTACCGCCATGCTTCAGCATTGAAGAGAAAGTGTTCTGGCGGGGGTGTAAATTGGCCTTAGAATTAGGTAATTTGGTATTTTTTATGGTATTGTGAATCATGAGCACTATTTAAATATTTTAAAGATAAATTTTTAATTATCCGTTTAAAATTTGGATATTGGAAACGACTTCATTTTCTAATAGGGTAATGACGCCAAGTGCACTGCTCTCGATGCACGCCACTGGTGCCTCTATAACTGCGCCCAAATTATGAAAACACCTCCTCAATCACTTTATTTAGCCCAGTAGAACATATTTGGTGAGATTTGGATGTAAAAAAAAGAACACATGACAAATAAACACAAAATGTCAAGTAAAAACGATAATCACAGAAGAATGGAGGAAAATCGATGCAGAAATTACAAAAAAACTGATTAAATCTATACCAAGATGCTTAAAAGTGGTTGTAGACACTAAAACCTATCCTACTAAGTACTAAATTAAGAAAGAAGTACAATATTTAAAGCTAAGGTGAGATTTTTGTTAAGTGTACGAAGACTTTTGTGGCGTAATTTTTAGTAGCTTTTTGATTATTAATTTGGATAAAAAAAAGGTACACTATTTTTATATAAAAAAATAATTATTTCATTCCATTAAGAACAAGTTGCAGATATTAAAAAAAATTACAATGTATTAATTTTTATTAGTCGAAAACACTAAATTTTATAAGAAATCACTCGCTTTCCATGATTCTGAGTGTGATTGAATTGAGCGAGATTGAATTGAGTTTTGAATCGAGTAGGATTGGAAAGAATTTTCTATCAAATAATTATATCTTTAATGAAAATTTTATTTAGAAGTAATGCAATTTTTTATCAAAAATATTTATTCTTGTTACATTTGGGAAAGAGTGGATACAATAGACTCATGATAAGTAAAATATGACATACATTCTTGCGATTTCAAAATGTTTAAAAACCGTGGAAAAACAGTATCAATAACAGTACCACTGTTAGTTATCCAAATATTTCGATTTGTATTCATTTCGAGCTTTAGTCCATCAGTCAAAAAAGCTATAAGCGGCTCAGCTTCTGGTAAACTGAAGTGAACGTTGAAATCACCACTCAAAATCAGGGGAAGTGAGTGATAGTTTGTTTTTAAAAGAGCAGAACCATCTTCGGTATATAATAAAAGTACAAAATGCAGAAAATCTGTAATTTTTTTAACCGTTTGATTCAGAAAAATGTATACTGCCACCGAAATCACTGTTTGTCCGTTTTCAAATAAGCATTCTGCCGCACATATGTCCCCGATATCTTGACTAGCAATACCCAGTCCACTTGTTTGATGGTAAATAATGTCCATGTGAGGAGTCATAACATGTGAGTTGTTCTGTTTGCGATAGATCGCAACACCAGCTGCTCTGTGGCCCGGTAGTTTAAATTGTACGCAGCAATCAAAGTTTGGTATCGAAAAACGTCTCGGACAACATGAGTAATGTACAATTTTGTGAAATAACGTCGTCGAAATTAGTTTGGTAAATGTTTAAAAATTAGAAACATTAGAGAAATTCAAAATTCCCCGTGTAATTAATCGAGAAAACTTTTTTTCATCATTATTAAAAAAATTATATTGACAACGACAGGAATTAACCTCAAAGTATGAAAAAGATACGCACTAAAATATTTATTCGAATAATTCTATATTACTTACTCGTATTTTCTTAAGAATGTTGAA
Organism: Trichonephila clavipes; assembly: GCA_019973935.1. Classification (NCBI taxonomy): domain Eukaryota; kingdom Metazoa; phylum Arthropoda; class Arachnida; order Araneae; family Nephilidae; genus Trichonephila; species Trichonephila clavipes. The sequence continues at coordinate 48,720 of BMAU01002568.1, read as the reverse complement.
CTTTGTCAGATGCTTAACAGTTAATATAATTATAAATATAGTTTACACATTAAAAAAAAATTTTTGATTTCATACACAAAGAGCCCAGAGACTTTGACAATTGAGCATAAGGAACTAAGTTTATCCTGAATAAAACTTGCTGGTATTTGTGAAGTGGAGTTAGAAAACGAAATCGAGTTTTAGAATTCGAATCTTGAAAAGTGCTAACTTTAACAATATAAAAAAAACAGCTACTAGAGTTGGATTTCGCATATATTCTGCTCTGGATTTACCCATCTGTGCAAATCACAAAATCATGTAAATTTAATTAGCTTGGTAAATGTTTAATTTTAAAATCGAGAAAACGTTTTTAATCACAATTAAAAATATTATATTGACAGCGACAGGAATTAACCTTAAAGTATGAAAAAGATACGCACTCTAAAATATTTATTCGAATAATTAAGTATTACTTACTCTTATTTTCTTAAGAAAGTTGACCTTTGTCAGACGCTTAACAGTAAATATAATTGTTTAGTAAGTTTATCCTGAATAAGAATTCGAATCTTTTGAAATGCTAACTTTAAAAATATAAAAAAGAAAACATCTACTATATTTGGACCCTATGCGAGGGTAGTAAGAAGACACCATCAAGCAAATTGGACCCCGAAGGTAGCGAAGGCATACCATTACGCGTGATCATTGGTCAAATCAAATAGCGTGTGCTTATGTCACTTCCTGTTACAAATTTCCGTCCCTTTTCACAAAAATCACCCCGACAAACATTCGGTAAGCGAGAAGAAAGATGTTACACATCAAAAACCTGGTATTTTCATGAACTTAATAAGGTGAAGAAAATAAAACCATAAAAAAAATTTGCCAATTTCTTTAAAAAAAATCATGTTTTTAGGGAAATCGGATACCCCTTAAACAGTGGAAAGACTACACGTGAACTGGAAGACTGCAAGTGGATTGAACAGAAAACCAATAATATATTAAAAAAGAATGGAGACATAATGTAAGCTGGATTTTCCTATAAAAAAGATATAAAATTGAAATTTAAAATAAAATTAAAAAAAAAACATACCTTGATTTATGCGGATCACTAATTTAAAGCCTTGTAGCAATTACCTTGAACGAATAGTGTGATCAGGCAGAATGATATGTGATAAAATGAAAAATGGTGGCGTCACCTATATAATTTTTTTATAACTAAACAAAGTATAAGGCAGCTTAAAAAATACTAACAGTTTTTTTGACGAGCTAAGATTAATTTGAGACAAAAATTAAAAGAGAACGAATTTAGCTATATAGTTGTATTCAAGCTTATATTGATAAAATTTGTTTTAATAATTAACTTTTATAAATTATAATCAGCTAGCTAGGAGGGATGGTTGGTTTGTCGCTGGCCTTCTGCTCCCAAGGATGCGGGTTCGACCCCGGCCCAAGTCGGTAGACTTTCATGATGCAGAAAATCGACAGAGACTACGTCGTATGATTGTACGGCGTATAAGTACGGCCTAGAGTGTCTGTTTGGATTAGGTGCTCTGGACCAAATTAAAATCCTATTACAAGTTCGCATTGTCAAGAGCTCAGAAGCCTCCCTCTGGGTAGGAAGCAGGGTGTCAAAATTACTTGCGGTAATTGGTATCGTCTACATGGGTGCCGTGCTTAGAAGTGATACCAGCTCATGGGGAATGTACTAGTCTGTAAGCATTAAAATACTAATACGCAGCCCTAGTAGAAAAAAATAATAAATCATAATCATAAACTAAATCAGGGGTGTCCAAATCTCTTCGTCCACCAGTTCGTAAGTTGCGGCCCGCCGACTCTTTTTACGGAATTTTTAAGTATCAGGTTTTTAAAGTTTTTCCATTTTGAAATTCATTTGAGGGGAAATTTATATATATACATATATATATATATGTATATATATATATATATATACATACATATATATATACATACATATATATATACATATATATACATATATATATATATATATATATATATATATATATATATATATATATATATATATTATATATAAATCTACAATGAATTTCCTGTTACCTGTTCTTGTTTTAAAATAAATCCTTTGTGACAATAGAAATGTCCTTTAGATTAAAATACGAGTAGATCTATATTTTATCGAACAGTTATGTTTGGGTTTACTGAAGTGAATTACATTTTTAATAAATTCCGAATTCCATTATGCATATATTCTTTTCTATGGATGGTACATGATTCTCTGTGTGTATGTGCGAATTTCATATCTTCTCCTCTTTTTCTGTCTGTAATGTCCGAAAAGCAAGAGGCAGTCTGAGATGTCTTTTTAAGTTTAAAAAACTATATTCAAGACGGTTAAGATAAATTGTAATTTTTACTGAATCGTTTGCAAATAACAGCACAATCAAATTTCAACAATGAGTAACGGAAGATCAATTCAAAAGGAATACCGTAGTTTTAAAGACAATGACAACACACACACACAATAATATTTTAAACACTATTTGATCATTGCATTATTTTATTATAAAAACTTTATTATATTATCTATGTCTGTATACATGAAAAATAATGAAAACTATAATAATAATTCATTCTGTCTTAAATGTTCACTCCAATAAATATTTTTTCTTTTTTTGCCTCCACATCTGAAATAAAGGTAGATATTTTTTGTGCATTATAACATTAATATCCTTTAGGAATCTGACTACGTTCGGAACCCGTGACCGTGGTAGCCGAGTGGTATAGGTATAGGATAGTGACTGGTTTTGTCACGAGTTCGAGCCCAGTACCACTAAAGACCCACCGTGTAAGGCAGCGATGCACGCTAAATCTGTCGAGAGCTGAAACGTCCTTCCGTTGATGTGGTGTGGTAGTTGGGAGAGGGGGTGCCACTCAGGTGTCATCCACGTCACTTGACCATGGTTCAAAATTACGTGGTCCGTCGCCAAAAGCCTTCCTGTAGCTGAACAGTGCCACGTTAATATTCACTCACTCACTTTTACGTTCGGAACCGTGATATTGCAAAAGGGTGTAAATGGATAATATTTGTGATATTTAGTGTCCCTTAGATTAGAAAATGCATAAAATTGTTTTAAGAATTTTATTACAATAAAAAATTATTTAAGTACGATATTTTGACAAAAATGAACATAGAATGACCCACTTTCAAAGTATTCTCCTTTTGTGAAAAAATACTTCTATTGTAATAAAATTTTGCCTGTAAATAGCTCAGACCTCTGTACAGAGGCTCAACTAGAATTTTTGAAATATATAACTTGGAAGTGGGTTTATCCATGTGTTTTACGACAACAGAGGGTAGAAATTTTAAGAAAGAAACGTCAATAATTATTTCAATTGGTTGTAACTCTGAAAATAATGTGAATTTTTCAAAAAAATAAAATACTTCAGACTATCTGGATAAGTATTTACTTTATAAAAGCAAAATATTATTATTTTAAAAACATTTTTAATAAAAGCAGGCCATTTTGAAAAAGTTAATTTTTTTCAAGTAATTTTTTTCCGAAATATATTGTTCTTAAATATTTTTTTTGTCATAATGTGTCCTTAAAACAATTTTATACATGTATTCTAATCTAAGTTACATTAAATATCATGAAAACATTTATGCGCTTTTTTAAAATCACTGTTCCGAACGTAGTCGAATACCTTAATTTATTTTAATAAACTATTACTGTTCTAAGGAATTTTAATCCTTACTATTTACAATTGCTTTATTCAAATATCTATTAATAGAATTAATTGGGCATTTCTGATTTAAGCTATATATAGTAAGATATTTAATGTATATATATATATATATATATATATATATATATATATATATATATATATATATATATATAAAAGAAATATGTATTATTTATCAAAAACAAGAAATAATAGATAAAGAACATAACAAAAAATTACGTAATAAAAATATGAAAGCTGAACATGAAGAACTAAATTATAGAGAAATAAAAGAACTACAAAAAAGAAGAACCTAGCGAGTCAGAAAGCAATTTCGGACTTAGGACCGAATAAGTGGGGTTAAACTAGTTTGAAGGCGCCAACCTTCCCCCTTTGCAACTCGGTAGGAAAACCAAATAAAATAAACAAAACTTCAGAGAAAGTATAACTCAGAGAGCATGATAAAACCAATCACTACTATTATGTAACAAACTCTCCCAAACTTTTAATGCAGAAAAATCACCAAATAATTATGTAAGAAAAGTAGAAAAATACTAGAACAATTACGTAAGAAAAGTATCTTTCAAAAAATAATTTAACAAAATTTCTTTACTCACAAAGCTTTTACGAAGAGAAACAAGCATCTTGCCATTAATGAAAGTCAGTTATTCACCAAGTTAAAAAATTCGAAGAAACATAAACACATCTTTTGAGCTGACTTTTAAACCAGCCAGCAAAGACAAGTATAGAATGACGACAATCAAATATGGTAAAATTTGAATTGGTTGATTGTCAAAAAAATGTAAATTTGCTAGGCTCTAATTTGGTTGGTTGTCAAAAATGTGTAAGATGTTTAAGATGTGTGTGGAAAAAATGTAAACTGTGATATGAGTGTTATGATATAATCTTCACAGCAAGACCACTAACATGCTGACTTTGAAAACCTATTGTTGTGTGGTGGATTTGGAATTCGAAGTAGCAAGACGGTTAATGTATTTGTGATGAATATAAGATCTCAAGAAATTAAAAGGGTATTCATGATCTAAACAACATTGAAAAAAAATTTTTATATTATTGTATTTATCTATTTTGTGGGTAGTTAAGTTATCATTTCTAAATAAAAAGTTCAAAATGATATTTCTGTAAATTGATATATGAAAATTAATGTTCCATACAGGAATTTTAATTATATGGAACTTAAACGAATCTCTTTTGTCAAAAACGTTACTGATTACATTATTGTTAATAAGATGCAAGTCTAAATCCAAGAATTCCACCCTATTAGAGTTGAAGTTAGTTTTAAGGAGTTTGAGATAATCAGGGTAGAATGTAATATTTGGTTTGTATTCACTATTTTTACCAAAAATTATTATATCATCTATATAACGATAAATTAAGTAAGAATCATTTATAACATGATCTATTTCAAAAAAATGTAAATATAGGTTCGCTAAACAATTACTAGCTGGACCACCCTGAGGTAATCCTTTGATCTGTTTATAAAGATTATGATCAAATATAATGAAATTTTCTTTTAAAATGAGGTTAACAAGAATATCAAATTTTTCTTTTTCATTGAAGTATATAATTCATATTTATCATAAATTAACTGAAGAACCTTAATCATATCCTCAATATCTATAGAATTAAAAAGATCCTCGAAATCAAAACCATGCATAGAAAAAATCAACATATCCTTAGTAACTCTAGCAATCTCTAAGCTATTTTTAATAATTGCCGTGTTTTGTAAATTATCAATTAGATTTTGAAGAAGAGATTGCAAGATCTTCCCAGACTTCGTGATATATGTATTGTATCCATTAGTGATACTACGGAATTTTATAGGGCTTTTATGAAATTTTGGTGTTAAAAAAATACTTGGATATTTAATATTATTTAGATGAATATTCAGTCTTTTGTTCAAAGCTAAAAGACGATTCTCTCCTTCTCTATTATTGTGAATTGATTTTTGAAATGAATTATTATTTAAAACGTGGTTACTTAATATTTTACTGTAAAAATATTTACAAATTATGGCATAATTAGCAGAGACCTTATCAACATATGTAATATCGAAGTCATTTTGGATATTTACTATTGATGATTTAAGATATTTATACATAATTTCATTTTCAACAGTAAAATCTAATTCCCGAATTTCTGTTGCTACATAAGATCTAAATTGATTGAATGCTTCAATCGGCATTCCGTATTTAATTGCCATTTTAAAGGTAGAATTTATCTAAATCTTTTATGATTTGTTTCATAACATTAGATTTATTTTTTGTGATCATAAGTCTAAAACCGGTACCTTTTTCCATAAAATTTCTTAACAAATCATCTTTCACGATGCTAAGGTCTACTGTGACAACGTGCTGATGATAATCATCAATATAGTCTCGATATAGATTGCATCTACATGATTCAGAACTTAGGAGCTCCGAGATTTGATTATAATTAAATATAAATCTACCAAATTTCTTGTTGTATTTGAAAGCCTTTTTTAATAATAATATTTTAATAGGAAAAAAGGATTGATATTTTTTGAAATATACTTGAAAAATTAATTTTGTTAAAGGATTTATTCATAAATAATAATGTACAATATTCTGTAGAGTAATTTTCACTTGCATCTAATTTAATATTCATTTTTTGTACTAAATAGTTATTAAGGTCTCGAATCATATGCATACCATGAGAATCTCGAAAATTATATCTGCTTAAAATATCTGTCATAGTTTTAATTTCTGTTTTATTCAAGCCAAACATAAACGATTTAATTAAGCCTGTGTTGTAGTTATCATCAAATTTAGCAGCTAATTCTAACATAGAATTCTTGAGGGTTGACATGTCTCTAGTAACTCTTTTTCTGCGCTTAGCTTTTGAAATTCTCGCTAAACGAATATTATTACTATTATCAATAAATTTATTAAAATTCGGAAGATATAATGAATTCTCGGATTTTTGTTTAAAAGTTAATAAGACACTTTCACCTTTCCATATAACATTCAAACCATAAGGATAATATGATCTAAATGAATCTATAAAAAAGTTTTCGAACCATAATCTTTGTTTAATATTTGGCACTATTCTAAGTATATGTACAGTTATGTTATTGAATCCATGTTTATGAAAGTGTCCTATCTCAATCTTAGCCTGGTTTTTGTTGCAATCAAATTTCCTTGTATCATACCTATGCTGGTTCAATCTAATATTGATAGTGTTAGAGGTCTGACCTATGTAAGCAAATTTACATATGTTGCATGTCATTTTGTAAACACAGTTAAAGGTCTTACAAAATATATAACCTGCATCCATATCCAACTGTTCCCCACTCATCATGCCACACGCCTTGCATCTTTTATCAGCGCAAGATCTAAATTTTAGTTTTAAAGCGTGAATATCTCTGAAAAACCGAGTTTCTAATATGTTACCAAAATCATTATCTCTTTGATTTTCATCTATACTATCGGAAAAATGAATATTTCGTTTTGTTGTACGAGATAAATTCTTATATTTAGAGTTCCAAAAAATTCGAGTTTTAAAAATTCTAAAACGACAATGTTTAGATACAGAAGGGAAAGCAAAAAAAATTCTGATTATCAAAACAATTCACACATTTTTTGTATTATTTAAAAAATTATAGTTTTTTTATATGCCAACTCAGAACCTTTGTGCCCATCACCACAACTAACTAAAGCCATATCCAAATATATACAAAATTTCTACATAAGGTCTCATAAAATGGTAAATGGATGACGATGGTACAGATAACATTATACTGTACCACCGAGCAATGTCATACCCTGGTATAACAAATTGCCAGTCGCTTAAAACTTGTTATTTTTCAAATTCATAATTATTTTAAAAGTTAAAGGTATAATGAAAGGACCCAAATAAAATATCACTAGCAAAAGTTTTTACAATCACATTAATATAAAGTGAAATAATGAGCAATAATTCCAAAAAATCTAATCCACTCATAGATAACATATCCACAATTACTTTATAGGCACTAAATCAGAAGTTGGCATAATATTTTTATATAAACAAGAAAAACACACAAGGAAAAAGAACAAAGCCAAATAAAACTTAATAAAAAAAAACATTCATAGACAAGCTTTTGAATCTAATGGCGATTTCAAAATTCGCTATAAGCAAACATACTCTATATTGACTACATACATAACAGAACAAACTCATTAGAAAATATATTTATACATAGATAGGCGCAAAGCAGCCAAATGAATGCATAAAATATATATAAAAGAAATATGTATTATTTATCAAAAACAAGAAATAATAGATAAAGAACATAACAAGAAATTACGTACTAAAAATATGAAAGCTGAACATGAAGAACTAAATTATAGAAAAATAAAAGAACTACAAAAAAGAAGAACCTAGTGAGTCAGAAAGCAATTTCGGACTTAGGACCGAATAAGTGGGGTTAAACTAGTTTGAAGGCGCCAACCTTCCCCCTTTGCAACTCGGTAGGAAAACCAAATAAAATAAACAAAACTTCAGAGAAAGTATAACTCTGAGAGCATGATAAAACCAATCACTACTATTATGTAACAAACTCTCCCAAACTTTTAATGCAGAAAAATCACAAAATAATTATGTAAGAAAAGTAGAAAATACTAGAACAATTACATAAGAAAAGTATCTTTCAAAAAATAATTTAACAAAATTTCTTTACTCACAAAGCTTTTACGAAGAGAAACAAGCATCTTGCCATTAATGAAAGTCAGTTATTCACCAAGTTAAAAATTCGAAAGAAACATAAACACATCTTTTGAGCTGACTTTTAAACCAGCCAGCAAAGGCAAGTATAGAATGACGACAATCAAATATGGTAAAATTTGAATTGGTTGATTGTCAAAAATGTAAATTTGCTAGGCTCTAATTTGGTTGGTTGTCAAAAATGTGTAAGATGTTTAGGATGTGTGTGGAAAAAATGTAAACTGTGATATGAGTGTTATGATATAATCTTCACAGCAAACCACTAACATGCTGACTTTGAAAACCTATTGTTGTGTGGTGGATTTGGAATTCGAAGTAGCAAGACGGTTAATGTATTTGTGATGAATATAAGATCTCAAGAAATTAAAAGGGTATTCATGATCTAAACAACGTTGAAAAAAATTTTTTTATATTATTGTATTTATCTATTTTGTGGGTAGTTAAGTTATCATTTCTAAATAAAAATTCAAAATGATATTTCTGTAAATTGATATATGAAAATAATAGTTATATATATATATATATATATATATATATATATATATATATATATAAACTATCCTAAGGGAATAATACAGGAAGGAAAACATTAATATTCTTAAAAGAGCACCTCAATCCCAATATCCTGATTCTGAAACTTTATCTTTTCGTCTGCAAAACTAGCATTCCTTTATCTGCTGCACAAGCTTATATTATTTGTTTCCTGAAAAATAATAACGTGACTTTTCTTCCTGAATAGGTAAAATCGGGGAAAATATCGATTTGCACTTCTGGATACTTTCAGAAAAAAAAATGAAGGAGCTTTTCATGAAAAACCTTAAAGTAGACAACGGTCTGTAATCTTTTGTTCTAGTATCGGTCGGGTACATTCGAGCTCCTGTGCCTCCGAGCAAAATAGAATGCAAAAGGGTGAGGCAGAATAATGCTTGTCTTCGATATTTCGATATGGAAGAATGATGGAACAGATTCGAGGAGTTACGTTTCTTGTTAAGGCGATAACCTCGAGGGTTGTACGATGCCAACATTTTTCCTCTCAATAACAATAAATTGGAATGTATTTCGAAACTCTTTGGGTAATCGTCTGAAGATAATTATAATTAGTTTTTTTTCTCTGGGAGTGGGAGTATCTGCATCCTCAACAGCCTCATAACATGAAAAATAAATATTGATGAGTTATTGAAGGATAAGCAGTTTGGGTTTTATATTTAACGGCGATAAACTAAGAGGACAATACTTCTGATAAACCCATAGTTAGATGATTCCAGATGAAGAATTGTTTATTTTTCTTCACTTAGTTGTTGCCATTCTTTATATTTATAAGTAGTACTATTTCTTATTTTTGAAACTTACATTTTTCATTGGACTAAATGAAAAGGAAGACAGATTTGTAGAAGAATAATGAAATGTGTTATAATCTTTTATTTACAAGTCTTTTGCTTGATTCTCTTAATTGTAGTGGTGGTCGCGGTAGCTTAGTGGTTATAGTCAAGGACTGGAAGCTGGCGTGTTATGAGTTCCAGTCCAATGTCCCTTACGATATCCCAAAATGTTGAAATGATCAAATTCGGTCGAAACGCATATTCATTTTCTAATTCCTACTATTACCTCACTCTCTCCCTTTGTATATATATATGTAGCGTTGGCCAGTGCTGGTTTATTTGGATTGTTGGCAAATCTGGTCTCAGGAAAACATCTTCAGAATTTATTTTCATCTTGTTTATTTACAAAAACATAGCGTAAATGAACAATCACCTTTGCATTTCAATGATATTTATTATGAACACGAAAGCAGACACATAGAACAGAAGCGACAAGCAACAGCGACATTTCACAAGAAGAACACAAAGACAAAGAGAGTGATCACAAAATATTCGCTTTTTAAACCCGGCAGTGAAAATTTCGAGACTCCTTTGTAACAAGAGCTCTGATTGGTTAAAATGGGCTGGAAAGAGATTTCTGATGTAATACTAATAGTTGACTACGATTAAGATTAAGGCGTTGGTTTTGAACCTAAGAATTTAAAGCTTATTTCAATATTATTAAAAGTTAATTACAAGGAGATAGACGGAATTATCACACACACACACATATATATATATATAAATGGTGTTTTTTTTTTTAGAGGTATAGAACTTTAAATTGCAATAAAACAACGATGTATTATTCGATTGACATGATTTTTTTTTATTCGAAAGATAATCTTGTGGCATTACATTTTAAATATAATTTCTGGTATATGACTGCCACGGCTGGCTAGGATGTAGTCCAAACTGGACGTCCAATTTTCGATTATTTTTTTCCAACATTTTTGGTCTAATATCGGCAATAACACGGTGAATGTTGCCTTCCAAATGGCCAAGCGTTTGTGGCTTATCCGCATAGACCAATGACTTTACATAGCCCAACAGAAAATAGTCTAGCGGTGTTAAATCACAAGATCTTGGAGGCCAATTCACAGGTCCAAAACGAGAAATTAGGCGGTCACCAAACGTGTCTTTCAATAAATCGATTGTGGCACGAGCTGTGTGACATGTTGCGCCGTCTTGTTGGAACCACAGCTCCTGGACATCATGATTGTTCAATTCAGGAATGAAAAAGCTAGTAATCATGGCTGTATACCGATCACCATTGACTGCAACGTTGTGGCCTTCATCGTTTTTGAAGAAGTACGGACCAATGATGTAACGGTGTTTCGACATACACTTGTGGATTAGCTTCACTCCAAACGCGGCAGTTTTGTTTCTTGACGTAGCCATTCAACCAGAAGTGCGCTTCATTGCTAAACAAAATTCGCTTATGAAAATCGGGAACAACGGCAATCTCGTTATGATCTTATTCGACGAATCTACGCTTGCTTGATCATATTTAAAATGTCATGCCACAAGATTATCTTTCAAATAAAAAAAAATCATGTCAATCGAATAATACATCGTTGTTTTATTGCAATTTGAAGTTCTATACCTCTAAAAAGAACACCCTATAGTTGACTACGATTAAGATTAAGGCGTTCGTTTTGAACCTAAGAATTTAAAGCTTATTTAAATATTATTAAAAGTTAATTACAAGGAGCTAGACGGAATTATTACACGCACACACACACACACACACATATATATATATTTATATATATATACATATATATATATATATATATATATATATATATATATATATATATATATATATATATACATATATATACACATATATAAAATAAATATATATATATATATATATACATACATATATATATATATATATATATATATATATATACATATATATACACATATATAAAATAAATATATATATATATATACATACATATATATATATATATATATATATATATATATATATATATATATATACATATATATACACATATATAAATAAATATATATATATATATACATACATATATATATATATATATATATATATATATATATATATATATATATATATATATTATGAACTTGTAGTGGATGACACTTGATGTTAATACCATTTTTGAAAATATTAACTCATTAATAAAATTAAATAATGAAAGAAAGAATAGTAACAAACAAAAATAATAGTCCAAGAGCATATATAGTAAGGGAAATCGTTCGTTGTGTCACTGTATCACAATGGATAGCGCGCGCGCGCGCGTTGGTCTTCTTATCCAAAGGTGGTGAATTTGAATCCCACTGGAGATGGCCTAATTTCTGAGAATGCGATTTCTTTTTTACTATACAATTTTTTTTGAATGACTAAATTTAATGAATGGATAAATAGTAACAAACAAACGAAATCTAGTCCAAAACCCTATATAGAAAGGAGATTGGAAAATTGCAAGAAAAATCGCTTTCTATTTTGTCATTTAATATTGTTATTCTGTCATATGTATTTACATATTTATATTAATTGTATATTTATTTAATAAAAATAACTAAAATAGTTTTTTTTATTGACCTAGGTAAGAATTAACTTAATTTTTTTTATATTACTTGGGTTTTTTGTTGTTGTTGTTGTTTTTGAATAGAGCTATCTTTTGGCTTTACAGAACGTTGTTTTATTTTTACATTACCTAGAGGCCATGTTACAATGAATTTTATAAAATTAGAAAACAGGAAAAGGGCCTTTAATCTAACAGAAATGGGTATTTAAATCATTCAGAATCTATCATGGCAAGTTTGATAACTTAAAATTTTATGACTGTATTTCAGTAAAACACACACACTTTTTTTAACCTGATTTTAATATCATTTTCCAGAGAATATACTAAAATATTTCTGGTTGCATGAATATTTTTTGAGTTACGGCCTGTTATTTCAGTAATGGTCTTATAAAAAATGTCACATTTCTTATACTATTTATTCGATCAGCTCTAAAATTTTTCAATTTTAATAAGGCATTCAAATATTTTTTTTGGTGCATTCTCTAGAAAAAATACCTATAATTTATTTTACTAATGCTTTTACTTATAGAAGTTTATTACACATTTACTCTAATGGCCTTCAAGTTTTTCAAAAATATTGCTAAAATTTCCCATACAATTGCAATTTTTGTAAAATTTAGATAATTCTTTTAAAATATTGTTAGTTAAAAGTATATAATTTTTTGGTATTGATTACTAAAATTTAATTTATAACGTCTTAGAATGTTTAGTATGCCGAAAGTGTTCACATAACTTAAGACGTGCCGTGTAGGAGGAATTATTGCAGGTTAAATCTGTCGATTCTCTTTGTTCTTCCGTTGGCGTGGTGTGGTAGTTTGGAGAGACGGTTCAGGTCAGATGCCTTCCTCATCACTTGGGTTAAAATTAATAAGTCCATCGCTAGTAAGATTTCTAATTTCCCGGCTTTTTCCATTGTTAGAATTCGAGAGAATACAACAAAATTTCAAAAAAATTTAAAAACAAGTTATTTTTATATAAAATCAATAATAATATAAAATAAGGAAACATTTAAATTCCAAATTAATACTTATTTATGTAATGAGCTAAAAAATACAAAACATACATAATAAATTCACTATTCATTTTTAAAAAATAGGATTTCAGAAAGCATAAGCAATTCTTATACTTTTATCACTCAGTCTAGTTCTAAGCTTTTGGACGAACAATCCGGCATCAGAGAAAATGCTCTCTCGGCATCAACTGACGTTGGAGGAATTGTTTTTAAAGCCTCGCATAGTTTTATAATGCTTGGTGATGGATTTTCAGTGGAGTCGAAAACTGCATCTCTTGTTTCATGACTTTGTTGAAACTAGTACTTTTTTTGGTTGAACAATATAAAACTTCTGTTTTAAAGCAAATTTCTTTCTAAAATTTTTCATCCAATGTCACAGGTTTTTCTTTCAAGGTATTTATGATCTTTTCTAAGTGCGACGAGTTGCATATTGATTCCTCTTCTTCGCAGAAAAGCCTTGTCCCTATCATTTGGGTTTGTCGAACCAAACAATTTCTACTAGGCAATCGCAAACTGTCAATAGTAGCTGCAGCTGCTTCGTATTTTCTCCTAAAATTCAAGTATTGCATAAATCCTATTAAATTAATGTTGCGTCTCATTAATTTTTTGGATTACAGGATATTTCATATTTTTCGCAAATTCTGAATTTTGTTCATTCAATTCTCCAATAACGAAAGAAAATACACCTTCTGCATTTAGCAAAGTTGCATTTCGATTGCATAATTTTTCTACGCCAATTTTTACTGGCTTTAAGCCTGCTACAATTGATTTCAGAGTTTGAAACTCTACATTGGCCATCATTTGTTCTTCTTTAATGTCAATTAATGCTTTTAAAATTGCTGACTTTTTTCTAAAAATCTTTTAAGCATTGCCAACAAACTATTCCATGGTGTTTTGGTATCCATGGTAACCCTCTAATTTCACAGCCAAACTCTTTTTTTTTTTAAAATGCATTTGTAATTTTTCCAATTCTCGGGAAAGATGTATAATTCCCGGAAATAGAAAAAGTACAGTAATCTTATGATTTCCCGGGATATCGGGTTCCCGGGGAAAAAAACCCAATTCGGCTTTAGTGCTCGTGATGCAAAGAAGTTCCGAATTTTCCCCTGGCGGTGAGAAATTGTACTAACTATGCGTTTTAAGGTTCTTAATTAATATATTTTTAACTAATTGCGATATCGGACCGAATTGTGAATCTAAACCATTCTTGAATTTACTTGAACCCACAAAAAATTTCATCGAAATCGGTCCAGCCGCTTCGGAGGAGTTTAGTGACATACACACGCACTGAAGATTTTTATATATAAAGATATATATATATATATATATATATATATATATATATATATATATATATATATATATATATATATATAAATATATATATATATATATATATACATATAGATACATATATACATATATATAGATACATATATATATATAGATAGATACATTCATATACATATATATATATATATATATATAGATACATATATATATATAAACATATGCATATATACATACATATATATACATATATATATATACATATATATATATATATATGTATATATGTATATATATATATATATGCATATGTACACAGTCCAGTCACATTAATGCGACCATCTGTCAAAAGCCAGAATAACCACCTTTCGCAGAGTGGACTGCGGCAAGACGTGCAGGAAGAGAGTCACTTAGGTCCCTGAAAGTGTTCTCTGGGATGTTGAGCCATGCCGACTCTAATGCCGTGGCCAGCTGCGCTAGATTACGCGGTTGAGGATCCATGGCGCGAACAACTCGATCGAGATGGTACCACAGATGCTCGATTGGGTTTAAGTCAGGTGAGTTTGCTGGCAAGGGGAGGACGGTAAACTCATCCTGGTGCTCTTCGAACCACGCACGTACACTGGCAGCTGTATGGCACCTCGCATTGTCCTGCTGGAAGATGCCATCATCCTGAGTAAAAACAATGCGCATGTAGGGGTGGACATGGTCTGCAAGGACCGACGCGTACTTGTATTGATCTATCGTGCCTTCCACAATGATCAGTGAACCCAGAGAATGCCAGGAAAACATTCCCCAGTCCATAATGCTCCCGCCTCTAGCTTGGACCGTTCCGGCAATGGTTGCAGGGTGGTTCCTTTCAGAGGTTTCTCGCCTTATACGCCAACGTCCATCTATCCGATGGAGCATAAAACGCGATTCATCTGAAAACGCTACATGTCGCCACTCTGTGGACGTCCAGCTGTTGTACTGGCGTGCAAATTCTAGCCTTCGTCGTCGATGAACAGCAGTCAGCATAGGTGCACGAACCAGGCGTCTGCTTCGGAGTCCCAGACGCAGCAATGTTCGCTGAATTGTAGTTTGGGAGACACTTTTGGTAGCCCCTTGGTTCATTTTGGTCGTCAGTTGCTCAACGGTAGCCCGTCTATCTGCCCGAACACATCTCCGCAACCTTCGTTCACCTCTGTCATCTATGGCCCATGGTGCACCACATTTGCCACATCGTTGATTTTGAACAGTCCCATTTTGCCATGCACGGTACACTTTTACCACGGTGGCACGCGAACAGTTCACAAACTCAGCCGTTTCGGAAATGCTTCCACCCTTGGCCCGAAAGCCAATGATCCTGCCCTTTTGGACGTCGGATAAATCGCTTCGTTTCTGCATTACGCCAACGATTGAAATGTTTTCCGAAGCCCTCACACACCCTTTATATACGCTCAACTGCACTGTGCTGCCATCTGCCTTCTGTGATTAGTTATTTAACTCTGAAGTGGAAAGTACATGGTGGTCACATTAATGTGACTGGACTGTGTATATATATATGTATCTATATATATATATATATATATTTACACTGCTCAAAACAATTAGGGGAGCACATGATTTTAACAAAAGTAAGCAAAGCTGTATACCAATAAGTAACATAAAATGAATCCTCCATAATTTAAAGCCTACCAGGAAACGGAAGAAGAAAACTTTATATGCAAATCAAAGTTTATGACGTCAAAAACAAGAAAAAGGAGATAAGAGCAGAAATCGGGATGTTGCAGTAACGTCTGTTTTATTGCCGTAACTGTGAAATTCGATTGTGCAGTATTTTTTTTGAGACAAGGTTACTTGAGAATGTCTCAACAACGTGATATACCGGAATTCATGGCATGGCGTGTTATAGGCAGACTGGAATCCGGGCAAACACAACGTAGTGTCGCGGACGCTGTTGGAGTCGCCAGAAATGTTGTTGCAAGGCTGTGGAATCGATTCCAAGAAACAGGAAATGTTAGACGTCGACCAGGGGCAGGTCGGCCACGCGCCACTACATCAACTGATGACCGGTATATACAGTTAACAGCCCGTCGAAACAGAACAGAGAATGCTACGCAGCTGCAAAGATAGTTGCTCTTGGCAACAGGACGAAGGGTGTCCAGACAAACAGTACGTAATCGGCTTCATGAGGGGCTTCATCGGCTCTATGCACGTAGGTCAATGGTCTGCATTCCGTTGACCCCACGCCAGTGTGCGGCCCGAAGAAGATGGGCTGCTGAACATTGAGATTGGGAGCAACATGATTGGAGCCAAGTGCTGTTTACAGACGAGTCCCGATTCAGTCTAGAGTGTGACACCCGACGTGTTCTTGTATGGAGGGACAGGGGCACTCGAAATAACCCCGCATTCGCTCGTGAAAGGTCACAATACAGAAGAGCTGGTTGGATGGCATGGGGTTGAATCAGCATAGGCGGACGTACAGACCTGCATATCATTCGTAATGGCACTTTGAGGGGCCGAATGTATGCAGACAAGATACTTCGACCTCATGTCATCCCTTACGCTGGAGCCATTGGAGATTCCTTTGTTTTCCAGGATGATAATGCCCGACCGCATAGAGCTCATCTGGTGGCGAACATGCTTGAAGCTGAAACAATACAGCGTATGAAATGGCCAGCGTGCTCTCCTGACCTGAATCCAATCGAGCCTGTTTGGGACATGCTCAGACGACGCATTGCTGCGCGACCAAGGCATCCTGCTACGGTCCGAGACTTGGAGATTGCACTTCTTGAGGAGTGGAACAGTATTCCCCAAAGTCTGATCGATAACCTCATCGCATCCATGGCAAACAGGTGTGCAGCAGTCTTAGCTGTTCGAGAAAATCACACGCCCTATTAAAACTCATGCATCATGTCTAAGCAGTACATTTTTTATCGTTTACATGTAACCAAATTGTTGCCCTAAATCATCTTTTAATGTTTTTTCCATAATTTTCAAAGAATTAAAGCTTAATTCCAAATTTTTTTACGCCTTTTTTCTGTAATGCGCATTGATACGCGTGTACTATGTATTGTATGCCAAAACGTGGCTGTCTCACACGGTTTTCTTCACTTTTTTCCTTGCTCCCCTAATTGTTTTGAGCAGTGTATATATGTATATAAATGTATCTATATATATATGTATCTATATATATGTATATATGTATCTATATATATGTATATATGTATCTATATATATGTATATATGTATCTATATATATGTATATATGTATCTATATATATGTATATATATATATATAAATATATCCTTATATATAAAAATCTTCTGTGCGTGTGTATGTCACTAAACTCCTCCGAAGCGGCTGGAGGTTTGAAGTTATCCGAACAATCGCGTATCCGAACGGTGTCCGATCCCAGTTGACTCGAATGAACGTTCTACTCTACATTAAGTATAGAAGAAAATACACTGGTGTGCAAAAATTAAGGACGAAGTCGAAACATTAGCATATCAGCTGAACGAAGAGTCAGAGCGGACAGAAAGACCAATCAGGAGATTAAGTAAGGTGATGTACGGTAGCACATGCGCAGATATGCAGGTAGACGTAATGGGGGAGTGTCTGAGTAGTATAAAGCATGTTGTCGGTGTAAGATCAGTATTTCTGGCAAAGAGATTGCACGCCGTATAGCAGTTAAAATCACACCGAGTTGCTGCCTCCGCGAGAAATGGCGAATAATCAATCTGTTAGACGACATCTGTATGCTTTTACCCGAGGTCGAATGATTGGGAATTTGGAGGAAGGCCGCAGTGTGACAAGTGTGGCTGCAGAGTTCGGAATTGCTCACAGCATCGTTTCACGACTTTGGAGACAATTTCAAACTACAGGAACAGCTATCCGGGGGCTCAGTAGTTGTCGTCCACGAGGAACCACGCCCGCAGATGACCGGTACATTGTCTTACAGGCCAGAAGAAACAGGCAGCAGACACGGGAGAAATCGCTAGACACACGACACAGGCGACTGGACGACCGATATCGCGTTTTACCGTGGCCAGAAGACTGCACGGTGGTGGTCTGTTTGCACGACGCCCTGTACGGTGTGTACCTTTAACGCCTGCCCATCGGAGAAGGCGTTCTCTGTGGTGCCGGGAACACCGGAATTGGAGAGACAATGAATGGGGACGAGTACTCTTTACAGATGAGAGCAGATTCAGTTTGAGTAGCAATTCTCATCGCATACTCATCTGGAGAGAGCGAGGAAGCCGCAATCATCCCTCGAACATCATTGAAAGGGACAGGTATGGAGGTCGCGGTGTTCTCGTTTGGGGAGGCATCATGCTTGGTAGTCGTACAGACCTTCACATCTTCGACTCAGGTTCAGTCAAAGGGACCCGTTATTGTAACGAGATTCTTCTTCCATATGTGCGTCTTTTTAGAGGCGCTATGGGTCTGTAGTTCCTTTTCATGGACGACAATGCACCATTTCATCGCACAGTAGCTGCCGAACAGCTCTTAGAGAGTGAGGATATTGAACGTATGGATTGGCCGGCACGATCTCCGGATCTCAGTCCCATCGAGCATGTATGGGATTTTCTAGGCAGACGCCTGGCAGCTCGTATCTTACCACCAATAACGATTCGGGAGCTTCGATTGGCGCTGCAAGACGAATGGGCCGCAATGCCTCAACAACTCATTGACACTCTCATTCTCAGCATGGGCAGACGCTGGGAAACCTGCCTAGGTGTCAGGGGAGATCATATCCCCTACTAAAGACCGGATGTTTCTTGCTGGACACCCATCACAGGGATGTTTCGGCCTTCAGTCGCATTGCGCTCCATGCTACTTTTTCAATCAAGCTTCTTTTTATCCCTCTGATTTCTCTTTTAGTAAGTGTTGCTTACATTACACATGTCCTTACGTTTTGGGATCTTACGGTATTAAATGTGTTGATTTGGAAAGCTTTTGTACAAAGTTATATTGAAATAACCGTCTCGTCCTTAATTTTTGCACACCAGTGTATATACATAAATATATATTCTATGTTGTACAATTATTACACTTATACTTTGTATTCAATTGTTATTGAAATATATATTACATAAATGTTAATTTTTCATAAAAAGTTTATTGTAACATGATTCATTATTTCAGTCCTGAAACGTAAGTTAAATGTCCTAAATGCGTAGTGGCTTTAACGTCCAGCCACCTCCCAGGAAAAAACCCACGGTTAGATTTTT
Source organism: Trichonephila clavipes (assembly GCA_019973935.1). Classification (NCBI taxonomy): domain Eukaryota; kingdom Metazoa; phylum Arthropoda; class Arachnida; order Araneae; family Nephilidae; genus Trichonephila; species Trichonephila clavipes. Next base: position 28,831 of record BMAU01002568.1, on the reverse strand, counting down.
TTTTTTTTTTTTGTGACTAAATAATGTTTATAGAGGATGAGAACATTACATTTATGAAGTACTCTATCACAGAAAATTGTACTTTAGATGTGTGCTCGTTAAAGAGTTAAGCTCTAGCAAAGTAAGTGTTAGTCTGTCATTAAAGTGAGATTTGTGAAGTGACCCTAGGTATATTTGAAAAGAAGCTTTTGACCGGAATATCCAGTTGACCCGGGTTAGACCTGATGAGTGCTGTTACATCGGATCACACTCAGTAAAGTGCTTAATATATTGATTAAGGGATTTAAGGGGGCTTTCTTAATTTGACTACTCCCTCTGTTAATAACCTTACTTAATAGTAGTTTGATAAACTTAGTATAAGGATCTAACACCCACACATGGCAAAAGGTCAAGCAAACATGAGAGATCTGGCAATGGGTCAAACATATATATGGAAGGATCTAGCAGCGGGTCAGATATATAGATGAAAGGACCTGGCAACTGCGTAAGAGAGACACAGACTGGAACGAACCAGGTGAAACCAGAAAGGGGAAGTCGAAAAAACGTAGTCGGGTGAAGAAAGAAGGATGTACTATGTATTTGCAATCTACTTGAACCTCTATAATCTACTTGTTTTTGTTATGTGTCCCTTAGGAAGGTTAAAATAAATTTTAAGGACTAAAAATGACTGCGATTATTTTTACACTGCTGTTTGTAAAAAATGCAACACCATGAAGGAATCATCAAAATTCAATTAACTTTTCAGCAAATATCAATTATACGATATTACGTAAAACAGCAAAGTTTTAGAGCCACTGCGCATGTGTGGCATGCGCAGCGTCCTCTGAACTGATGCTAAAAGCGTATGACTGATGCTAAAGCTGTAGCAGGACGTTGAAAATAGCTAATGATTATTTGTTAGTGGCAAACGTTTAGTGAGACTTCAATATGCCTCCACAACGAAGTAAGGAGGAATTTCAACAGTTTACGGAGTTTGAACGAGGGAGGATTTTCCTATCGCGCAATAGGAGCTTGTGTGCAGCGGAACAGTTCTACAGTGATGCGAGTTTGTGAGAAGTGGACCGACGAGCACCGAACAACTCGAAAAACTGGCATAAGACGATGGTACGTGACGTCAGCGCGTGACGATTAAAACCTGCTCCACATAGTGGTGAATGACCGTACAGTTTCCTCCAGGCAGTTGGCAGCACATTGGTCTACTACTACAGATGTACTAACGTCGGCTTCGTCAATTCGTCGATGCCTGCTGCACCGTGGATTGCGTGCAAGGGTGCCTTTATACAGGATTCCACCTCACGATAAACCGATGACAGCTGCGTCTGCAATGGGCTCATGAGCACAGAGCCTGTCAAGCTAATTGGCACCAAGTTATCTTTTCAGATGAATCACTCTTCAATTTGTGGGACCATGATGGCCTCATTCATGTTAAACGCTATGCCGGTGAACGCTGCCTTTCCGAGTGCATTATCGAACGACATAGTGGCCAGTAACACTTTTCCGCTTAGGCACACTAGGCACGTGCCTAGGGCACAAGGAAATGGAAAGCGAAAAAAAAAGAAAAAAATTAGAATTTCAATTAGCACAAACCACCACCTAGGGAATCATATATGAATTGTGTTAGTGTGTGTATGTGCGGAATTTTGGAAAATAAAACGCTTAACACAGCGTTTCTCAAACTGCAGGGCGCACACCCCTAGGAGGCGTGATAATCCTACCAGGAAGAAGCAAGCATATCTAAAAGTCGAAAATAAAAGAATTAAAAAATATATTAATTTTCTGAAAGGAGTCAAAACAAAATACATTCTATGATAATAAGAAATTCACATTTACTATGATGTAGTATATTTATAAATGCATCAGCTCTGCACAATGTACTTGATAATTAATTTAACAATACTAAGTTAGAAACAAGTTTAATAATTACTCGTGATCCCATGGGCTTGAAAGAATTTGTATACAAAATTTAATGCTTACCATAATAATTTATACAGCTTTAGCGTTAAATTACGTTATTATTCAATTCAATGCATTGTTATATTGTATGGAAGGGAGGCGTCATGAAAATTGTGATTGAAAATTGGGTCGTAAACTTCAAAAGTTTGAGAAGCACTTACTTAACTGTTTGATGTTGCTATGCGATCAAAATTAGGTTACAATGTTGTAAATTGTAATATCATTTTGATCGCATTACATGTAAATGTTTTACAATGATGTCATTAATGATTATGCAATGATCAAGGCTTGAAGAAAACATTTATTGTACAAATACAATGACACACAGTGACTCTACAAATAATAAGGATGTCTAAAAATAATAGATAGCAAAGTGATAAGCAATGATATAATTAACAGGTTGATAGTAGTTCATACAATAATGTACTGTAACTGCAAATTATTTCATAAATTTACAATACTAACTCACAAAAGGGTGAGTGGTCCGTGATGCCGTAAGGTAAGAAATCAACAAGAGTGGACAAACCATACCACTATCCTTTTCTTATGCCACCGGTTACCAGTTACGGGATACAGCGGATTCATAGGTGGTGGATAATGGAAAAATAATCCAAAGAGAAAAAGCAAAGAAAGGAAATATGAGTAAGAGAGTTAAGGGAAAATCTCTCATACCCAAACTGGGAAGGTAAAAACAAAAAAAGGAGGTGCTCTGAAAACTGGAAATAGTGGCGGGGGTGTAACCATTTTAAGTGCCTAGGGTGCCAGGGATATTAAAAACGGCCCTGATAGTGGCCTACCACCCGGAATCATGGTTTGGGGGTGCGATTACGTATCATGGATGATCCAATTTCCTACGAATTGAGGGTAGTCTCAATAGCAACAGGTACGTCCATGAAGTTAGTGCTACTGCCCGAAGTCGTTCTCTTCCTTTAAGGTAACCCTGGTGCTCAGTGGTGCACACAGGAAATTTTCAGGGGGCGGGGGTCTGGAGTCGAAAGTTCACCATTCTTGTGTATCATGCTCCTTTTGATTTTGTCGATTTTCGGGAACAAAACACAGTAAAAAACTAATTATTGAATAAATAATTACCATTAATTAATAAAATTAGTCATTAATAACAAATAATTAAATTTTACTTAGAATTACAATCAATCGGAAAAAAATCAAGGGCTTTGGGGGGTCCGGAACCCCCCTTGTGTGCGCCACTGCTGGTGCTATGTTTCACCAGGATAATGCACGCCCACATGTTGCAAAGACTGTTCAGCCCAACATATGCAACCTGTTCCTTAGTCGGCTTATTCGTCCAATATGTCGCCTATTGAGCACGCGTGAGATTTGGTTGGTCTCTCTTCATACACACAAATAGAACAATTAAAAATGAAATAGCATTTACTCTTCTTCGCCAAAAAAATAATAAAAAAATGTAGTGAAAATATTTCATTTCCACAGTAGAAAATTTTTAAGAATATCGCAATTTTTTTTTTTTTAAATAAATAAATACAGGATATTTTTTTCAGCAATTTCTAAATTTGCTGTATTTATATTGTTCAAAAAGTATCCGAAAATAAAACTTTTATAATTTGATGATTTTTTTCATATATGTGATCAAGAATTTAATACTTAATTTCCAAAAATTAAAAAAAAAAATTAAATTTGTAAGAAATTATAATTGAAAAAAAGTAATAATTTCAATTATCATTCATTTTTCTACCTGTCTAATATCTATTATCAGTGTACGTTCAACAGGAATGACAAAAACAATTTTTCCGATAAAAATAAAATTACCTCAATTTAAGAATTAATTGGCTTATGATTTTTCAAGTTAATTTTATTGATAAATTTCAGCATAGTGAGATTCTCATGCTCTCATTTTCGATGGAAAAATTGCTGGTTGGATTGTTTTCCTGTTATAAATAATTACTAAAAATATATGTAGGATTTAAAGTATTAAGGAACATAAATATTTTCTCAGATCAGTGAGGTTACAACCTTACCAATAGATGGCACGACCAGCAAATATGTGTATCCCCCCCTCGGAATGGTAGGTTTTAGGGGATAAACGATAGCGACGGGGGGACTAGAGAGACGTGAAAGAGTCAGACTCCGGTTTACAGGCGACATGTCACGTTTTCGGTCAACGTGGAGGTCAATAGGCTTAGCGACAATTGAGAGTATGTTCTGTGAAGTAACTCATAAAGTTTTAATTGTAAATAATCTAATGTTTCATTAAACAGTAATTTTATTCTAATCAGCTTATTTCTTTGAATATCAAGATCCTGGACATAATGACTTACCCCTAGACAACAAAAGAAAGCCACTTGTATAAATAAAATATCCCCCTACATATATACATACGTAAAAATGCAATAAATCCCTTAGATGCATAGTTGATTCTCTTTAACTTCCTTTTTTTGTTCAGTAAGATTTTAAAAGATTTGGAACTATACAAACGAATTTTTTAATTTAAATGTGAAAATAATGTTTTCGAGTATTTTTTGAAGTGAAAACTTCTTTAGCCACGTTGGGCACTTTTTGGTAGGGAAAAATCTTATGGGTTTGCGTCACCGACATGCTCATGACTGCCGCAAGCGCAGTGGGCTGTTCGCCTTAAACACTTTTTGGATGGGTGAAATCTCTTGGATTCGCGTCACCGACATGCTTATAGCAGTATATCTGTAGCTATACAGCTGACGTATAGTGCTGTGTATATCTTATAAGTGAAATCGAATGGATTTAGAGAAAAGTTCGATGTGTATCAACAGTGCATTGTTGAAATAGTGTTTTTGTTTGATTATTACTTGAATCGTTTAATTGAAGAATCATTGTGCAGTACAAGAGTGAGTACTAAATAAATATACTAATATTTTTAATAATTTTATATTATTTAAAATTTTAAATCTTCGTATTTATAATGGCATTTGAAAATTTTTATTATTTATTTTCTAATATTTAACCTCTTTAAAATGCTTCACGCAATCCGGATTAGTATTTCACAGTGGCTTAGACGTTTCCTTACTTTCGTGGTAATACAGACTTCTAGTTGCTCAATCGTATTTTTATCGTGGATTTTGAAATTAAAAAAATTATAAAATCCAATAATAATTCTTGATTAATGTGTTGAAGTTTGAAATATGACTATTAATTAGAAATTATAGTTTATTACCTTATAAGATTAAAATCTTTAGTTTAAAATAATGAAAACGCGCTAATGTTTCGAAATCATTATTTATTAATTTGAATCGTCAACAATAAAATATGCGCTTTGCTATTTTTCAGAATGATTATCTATAATTTTACATCGTAGAATTCATGCCAACAAGATAGGATTATCGATATTTTCATTCAATTGTCAAAGTTTGCATGCGCATGCAGCTGACCTAAAAAAATGATGTTATCGTGAAAAAGTAAAATGTTCTGCTTTTGTCAGAAATTCGTATGAAAAACAAAGAACCACTTGATATTCCGTATTTCAACTTTGTTGAAAGTTATAAAAGACCCGAAGATGCAGCAGAAGGCGTAGGTATTTATCATAATATTCAAGATGCGTCACACTTCATTACTTCACGTATGGACATAAATATTAAATTCACTAGAAGCATTGGTGTTAATGTTTCTGATATAGGCGAAATATGAGTTGCTCGTGGTGATTCCGAGAATGGCCAATACATATAAATGATTGCCGCTTATATTTCTCCTGGAAAATCTATGTTACAGATACAACAATTTTTATTCGAAGATTTGATGATTTATACAAAAAAAAGATTCTGAAATACTCGAAAAAAGATTCGGCGAAAAATATGATAATGTGCCGATGATTTTAAGTGGAGACTTTAATATTGACTTTGCAAATGATAAAAATCTATCACTAATTGAATTTCTAAATGAAACACTTAATTTAAATATATCTAATGATCGCGAAAACTCAGTGCTGCAAAATATAAAACGATGATCGATGTGTTTTTTACGCGATACTTAGATAAATTTGAATCAAACATTTTCCTTTCTTACTTTAGTTACCATAACCATATTGCATCTTTTTTAGAACAAAATGAAATAATTGAAAGTACAAAAGTCTAAGCATTGTTGAAATTAATAATGACAATGATTGCAAACAATTAAAATAATGTTTAAAAAATCAAGTACATTGAAATTTAAGTAAATACAAATACTATCCATAAAAAATATGATTGTATATTAATTGTTATTTCAATTGAATTGTATTTATACTTTGTTCGGATCTTGTGTGCAGCCCGTAATACATTTGACTAATAAAAAACCATATAAACATGCATATAATTGTTGCTCGGAGTGTCAATAGATGTGAAAACCAGATTGATGTTGATAATTTTTCTCTTGCCTTGTTTTTATGCACATATAATAACAAAATCAAAGTGGATAACTAATAAAATCCAAAGTAAATAGGAGCTAAACAATAAAGTCAATAAGGTATAGCTGAGTATTTCAAACCAAAAGAGGAATATTGCCTTGCCAAAAATCTGGTTAAACACCAATTTTTATATTAATTATTTTATATATAAGAACTACCCTAAGTCAGCAATGTTTATAATAAATAAGGAAGCACGATTTCAAAAGCAGGCCAACCAACGTCAAGCGCCCAATACTTTAAGTATGGGACGGAGGAACGCTTCGCGTTCCAGTGCCCAATGATGTCCAGCGATCAATGTTTATAATATTGCACACGCAGCATCAACATATATTTTTTTAAAATTCCAAAATCTGATTTTTAGATTTCATTTATCATTAATATTCTATTTATTTTTTTCTCTCTAGTATATAGATTATTATTAACTATATATATATATATATATATATATATATATATATATATATATATATAATAAAAGCAAAATAGATTACTTTTAAAACCCAAAACAAATAAAATCTAAACTGTTAGTATAGTTATCAAGAACCTGAAACATGTTACTATTAAGAAAACACAAATAAACAGTTATTGGATTAAAATGGATAAATATTACGATTTTTAGGGCTATCATTGAATTTAAACAGTGAAATATAGGGTACAGCATTGCTTTGCAGGAGATCCTAATTTTTACCTTCAGTAAAAATTTTCAACATAATAGAAGAGAACATAATAGAAAAATAAGCCTAAGAATATACACGTGGAATTAACAAAAAACCAGTAAAATATAAAATAATAATAAATAAGTAACTAATTGATAAATAATGTAAATAGCATTTTTCTATGCAATAGATAACTCTATAATTAAAATTTAAAATAATATTAAAAGCAAAAATTTTACCTAAATTTGCGCTGACTAATGCTTTATTAAACCTTGTTACTACTATTCCTAGCGAATAGTGCTATATATGACAGAAATCAACATAGCGTTGGGGCAGGAAAATCATGAGAAAATAGGGATTTTTCGATAGGGGAAAAGGGATTGGTGTGGACAGGAAGAATCCTAGATCATTGAACAGTAAGAATCCGAGAAGTAATGCTAAAGTAGTAATTCGAATATGTGAGGAAAGGAATAAAACTTGATATTTATTGATGCAAAAAGGTTTCTATTAGTTTTTAAAGAAGCTTAAATGTATCATAATTTTCTAAATAATTGACTTTTAGGATGATTAAATTAAATTTTATATTTATGTGGTTTGAAATAGTATTAGTTCTATTCAGAGAGATTTTGAAAGAAAATTTTTAAACATTTGATGCATTTTTGGAATGATATTTTTTCATTATCCTACTACAAAATAAGCACAAAAAAATGTGTGCTGTAAATTCAACCCCAATAAATAAATTTTTGTTATGGTGATTTTCACGGAAGTCTCTATAACAGAACAATGGTCTTAAAAGTAATTAGTTAAAAAAATGCTTCATCACAAAATTGCAATTAAAGCTTCTAAATTGCTTAAAAACTAAATAAATTATCATTTGTAACAGTTCATAGTATACAATTCGATATATTTTTCTTTTTAAACATTGTATAATTAGTGTTCATATAAAATTTTAAATTTCTTGCATTTGTAATTTCATAAAAGAAAATATGCTATGCAAATGCTTCAATAAAATGTACTAATGCTTGCAATAAATTTATAATTTTCTACAATCCTAGATAGTGTAAAAAAGTTGAAAACATTAATCTTCCTAATAAATACGAAAAAACAGGAAGAATAATGCTGGAGAGTAGATACTGCAAAATTCCAATGGAGATTTACTGCAGAAAATTTACATTTGAAAAATATATATTTTTGAGTGAGTAGGAAATTAGAGTAGATTATACATATTTTTTTTTGGAGAGGATTTACTTATGATATAAAATTAGATTTTTTTTATGTACATTTTTGTTCAAAAAATATGGTTTGTTATTTTAAAGCATTTTTTTTGAAATTTTAGGAGGTAAATTATTAGCCTACAAATGAATAAACAAGTTAAAGACAAGATTTTTTTCCCAAAAAAAGCAATTCAGTATATGAAGCAAGTTACCCAATTTTAAAATATAATCTGCTGACTTTTTATATAACTTCCTTGAATACTAGTCTAAAATGTTTATTGAAGATGTAAGAAAAAAGAACATTTCTTTAGGAAAGTAGAGGTTGCATAAGATTCTAATGATGTATTTCTAGAAATTTACATAAAACTATAACACCTGGAAATTTACATAAATTATTAAATCCTTGTAAAAATATTTTTGGAATTTCATGAGATGAATTACTTGTCTTCAAATAAATAAATAAATTAAGGATATTAAATTTCTGAGACTTATTTCTTCCCTAAGTACAATGAAAATTAACCAAGATTAGTATTTAAAGTAACTATTTCAAGTTAAAAATCATTGATGCTTTTCTCAAATTCATTCAGTGCTAATTTAAAATATTTCTCCCTGGTGGAAATTTAATATAACTAGTACGTACTAATATCTAACCTAATAACAAATATTTTAAAAAATATTTGGTTTATTAATAATTTGTGCAATTGGCTTAACACAAAACTGAGGTATTTAAAAGAAATCAAATTATCAATGTTTGATTAGAAAATTTGGCAATCTGTGATTTCAGTGCCTGAAAATACTATATTAACTGATATAGAGCAGTGGTCTTCAAAATTTCAACTCACAAAACCCCTAGAACTTGAAGGTGCTTTCCTGGAACCATTAGAACTAGAAAGTGTTTACGTTGAACCCAATTCCATATACATACTTCGAAGAATATATCCCAAAAATAATATTTAAAGTAAATTAACATGTTATAAGTACTTAATGCTAAGGGAATTAAAAAAAAAGTCTAATCTATTTTTTAATATAGTTTACCCCTTGATAATATTAATTTGCGATTTAAGTGTCATGTACCCATGCATTATATTTTGTAACTGGGATATATGCTAGTGTTTTTTACACAAACTTTCGAAGTTTAGGTCTATTGAGATTAAAAGCAATCGCATTAAAAATGTGTGTTCCGAATTTCATTTGTTTTTGTAGCCACTTCTTACGTTGAGAAATATATTTCACTTGAACACGATGTTTTGAATGGCATTAAAATTTTTATCGCTGTGTGAGAAATCCTGTGTATTTTGCAACCTAAAATTTAACAGCTGTTCTTAGATTTTAACATCAACTCTGTGGATAATTTGTTCCTTTTCCCTCATTATAGTACCGCGGTAGTCTAGTGGTCATGTCACGAGTTCAAGCCAAGTACCACTAAAGACCCGCCGTGTAGGGGTACGATGCACATTAAATCTGTCGAGAGCTTAAACGTCCTCCCATTGGTATGGTAGTTAGGAGAGGGGAGTTCCAGCTGAGGTGTCGTCCTTGACCACATTTCAAAATTACGAGGACTGTCGCCAAAAGACCTCATGTAGCTGAACATTAATATTCGCTCACTCCACCTTTATAGGTGTTGTTTCCACAAATGTAAAAAGGTGCATTTTTCATTAGAAAATATTTTGCTTTTTAAGACATTGTGCTGATTAATGAGTATAAAATTCTTGTGAACCCGAGATAGGAAACAGAATATTCACAATCTGGTAGGAAGTATATATAAATATAACACATTTTAGTATTCTTTTATTATAATAAAAGTTTTAAAAGTGTTGCAAAATAAAGTTATTATATATGAGTAAAATTTTCAGTTTTAATGAATAGGATGAGCTTTAGATACTTGTAACTGTACAAACTTCATAGAGAACCTGAATCCATTTTGCATACATATTTGTTTCTTCTCGATTTTTTTTTTATTGACTTTTGGAACCCAAGGGTTCTTTGGATCACAGTTTGAAGACCACTGATATAGAGTAAAAATATCGCTGAATGATTTCTACTACTTTTGTAGTGATTTTAAGGTATTGTCTTTCAAACAAGGGTAAATAAAATCTATATTTTTAATTCTTAATAATCCAGTTCACATTCAATTTTGTACTTATCTTTGAAAGTAATGGTAACCTGAAAAACTTTCATGAGTAATTCATAAAAGTTATTGCAATGTATTAATTACAATTATTTGTGTAATGTAATCCAGTCAAATGAAAAATTTCATGTACAAAAGAAAATTTTTATTTCAAATAAAATTTCAACACTATATATACACATAGAGTGTTTTTTTTTCAGGTATAGAAGTTTAAGTTGGCATTACTTTCCAAGAGGGCGACCGATTTAACAGCTGTCAAGTGATTTATTCTCAGTTTGGTTTGGCAATTCATCATGAATAGACACACGCCTGAACAACGCTTTCAAATTGTGCAATTTTATTTCGAAAATAATGGTCAATTTTCATAAGCGAATTTTATTTAGCGATGAAGCGCACTTCTGGTTGAATGGCTACGTCCAAAAACAAAACTGCCACATTTGGAGTAAACTAATGCACAAGTTTATGTCAAAACACCGTTACATCCAGAAAAACTGACTGTTTGGTGTGCTTTATGGGCTGGTGGAATCATTGGTCCGTACTTCTTCAAAAACGATGAAGGCCACAACGTTACAGTCAATGGTGATCGGTATAGAGCCATGATTACTAACTTTTTCATTCCTGAATTGAACAATCATGATGTCCTGGAGCTGTGGTTCCTACAAGACGGCGCAACATGTCACACAGCTCGTGCCACAATCGATTTATTGAAAGACACGTTTGTTGACCACCTAATTTCACGTTTTGGACCTGTGAATTGGCCTCCAAGATCTTGTGATTTAACACCACTAGACTGCTTTTTGTGGGGCTATGTAAAGTCATTGATCTATGTGGATAAGCCACAAACGCTTGACCATTTGAAACACAAAATTCGCCGTGTTATTGCCGATATACGGCACAAATGTTGGAAAAAGTCATCGAAAATTGGACGTCCATATTGGACTACATCCGAAGCAGCCCTGGCAGTCATATGCCAGAAATCATATTTAAAATATAATGCCCCAAGATTATCTTTCGAATAAAAAATAATTCATGTCAATCGAATAATACATCGTTGTTTTATTGCAATTTAAAGTTATATACCTCTAAAAAAAACACCCTTTATAATTAAATCCATAATATTAGTACAATTTAAATGAATAGTAATTAAAACAATTATACAAATACAATGATGTCCATTGAATAGTCACTAACAAATATTCCTTAAAAGACTAAAATAATAAATACATTTAGCCTAATAAAAAACATCAGCTAGTATCTCAACCAAACAAAAGATTTTATAAAACACAAATAAAAATAAATTATAAGAGTACCCTGATAAAAATAAGTCAAGAATGTCTATAATCCATATTTTTGTTTGGTTTGAAATTTCCAAAGTAACATAACAATAAATATTTTTACATTCAAATTAATATCTAAGACACAAAAAAAATGACATTCAGTTATAATTACTAACCTTTCAATTTGGTATAAAGTTGTACAAGATAACAGTTTTCGGCTTCTATCACTAGTTTTCCAGACATACCTTTTATAAATTGTGACATTCATCTTGTAAATAGTATACATTTTCTCATTTCAAAGTTCTAAACCAGATATTTACATACATTTGAGTAGTATTACTTAGTTTTTAATATATGTATATATGTCAAATAAATTCATTACCTTGCTGAATTTTTCACTCCTTTCATTTAAATATTCTCTATATTCTTGAAAATGTAAGGCAGGTTTCTGAACTTCCAAGGTGTAAATATGAAATGGTGTAAACCAGAATAAAAGAGCAACACATGTACACAAATGTAAAATATTATCACTTACAGCACATGAAGGTATAGATAATTTTTTATCGGAATTTAACTATAACTAGAATAGATATTTTGGTATAACAGAAATTCACTTTAAAGATCAAATGTTTGCACATTTAACATAATTAGGTTTGATGAAAAATTCATGATTCTATAAAAAGATACAATTTATTAAATTACAGACACAATTAAGACTTTCTTAATCTGTATTATTACTGTTTTAATCAGAAACACACGAGCGACTTAATGACACTTTATCAAGACAGATAAATGCAAGGTTAATGTAAAATAAATTATTACAGAAGATTAACTAATGTTCTCTCCTGAAAAGAGAAAAATATATTAAGATTAAGTTTGATTCTATTTTTATTACTCTAAAAATATTGGAAAAATTATAAGTGATTGTCACCAAAAAATATAAATAATGCAACAGTAATTTTTTTTACATCTGAAATGTGTGTTAGACTTCTCTTTAATAAATTAGATTAATTTTTTTTTCTTTAATATAACAACATAAGTCAAATAATAAAGGGTGTTTTTTAGAGGTATAGATCTTTAAATTGTAATAAAACAGAGATGTATAATTCGATTGACATGAATTTTTTTTTATTCGAAAGATAATCTTGTGGCATTATATTTTAAATGTGATCAAGCAAGGCGTAGATTCGTCGAATGGGCCAAAAACGAGATCGCCGTTGTTCCCGATTTTCATAAGCGAATTTTGTTTAGTGATGAAGCGCACTTCTGGTTGAATGGCTACGTCAACAAACAAAACTGCCGCATTTGGAGTGAAGCTAATCCACAAGTGTATGTCGAAACACCGTTACATAAAAAAAAACTGACTGTTTGGTGCGCTTTATGGGCTGGTGGAATCATTGGTCGGTACTTCTTCAAAAACGATGAAGGCCACAACGTTACAGTCAATGGTGATCGGTATAGAGCCACGATTACAAACTTTTTCATTCCTGAATTGAACAATCACGATGTCCAGGAGCTGTGGTTCCAACAAGACGGCGCCACATGTCACACAGCTCGTGCCACTATCGATTTATTGAAAGACACGTTTGGTGACCGCCTAATTTCACGTTTTGGACCTGTCAATTGGTCTTCAAGATGTTGTGATTTAACACCGCTAGACTATTTTCTGTGGGGATATGCAAAGTCATTGGTCTATGCGGATAATCCACAAACGCTTGACCATTTGGAAGACAACATTCGCCGTGTTATTGCCGATATACGGCCACAAATGTTGGAAAAAGTCATCGAAAATTGGACGTCCAGATTGGACTACATCCGAGCCAGCCGTGGCAGTCCTATGCCAGATATCATATGTAAAATGTAATGCCATAAGATTATCTTTCGAATAAAAAAAATTCATGTCAGTCGAATAATACATCGTTGTTTTATTGCAATTTAAAGTTCTATACCTATAAAAAAAACACCCTTTATTAAAAAGAGTAAACAATCACAATGGTTGATGGAATCATTTTGTGTAAGAACTAAGTTTGAAGAGCTTTTGTTAACTGTTGTTTTATTCAAAATTATTTTTATTTAAATGCATTCTTTTGAACCAGTTCTTGCTTTTATGGGATTTAGAAGTAAGTGTTAAATCACAACATTAATTAAACTTTTTAAGAGATAACTTACTCTACTAATGTCATTACAGAGCTATGTTTACATTTTGTGGTAGGCCTCATATAATTTGACATATTTACATAATTCAGAAAGATTCTAAACTCAGACTTTTAATGCTGATCAAGTAGTTTGAGACCAAAAAAAAAACTTAGAATAACTATAGAAATTTTATTTAAAGTTCCTTCTTTAGAAAACCATACGTAAAGTATTGAAATTATAAGTGAATCCAAGTTTTGAAAAGAATATTTTCTTTCTAGAAATAAAGAGCAATACATTAAAATACAGATTGTGTATTTAAATTAGTTTTCATAAACTGAAATTTTATTATGAATAATTTAGTTTAAGACTGCTTTTAGATATACCATTTAAAATTTCAAATGATACTCAAGCTTTTCTACCACGTCAAGGTAGCAGTCAGAGAGAAGTGAATACAGTTGGATCTCTCTACAAATGGGTATCTTTAGGATAGAGAACAAAATCAACTTCTGAAAATATATATTAAAGTTTTTGTTTGTAAATCACTTGCAATATTTAGAATTAAACATGACTGAACATTATTATGACAACTATTATAATGGGGAAGTGATAGCAAATAAGTTAAAAGTTTATTCTCTCTCAGTTAAGAAATCTTTACTTTAAGAGAGTTGTTTCAACATTATTACTATTGAGACTTTAATTTTATGCATATAACCAGGTTAGCAAAAATTCAAATGTATTCTTTTTTTTTATTTATTTAAATCAACTATTATAAATACATTGTTAATCTGGAGTTTTCACAGCATGTGGTTCTAAAACCTACAGTAAAAATGAACATATATAATGCACATTACATACTAGCCAGGAATTTAAATATATAGACTTAAAATTTTTTTAATGCCTTCTTGTGAAAGGAACTCTATATTCGAATGACCTAAAACTGCCTATAATAAAAAGGAACATACATGTATTGCACATACGCTTTAATCATCAGGGATTATTAAACGCCTTCTAGTTAATCAGCATTGCACTAAAATATTGCACTATGATCTAAAAACACCAACAGTAGAAAATTTCATATATTGCACATGGATACCTGAAAATTCTAAAATTATTATTATATTAACACCTCTTTTAATTTCCAGTAATTTTATCTAAAATTAATAATGTTAAAACCAAAAATTAATTTTTATACAGATTTTGCTGTCAAAACCAGACTTGTTGATACACTTTGACATTCTTCTTGGGTAGGTTTTCTCAATGTAGTTGAAGTTTTCCGAGAAGTCTTTTTTGTTGAAACATATCTCTGTGTCTTTATCTTTTTATTTGGCGTCTCCATATTCATGTTTCTCGATACAATTTCTTGATTTACATCAGGGAATAAATGCGATGAATCGACATTATTTCTTAAAAGAGTTAAATGTTATATTGTTCTGGGGATACTTTATTTATTAATTGCATGCATTCTTTCTGGAGTTCTTCCTTGGAAATTTCTGTCCGTGTAGATGTGGCACTCAAATTATCCACATGTGCTTCTTTTTCCAAACTTTTCGATCTTCACAAATAATCATTTCTTCATCTGTTACACGTGAATCTAAGGATGGTCTTTCCTCTAGTATAGTACTATTTATTTTAGTCAAATTTTTGCTGCAAATAAAATGAATATGTTAGTACATATTCCACTGAACTGCATTATCAATGCATGTACATGTAAAATTATGCAAACAGTGGTTACATTACCTACACACCAAAGTGCATTATTCGGAGCACGTAACATTTCTTTTAACAATATATATGTCCTTACCTTTGTGGAGCTAACTGACCATTCATCTTCATTATTTTCAATGCATAAGCTGGTTAAACTTTGGCCAACTTTATGCCTTTTCCTCAGCTGAGATATTTTTGAAGAAACCTTACCTTTCTCCAAAGTTATAAGTTGATCAAATACTCTGTCTCTTACGAATTTCATTAGACTAAACAATGCCTTATCTAGTCGCTTGACTTTTTCCGCGTGGAGATACACGTGCTTTATCGTCCTATGCATACTTTCAATATGCATGTTGGTATTTATTCCATACCACTTCCTGTGACAATATGCCCATACTTCACTTCGCTTACTGTAGGTTTATTCAAAATATCTTTTAAATTCTTTCATTTCCTCCTTTTCATCAAATATCTTCAGTACTTCTTTTAACATTATATCTGTTTTACTAAAAGACTTCGGACAATCTTGTAAACTTCAACTTGCATTTCTTTCTTCGTTATCAACCTGGAAATACTAAGTCTCCAATTTCTATCTACATGCCCTGTGCACAATAGTCTTTTTTCAGGATTGCCAAAAACTGTCTTCCATGCATTAAAAAAAGTATTCAGAATCACCTGTCATCAAAACTCTTGGAGAAATACAAGTATGCTCCTTAATAGCTGAAAATGCGAGTGTTAACGTTGTAGAATCTTGTCGATTGCTTAAAATCCTTCTCTCTTATCATCCAAAACTAATAGTGTCGCTAAATCAAACCCATATGCATTCATTCCATGTGTAAAATCCAAGCATATAGTATCGTTTCCATAAAATTTTAACATATCTTTTTGCGAAGATTCATAATTACAAGTAGAAAATCTTCAGCTTTCATACCAGGGTATAAATCTTCGTCAAAAATGTTCTGGTCCTTGAAGAGAACTATAGGAGAATCTTCTCTGTTTTTCAAGCCTTCAACCCACTTGTTTACACTTACCACATCATTTGAATCCAAAATGCCATCAGAGCTTATATTGTATTCCTCTTAAATATTTTTTATATCTTGCCGTGTAATAAAATGAATTCTTTCTTAGTTTCTGATTAATAGATTTTCTAATATCATCCAAGATAGCTTCGACAGGGATTTTATTTTATAGTTTTTCGGCTATTTCTTCTTTTTCTTCTCTAGTTATTTTCACCCGTCCCAAATCTATCCCATGTCCTACATGGTTTTTTGTGAATTCCACAGTCCCTTTGCTTTCAATGTCTTTATATACTTTCATCTTTGAAGGGCAGTTTCCATTAATCTTGTTGCTACCAGCTATTTTCATATTTCTCTTCATATCATCCCTTGCATTATAAAAACCATTGCGATGACAGTAAAAGTAGATTATTTTTCCACCAGTTTTCCCTGATTTACTTCCAGTATTCTTCACATACAAGGAACTAGCTTGCTTCTCAATGCTTTCTTTCCACAACTTGAAATCTTTAAAAGCGTCAAATGTACAAGTATCCTTTTCTATGTAATATTATGTACCAAATCAATGTGATCCTCAAAGGCCGTTTTAGAAATGAGCTCTGCACTGCAATTAATACATCTTACCTATTTAATTGTACTTACCTTATTATGAATCAATTTCGTATGTCGATATAAGTTCAAAACTGTAGAGAAGGTCTTATCACATTGAACACTTTTAAAGCTATTCATTACTAAATTTTACACAAGTAATATATATTTTTAAAAAAATAAAGAACAATTGATAATAAAAACACACGAATTTATATAATAAAAATAAGTATTTATTCTCGATACTCACGAAGCATTCCTTCAACTATCCTTTAATACCGAAAAAAAGATAAAATAGAATTATTATTAGAATGGATTAAATTTTCTTGATTAAAAATTACTGCATGTTTGAAACTAAAATCTATATCTGAATTCACCCATACCCTTGAACAAAACGTGGTTTTTATTTTTAAAAAAATGATTCATTATTCTACAAAAAGCAATACGGAATTAATTTTTTAAACAGTGTTGATGTAAAAATAATAATCGTTAAATAATGAAAAACAAATTACTTACCGCTAACCAAAGAAAATTTATGGATTGTATCTGTTCAATAGTAGTTTGCTACATGTTTGACATTAAATTCAATTAGTTCCTGTTGAAATACATATTGAATTGCTTTCAATTTGCAGAAGAAAATAAATCAATCTGAGTTCATCCAAAAATTAAAAAAAATACGCGGGATTTTTTTAATTTAAATTATTCATTAATACTTTAAATCAGTTCCTGTTGAAATACATATTAAATTGCTTTCGATTTGCAGAAGAAAATAAATCAATCTGAATTCATCCTTAATTTCTAAGAAAATACGCGGGTTTTTTTTAAATTAAATTATTTATTAATATATTGTAAAAATCAATATGAAATTAGTTTTTAAAACAATGTTGATGTTCATTAATAATCGTTAAATAATGAATAATTACTTACAGCTAAATACAAAGGAAATATCCTTTTCAAAAAATAAAATGACACTTACACACTCGCTATGCTAAACTGGAAAACAACTAACAAAAATTTTCCCTTTTGGTAATGAAGGAAATTTTCCCTTTCCCTCACGATGCCAGCGCCCCCTGGTGATTTGAGTTATTTTTAACATTAAGATTCTTCCTGTCCCTATGTGCTTTAGAGAAATCATACTATGTGAACTGAAAATCAGAGGCGCCACCTAGGTAACTTTTTTGTAACTAATAAAAGTTTACGTAATTTAAAAATAGAAATTAAATATTTTGGAAGAGCTAAATTATGTATATTATTTCAAATATATTTGAAAACGAATTTAATTGGATACTGTTTGTGTACTTGGACATGCAAAATATTTAGATATATTGCGAGAGTTAGAAGAATATGTTGATATTTTTAATACGTTTTTATAAGTTTCACTTGTATGCAATGGAGAGGCTGCGGTAACCGATTGGTCTAGGCATCGGATCGTGGCGCGCTTTGTCACGAGTTCGAGCCCAGTACCATTAACGACCCGCCGTGTAGGGCAGCGATGCACGTTAACTCTGACGAGAACTCAAACGTCCTCCCGTTGGTGTGGTGCGGTAGTTAGGAGAGGGGGTATTAGCTCAGGTGTTGTCCACGTCACTTGACCATGGTTCAAAATTACGTAGTCCGTCGCCAAAACCCCTCATATAGCTGAACAGTGCGTTATTAATATTCACTCACTCACCGTATGCAACGAAATCTTTGAACTAGATTTTTACCCTCTTTAAAAGGTTAGATTAATTCGAAATCTGTTTTTGCACGAAATTTCAGTATGTTGGTCAATGACCGATGACAATACAATATTTTCATAATTTTGTTCCATTTTCCTGATCAGAATTAATGATTTCCAGATATGACGACTCATTCATTATACCAATTCCAGATTTGGCGACTCATTGCATATACCATTTCCAGTTTGGGCGACTAATTCCAGATCTCATTTTTAGATTTGGCAACTAAAATATTAAGTGGCAATTCTAAAAGCAAAAATGTGCTTTAGCACTTTCTTATCATAATATAAACAATTGTCTAGTTTTTCGGAAAATGGGAATTAAAAAAAAACGCATGTGCAAAAAGTAAACCAGGTCGTATCAAAGCAATGATACGATGCCAATGGGTATTCCATATTCTAAAAAAATGACGTATTGAAGATTAATTCATCAATGAATAAATTATAGTTTAAAAAACTAAAAAACACGATTTTATGTTTCACGGAACTAAAAAGTAAAAAAAAAAGAAGTAAGAATAAAATGATTAACGAAAAAATTATATAATGTCACTGGGGTAAGAGCTTGAGATGCTTTGTACAATATGTTTACACTGATTCTGCATTTCGGAATAGAACTAGTAAGAAATTATAACAATTAATATCGAGCACCCCACGCTTTTACCACAATGGCGTGTTTTTTTTTCTCTTTAATCATTTTATTCTTACATCAAGATTTTTTTAACTTTTTAGTTCCATTAACCATAAAAGCGTGTTTTTTAAAGTTTTTTTTTTTTTTTAACTATATATTTTTTTCCCTTTGGAACAAGTTGGTGCCGTTCATCAATGTCTTAGTTGAATTTTATAAGTAAAAAAACACCACACTGGTGAACTGGTCCTTGCGCACTCTGGATGTCGCTCTCCTTCAATTGTCTCTTTGCCACGGTAACATCAGTCTATTGAATTTTCTTTCCTGGACTACATTAATATCAGGTGTTTTTTCCAGCATTATCAACTGACTCTGAAAAAACTTAAGGCACGCATAACTAAGCATTTCCAAGTGTCACGTTAGGCATACTAAGAACTTGATGCGATAGAAAAGCTTTCTCAAGAGCAGGGCTGGCCTACCCAAATGACCTCACGGGACACTTCAGAAAAACTTTACAATCCCGTGGGCCACATACAAAAATATATATATTTATACTAGATTTGGATCCATTACAAACATTTGTTGGAGTGAAAGTTTAAAACAGACTGATATATTATTATTGTTTTCATTGCTTTTCATGTATACAAACATAGATAGTATAATAATAATAATAATAATAATGCAATGATCAAATAATGTTGAATTTATTTAATTTGTGAGATATCTCTGTTTCACAACTCTTTCACTTAGTTTTTACCAGTCGATCTCAATGCATGTGTATTTGAGTATCGTAATCGGTGTTGCAGATTTTCGTCCGTTAAGTTTGAGCACGATTTATGTTTGTTAAATTTTAATTTAGAAAAAAAAAAGTGATTTGTAGCAACAGAAGCATTGTGATAAAATAATAACAGCTGTGAGATTTATTTTTTACAAAAAAAAAAAAAAAAACTTTTTAAACGAAAAAATAATGTACAAAACAGTCGAATTTTTAAAGTTGTAAAGAATCTCGCGGGCCGCAAAATTATTCAAGGCGGGCCACATGTGGCTCCCGGGCCGCTGATTGGAAACCCCTGCTCAAGCGAGCCTGGCAATTGCCCACACTGACGGTTCCTCAGATAAATCCTTCAACAAAGGCGGTGCTGGTATCCTCCTTTTCTTTACGGAATGTAGGAAACATTGACACCTTTTTAACTCTGGTGTAATCGCCTTTAACTTAAACCAGGAAAGTGTTAAGGAATAGACCAACTGAGCCCAGGCCCTGGGCCTCACTCTCGGTAGGGGCCTCGTTTTATTCTCGACTTTGTCTTAATAAGATCCGGATACATTTAGTGGTCACATATTATGCCCGCATATATTCTCTGAAAAACAATGAATTTCATACTACATGTCAACTGCAAAAGTGGTAAGACTGTATTATTATGGGATGACAGTTGTCATGCATAGGCCAAGGCCTAATACCATAAACAATCATTCGACTCACGTAGCCGAAATGCGACCATCGCTCGTGTGGTTTTGTGTCTAGGTTTTGGAGATTGTGAGTCATGCATTTTATTCAAATTACCTTTCGAACAACTATTTGACAATGCATGCTATATATTGTCAAATTTTAAATATCTCAAGTAGGGTCTTTTTATATAGGTACCCAGGGCCTCAAAATTCTTAAGGTTTCTACGGGCCCAAGGCCTCAAAGAGTCTTCAGACATCACTAACTTCACCAGCGAATTCTTAGCGATTAGGGAAGCCCACAACATTTACATGTCTGACTCGCAAGCTATGGATACCACAAATGATTGATAATCCTTTTTGATTCTAAATCTGTGCTTAGTGTCCATCATAACCCTTTAAAACCCGAATTATTTTTATCTTCAAATATTAAATTCTTCTGGTTTTTAATACTATATGGACCCCAATGACATTGGAAAAAATAATGAAAAATTTCCGCTCCCATCTCCTCTGGAATGTAGACGGTTCCAGCACGATCTTGCGGGTTGGGCGTTATTTGTGAAACAGGTCACCCATGAAATTTTACGCGAGTTATACTTTTTTAGCTCTAAGTTGATAAAAGAAACAATCTTAATTCAACAAAAATATTTTACAAATAGGGAAATTATAGAGGAAAATTAATTATTATGTGATTAATTCATTATGTCATTATTCAAATGTGATTAATTCATTATTTATTTACAGCAAAAATCTTTTGTTTTGTTTTTGACATGTATAAATAAACATTGCATTTTTCACAACATGTTTTCGAACTGCTTTCGTAGTTTACAAACCTGCACTTGCGAGGCCTTGAAAATGTCATCAACATATCAAAAATGGCTGTACATGTCAAGCCTTTTATCCTGGAATGGCCTATAATAAAAGCCATGGGTGCGGATGTTCATGTATAGCGGGTGAATTATAATGCTTCGATATTTTTGACAGTGAAATTACAACACTGTTATCTTCATCATCAGTTAAAATACTTTTGTTAGTAGGTGGAGAGGCTGATAACGCTTCAACTATCTCTAACTTAAATTTTAAGCGATTCGTTTTGATTTTTAGAGAAATCTTATTTGATATTGCATCTTGTTTGCTCAGAAACCAAGAAATTGCAACAGCTAAATCAATGTGAGGGATGTGTTCAAGATACTTTTATGGTACAAAAGATCCAAAATTGTATTTTCATTTCAAATATTACCATGTGTTTCTTCACCGCTCTCCTCTAAGCTTGATTCTCCTTCCAGTATACGAGATTCATATGCTTTGTTTGCAGCATTGTCATCATCCGAGAGATCACTAAGTTCTGATCTAAGTTCAATCTGATTTATTCATAAATTGAAAAATTTCTTCTGCGAGAATTATTCTCCTTTTAGACACCTGAAAAAGTTTTTGGTTAAAAGTTAACACAGTATTCCATGAAAAATAGTAAAATGTGTATCAGAAAATTTTATTATTTAAATATATATATATATATATATTTAAACCACACCTTACTAACTACTACCGGAAAACCTATATTTGGGGGGGAGGAGATATGGATGCAGATACCTGTAGAGAGGATAAAAATGCAATACTCCTCAACAAATGCATGGAAAAGAAAACTAATTGCGAAAAAGAGAAAAAGAAAGAAAAAAAAAGGGACTCATCCATGGCGACCCCCAAGAAAATTTGGTATTGATTATAAAACTACATATTTAATTTTTATGTAGGGTTTCATCAAAATTATTGAAACAGAAACAGAAAAGAAATTTTGCATGGTAAGTATTTACCCTTACAACTGCAGCGACTCAAGTAACGCCCAACCCGTACGATCATGTGGGTAACGAAATTCCGGGCCCTAGAAGACACATTAGCAGGGTGCAGTTAATATTTTTTTTTCAATTTTACTATTATTTAAACATTAATAAAAAAATTTATATTCTAGCAATTAGAAATATATTCATTATTACTTTTTTACGACAGATAAAAAGAAGACGTGTTTTCATTGTATATGAAAACCAAGTTAGATTTCCCAGCTGAAAGTAAAACATGGACTACAACCACTGTCTGTTGATAGAAAATGATACTTTACACCTTCTGCAAACACGCTCAATCATTCGATTCGAGATTTTTTTACAGACGACTATTCCAGAAGCAAAAATGTATAAGAATATCTAACCCGCGCGATCGTGCGGGTTGGGTCATAAGGTAGCCGACTAACCTAAAATCATGACTTTTCTTAAAAATTGACAATTTTCTTTTGTTTTATTTTTAGGCCATCTTATTAGCCTTATAAAAATACCAAATTTCTTACTTTCCATTCACTAGAACAAAGACTACAAGTGTTTTAGTAAAAGCAAACGCCATAACTTTACATAAGATGTCAAACTTTAAAATGCGTTTTACTCGAAATGTGTTTTTTTTTTTTTTTCAAAAAAAAAACTCTAACGGGGATGGCGATTGCACAAAAAGTTTTTAAAATAATTCGCTGAATTTTTTTGTGTTTGTTCTGCATAACAGTAGAAGTGTTTTAACTTTCAGATTTATGAATCACTGTTTTATTAAGGAATTTGTAGTTCTTTATGTGAATTTAATCACTATTTTCTTAAGCAATTTCATGTAACAGCCAAGATAAAGTGCTCTAGTTTTTGTAAAAATTAAAATATCTCTTATCGTGAAGGTCATTTCAAAACGGAATAACAAAGTAATACATCAAAATTGAAAAATTGATAATTTGTTCGTTTACTATTTGCACAGAGCGGGCCCCGTTTATGTAAGTTTTTGCCAATATTTACCTATTTTTTTTCCCATTTTAGTAGTAATAATTTATTTTTCTCTTCTTAATTTTATCTTTATTTTCTTAAAGTGTACTAAATAAATCTAATAAACACAAAAAAATCTCCATATCTCTATTTAAAAAAAAAAGTTGTCGCAAGTAGTCGGATACCTTAAAGGTGTAACGTCATGTAGAGCGAACCATCAATAAATTGTTACAGCCTAATATACAAATAAAATCATTGTTTATTTGCTAAACAATTTGTTACTTAAGCAATAGAATTCAGTTCATATGCCAAGCCGGTGCAGTCAGTCTATATTCTATTCTCAACGCCACCGGCGTTCATCGTCTTTCCACTCCAATCTCGGACTAACCCTTTTCTCCATCCAAGGCCCGCTCCTCTCTCTCTCTCTCTCGTCCCTTTTCTCCTCTTTCTCCTGAAAAAGAACCCTTTTAAACACCAGGGGTGTGTTCACAACACGCCCCTCGTCCTGTCTTGTTGGCAGGTCACAAAAGTCTCTCTCGGCTTCCCTCGTTCTATTTGCGCATAACACACCAGAACACACCCGGGCAGTCTGGCCCAAGGCGCCATAATTCCATGTCCAACATCCGGACACACTTGTCCATCACGCCACCTGTTTCTAGTTTCCCCTTCTCTCAACACCAGAAAAGACGACATGATTCTTTTAAAACAGGCTTCGCCTATTGTCAATGGGGCACCAGCTCTTCCTTATCCTTATGGCGACCCGTCTGGCTGTCGTCACTCCCCGAGTTCAGACAATAAACAATGGCCCCATGGCCACGTGCACTGGTCCTTTTACAGCTGGTGGATCTTAAAAATTCAGAGACAGTCGATGGGTGTGAGTTCACAACAATAAAAACGGCGTACTTGTCCCTTAACAGCTGGTGAAACTATAAAACATATCGTGAATCGAAAGATGGGGATTCACAACAATCGACGATGTCACAAAAGGATAAATGTGTGGAGAAACTATAATCACATCTTCCATAAATTTCCTACTCCTGCAGATGCATTACAAGGGAAAATCCTGACTGTGCAACAATGGATACTTGCACATGCACATATTGAAGCAAATGAGTGTGCTGAATCTTCGATCAAAGAAGCCAGCCATCATGGCCAACCTTGTACCACCAGCACACTTTCTGATGTAAATGCTGTGGCCAGATCTAGACTTTTACTCCATTTCTTTAAGAAACCACTCATAACAGACTTCGACTTTCCAAGAATCATAACATCCAGAGTCACAAGACGAAGAACTCATCCTTACAAATGTATTAAAATCCATGTAAAACAAGATCTTACATCTAGTGTAAAAACTGCCCTAAAATCCAACCGCTCACACCCAATCATATCTTCGATTGCCCAGCTTTAACCTTGAGAGCACTAAAGCTCGGTCTAACTCCACTCATGAAACCATTTGCAGGAGATCTTTTACAGGCAAAAAGCCCCGGAATTGGCAGCCACAGCAGTTGCAACAATTATTAGAATGTAGAGCAGTAAAGTATTAAGCCATGTGCAAACTGGGCCAAGGCCTCGGCCTTAATGTGGGCTTCGTCTTGTTCTTGACTCAGCCTTATTAAGATCATGATTCAAATAATTTCAACAGTTAAATGTTATTCCCAGTTGTATTCCCCGAAAAAACTGGTAATTTCGGACTATATATCAATTGGCTACATGTGATAACCGTCGTCCATGTATAGGCCTATGCCTACTACTGTACACCATCATTACTCATTCAGTCTAACGGCGGCAGTCGGTCGAGTCGGTGTGCGATTGTAAGTCATACACATTTCTTTTTTTGCTTCGGATTATTGTTTGTACGAGTATTTGACAATGAATGCTATGCACTGTCTATTTTTATGAGTCATAGGTGTGGCCCACAATTGTATGGGGCCCATGGTCTACTTTTGCCTAATGACCCAGGGCCTCAAGAAGTCTTATAACGTCCTTGTGTGATCTAGATAATTTATGTATTTTGCCAATATATTGTGACGAGCTCATCGCACTTTCTATTAGTTATCCTCTTGGGGTTTTTGGAGCCGAGAAAGGCAAATTCTTTCGAACCAATTCCAGAAGAGAAGCGTGATTATGCAAATTATGAACCTTTTAAATAGCACAAGTTTAGCGTAAGCAGGGTGGCATTTTGGGAAGTGATTATGCTAGTCTGAGTTTAAACGTGTAAGCTGAAGTAAGCCAATATTCCAGAGTTCAGGTCAGGGTGGATACCATTCCACGCGAGATAAGGAAATGACATTGAGGATTCGAGAGAGTTGCTGCTACCTAGAATATAGAGGTAGGACCGTTCTGCTAAATATTTGGAACTGTGTATAAACAGAGGTTAGGAGTAAGCAGTAAAGTAATTATAGTGGTCATGATCGCACTTATTTGGTAATACGTATTGTGTGTGTTTTTTCACCTCAGATCCTCTAAGTTAAAATATAAATAGTATTATTGTATCGTGTTTAAGTTAAGATCTTAATAAAGATATATTAAGATTATGGCAACGCTTTGTTCTTCTTTCACTCCCAAACCCCTAGGTCACGAGGATAATTTAGAAGTAAGTCATCACCCATGGGCGAATATCATGGGCCACCATGGGCGAATATGTATACCATGAATAGAAGAACAACAGCAACATTAGACATACTAAAAACGATACAATACCGTTCTTATTTCTTCAGGGACACACATTCAGTACTTATAACTGTGTTGAATTTAAACTTCCAGGAGCTATATTCATTTTTCAGTGTAAAATAATGCTGTACTTTGATATGTTTTATTTTAATAGTCCCGAAAATTTTGGATATTTATTTACTTACACCCAGTATATTAATTACATACAAGAATTGCTCTAGGTAAATATAAGTAAACACGTAAAGCTATAATTACATTTTGATCATAACAATCAAATGCGACTAAAAGAACAATACAAACCATTAAAAATTAATCCGTCATAGTGAAATAATATGTAAGTAGTATTCAAGAGATATTACTTCTTCCATAGATACCTTCTATAAATGTGTCATCAGCATTTTATATATTTCAATCGATACATTATTTATCATCTTATGATATTCAGTGGCAAATATAAAGGGGGAAAATAAGGTAAAGGAGCTCAAATAAGATTCGTTAAATATTGTCTCATCAACTATTTCTGCATTATTTGGGGCAGAACACTAGACAATAACAACGATTCATTCTTTATTAAAGACGGTCTTTTATAGACACTATTTCCTTGGCACTATTCTCGGAATTGCGGCAAAAATGTATATAATAAACAACTACTCCTATTCATTTTATGTGTAAGGACTTAAGCATTGTATTTCGTAAAGACAATAATAAACTTGTTCTTTATAGTAAATATGCTACTTTGCTAGGCAACCTATAGTATTTTGGTAAATATTCTGTTTCAAGTATTTAATGCCAACACATATATTGAATATTTTATTTATATAAATAATAAAATATTCATTATAACATTTATTTTTCATACATAACTTTCAAACAAATATGTTTTGAAAGTGATTGTGTTAAAATTATGTTTTATTTACTTATTAAATATTCAAACTTAACTTTGCAGCTAAAATAAATATTTTATAGAAGCTTTTTTTTCAAAATCCGCAATTCCTTTTAAATGTCTTCAACGTCATCAATCAAAAAATCCATATGTTTAAGCGCTCTATTTTGTACACATGTTACGCTCTCTAATGGTTATTAATAAAAAGGAAATTTTTCATTTTTGTTGTTTAAATTTTAATTGTATTTGAAGGGACGTCTTAGGACATATTAAAGCCCTGGGCCTACGTAAAAGTAGGCCATGTGCCCCAACACAAATGTAGTCCCCACCTATGACCTTAAAAGTAGACAGTATATAGCATACGTTGCCCTGGCGTAGCTAATTCTGAGTGGGCCCCGTCTCAAAGCTCCTTCTGGGCTCTTTAGAAAAGAAAGCCCTTTTAGTGGTACTGTAGTTACACTTGTTGGGGCACCGTCTCATTGATACAGCTGATGTGGTGGTGCCTACGCCCCTGATACGTTGTCAAATACTCGTACAATCAATAACCCGCGGTCACTCGCGCCTGTTTTTGCTACGGTCCTTAATCGCGGGGTGTAGAGAACACCTCAAACTCTTAACACGTGTTCTTAAATATGAAAAATATTTTTAAGTCAATCACGAATGCGGGTTAGCTATTCTTATACGTTTTTGCTTCTGGAATAGTCGTAAGTAAGAAAATCTCGAATCCAACGATTGAGCATGTTTGCAGAAAGTGTAAAGTATAACTTTTTATCAACAGACGGTGGTTGTAGTCCATGTTTTACTCTCAGGTGGTAAATCTAGCTTTGTTTTCAAATACAACGAAAACACGTCTTCTTTTTATCTGTTGTAAAAGGTAATTATCAATATACTTCTAATTGCTCGGACACAAATTTTTGTATTAATGCTTAAATAATTGTAAAATAGAAAAAATATTAATTATACTCTATTAATGTTGTTTGTAGGACTCGGGAATTCGTTGACCACACGATCGTACGGGTTGGGCGTTACTTGAGTCACAACAGCTATAAAGGTAAGTTCTTGCCTTTTGAATTTTCTTTTATGTTTCAATAATATTGATAGAAGCTTAAACAAAAACGAAATATATTGCTATATAATTAAAAACATATTTCCTTGGGCTGTCATGGGGAAGTCCCTTTTTTCTTTCTTTGGATCATTTTTTGCAATTCATTTTCTCTTTTACACATTTGATGACGGGTATGATATTTTCATTCTTTAGACAGATACTTGCTTAGATATCTCTTCCCCTCACCTCCCTCGAAAAATCTGGGTTTTCCAATGGGAGTTAGTATAAGATGTGGTTTAAATATATTTTATTATTTTTTTAATAATAAAATTTTCTGATACATTTTATTATTTTTCACGGAATGCTGTGCTAACTTTTAACCATAAACTTTTTTCAGGTGTCTAAAAGGAGGAGAGATAATTCTCACACAAGAAGAAGTTTTGCAATCGATGAATAAATCAGATTGAACTTAAAAAAGAAATTAGTGATCTTTAGAATGATGACTATGCTGCGAACAAAACATATGAATCACGTATACTAAAAGGAGAATCAAGTTCAGATGAGAGCGAGGAAGAAAAACATTGAAATTTGAATTGGAAAGATAATTTTGGA